>CAXIVR010000001.1:168933517-169533517 GCA_964035755.1 Teleogryllus oceanicus | reverse complement strand
TGAAAATATATTTTATTTAAGGATGGCAACAGAAACGAAACTAAACGAAATTAAACATTTCGTTACTGTTTCTTGTACACAGAAACTCAAATACGTAACGAAACTAAAATCCGAAGCGCGGCAAAGAAATCTATTGACTAGTAACGAAACTGCCTCTGTAACGAAACTTCACTGCAGCTGGGAATTTTTCGTTTCAGGAAAGAAACTATATCATCATGGGAATTTAGTTTCTATCTAGGAGTTTTATTCAAGATTCACTTTCGTTATTTACAACCCATGACGTCATAAAAAAGGTTTAGTGTCGCTCCCAGTAATCAATCTAGAGAAAGTGACGGCCGCAGTGAGTCGCTCTCACTGCGGCCGTTACGCCTCTGCTATCAGCCCGAATGTCGGCAGTGTTCATTACCTCCGAGGGCAGGCGAGGCGGCAAAACGTATGTTTACGTCACAGGTTCGGACAGACCAGGAGGTCGAATACGTACTTGAATTATCCACATACAATTTTAGCAAAGATATGTGCGCCGTAAAATGTAACTTCGATATACTACGATAAATAAAAAAATGCATACTTTGTATTTCGGGAAGAAAATGTTCAAAATTATGGGGTCTAATAAAAAATGTTAAAACATACATCATCACAATGGCATCAGGTGCACCCAATGAAAGTTTCTTTTTCAGTTTCCTTAATAATAGCATTGGTGTACGATATCCTTACAACTGACGTCGGTAGAATTATTATTATCCGCCCATGTTTTCTTGAGCTCTCGCTTCGCTAGTTGTGAGAGGAGTGGGGAGTTTGGTTATTTAGACAAAATAATTTTTGATTGATTGATTTTTTTCGCGAAAGAAATTTTATATCAATTTTAACTTCGTTTTTCGGTGCAAAATAGTTTCTACTAGTCGGTAGCGAACATTTCTGGTTATCAGATTTTGTCTACAACAATCGTTCGTATAATTTATTCTTAATTTAACTAATGTTGGTAAAGGAGTGGGGGTACGTATTCCGGGGCTCAAGAAAACGTGCGCGTATAATATAAACGTGTGTCACTGCACTTCAAAATACAAAGAGACCAATGAATATGGGCCTTTGCAATCAGTCGTGAAAGAACGGCCGCGCTAGAAATCCGACACCGGTTGATAGACGTTGCATAACGTTCCTCGCGCTGCCGAAACAACGGTTTTCAAAATGCAACAAAAATTTGAACCTGGTTCGAGAACGGAAACCAAGTAGAGCGCGTTAAACCTCGATATTGTGACTATCGAAAACTATCAAGAGAATTCAAATAAACTATCGAGTAATATTGATAGTACTGTCGAAACAGAGTTTAAAAAATCATAAATGTTTCGACTAACAAAAAAAAAAAATAATCCACAATAATATTTTATATATAAATTATATTTAAAATAACAATAATTTAATTTTTTTAGCGTTGCCACTTCGAAAAAACTTGTCTAATATTACTATACTACTTCAAGAAATTAAATGTTGCCAACTTACACTAGTATGAGTAAACGTCTCCGTACATGAAGGTTGTTGATGTATTCTGTTTACACAAGTGATCCTCATTCACACTTTATTGCATTATTTTTTATTTTTACCTGGAATAATTATTTTTTCATTACATTTATTTATTTATTTATTTTAATTAACGGGAAAATAATTTTTAAAATCGGAAGTAAATATTGCTTGAGAAAAACACAAAATAAATTATTTTATTCCTCCATCAAAATGTGCTATATTTTATAATTTTAAAAATGTACTTATTTTTCAAATTGTTTAAGAAAAAAAACTGTGTATATATAAATATAATATAATAATAATATAATAATATAATGTCAAGGTAATATAAACTGTACACACCTTACTAATATACAAAATGGTCAAACTTCATGTCTGCCTACGGACCAACTCCAACATGGAGTTGCTAAAGCAACCAGGTCCATTTGCAAGCCAAGTCCGATCAGGGCGACGGTCCGAAAGTAAGTGAATGAAAAAACCGTGTTGTGACAGGACCAAGTGCTAAGCCACTCCATGCCAGAACCATGTGTATGGTTCGAACGCGTATGGAGCGTTTGCGTATGGAGAACGCATGGTTCTGGCATGGAGTGGTACGTTACAGCACGTTTACTATGTTAAGAGAGAAGCGTCTTCTGCCATCTAGTTTTAAAGATATTAGGCACTTCATGTCGTGAGGAGGAGCGTACTTGATCCACTTTGGTATTGTATTTTGGAAACATTTTTTCTAAAGTTGACGAGCACTTAATTCAAGGCATATATCAATAAATAGTTCGTATATGTATGTATAAATTGTTAAGAGAGAACCGTATTCTGCCGACTAGTTTTAAAGATATTAGGCTCTAAATGCCGTGAGGAAGAGCGTACTTGATCCACTTTGGTATCGTATTTTGTCAACAGTTTTTGCTAACGTTGACGAGCACTTAATTCGGTGACTATATTAATTAATTATATATAATAATACATATAATATATTAATATAAAAATGTGTTCTGCCGACTAGTATAACAAATTTTATGCTCTGCCGTGTACGATGTACGTACTTGATCAGTTGGGTTGTATTTTTGGAACATTATTGCATCATTTTTGCGAAAGTTGGTGACCACTTAATTCATGATATGTATATAAAAATAATATATAATCATATGCATAATATGTTGAATGGAAACGCTCGCTAGTTATGACGAGTTGAATGGTGTGCCACAGCGCCTACTTGCGCGGTTGTGTTGTATTTGACGAGCATTTTTAGTTGTAGTTGACGAGCACTTACTTCAAGGATATCGACAAATAGTATGAAATGTTTTGAATGGTATATTAAAAGTAGTATTCTCAATGTTCTGCTCGTTCGTTTAAAAATAATTACGAGCTGAATGGTCTGCCTCTAGTCGCATGGTGTTGCAACTTATTATTACTTATTATATTTTTTTATAATAATGTATACAATTTATTAATTCAGTGAGCTATAATTAGCCTATAATTCTTCTATAAGTGGTTTTGTTCTAATTTTAATTTTTTATTTGGTTTCAATTTAAAAATTATTACAAAGGTAGTTGAATGGTCTTGACTCTAATGGTTTGTTTTATTTTATAATACTAAATATTTTGAAATACGGCATTTAATTAGCCTATAATGAGCCTAAAATTATGAGCTAAATTGTTTCGTGTTCTGCTATAGTGTGTCAGCCAGCTTTATGGACGTAAGTTGTTCTGATTTCCAAGTCTCTATGACGTCATGGGATTTGCTGATGGCAGTCTCAGAGGGATGGGGAGGGAATACTGAAACGAGGTACGTTTCCCGCAGTCTGAAGGTCATCTGTCAAACAAATCCAACTGTTCATTTTCCTTCTCACGGGACACACAGCCCCCTCAGAGTCCCCCTCAGGGTCGAAGGGTGGGTCAATTCTTCACACAAATAATTAAAAACATTAACAGTTTCTTAACTTACTTTCCCATTGTCAATTCTCTCTAATTTTTAAAAAACTCTAATGTTTAAGGAATTACTAAAAAAACTTTAATCTCGTATTAATGAGATGCATTGTTAATATTTAATGAAATTTCGCTATTAAACTCAACATGCTATATTGACTGATTTTATAAGACAAGGAAAATACATGAACTTTTATTCAAATATGTGCGAAAACCTGCCGTATATCGAAGTGCGTAAATCGCCACGCGCCGTCGTTTTACAGCTGTATTCTTTTAAGTCATTCCGTGAGAACAAGCCTCCCTTCTTATTTGAGGTATTTCCGTTGTAATCCTAATGAAACAAATTATTATTATTTGAGGTAATTCCGTTGTAATCCTAATAGTGACTCAAATTTCATGTCAAACTGTGTATCCAGCATGGTGAGTATTGCGAGTAAGAATTGACAGAGCCAGAAATCGTTTGAAAAGTAATGCAATTATCAATAGAGGGTAGACGAAAAGGTACAGATAATTACTTGTGTTTAGGTAGTTCTGAAATAAAATAGTACGTACAGAAATGTAGTATGAGGTCCAAATCCTCCGAATAGATCTCTCCCGACTTTCGTTACTTGTGCTTCAATAATTTTTAATAACGAAAGTAAATAAAGAATAACGTTTCTTACCCAATGCAAAGAATTTCACTCGTTTAGTTTCAATAAGAAACAGAGAACTTCCTCAAGGAACTGTTCTTTCTGCAACGAAACTAAATTCGCGCAGACTTTCGTTTCGTTACTTGTAACGAAACTAAACACGCAAAAATAATTTTGTAATAGCGGCGCAGAAACGAAACGTATAGTTTCATTTCTGTTGCCATCCTTGATTTTATTACATTGGAGCGAATATTTTGTTAGGAGAATTCTTGCCAAAATGCTCCTTTCTTTCAGTATTCAGAATTCAACTTGTCCATGACTTAGGGTAGGGATACCAGAATTATGAAAGCGGGCCCAGAAAACACTTCTCCCCGTAGCACGTAACACACAATTTCTGTTTTTGACGTAAAATAAATAAAAAAGCATTTACGTATTACTTTGTAGTACACACCCTGACGAAAAATTCAATTATATCATATTAAATTAGACAATATTTTGTTTGCAATACAAGGGCATCTATACGAGTATATACAGTGCGACTATTTTATTAGTGTGCCGTCATCGTGAAAAATTCTGCTCGGTCGACGGGCCGTCACTCGCCGGGGAACTGTGCGCTCAACTCCCGTGGGAATGATGCGGACGGGAGTTTTAAGGACGCCCTGCAAAAGGCATGCTTTCCAGCATTGAGGAGTAGTCGGTTTGTGATGGCTCCCTTGAAGTTCATTCTTACACAGAAAGTGTTTGTGTATGACCCATACGTAAAATGTGTCAGATTGTTAAGTGCATCGTATCCTAGTGCCTTTTTTCCGAATTTTCACAAATGAAGAGCGTAATTACTGTCATTTTCAACAGGACTCCGCAATCGCACACGCTGAGACAGCTTCCTTAAGGGCTTTACACACCGTTTATGAAGACAGAATTATTACGCTTCGTATGTGGCTGCACGCTCTCCTTATCTGACTTCGTGAGATTTCTTTCTGCGGTGATTCCTGAAAGAGCGCATAGATGCCGCAAATCCCAAACGGAAGAAGAATTAAGGACAATATATAGGAACAGATCTTGAAATTCCACAGGACATTTTTCTGAGTGAACAGAAATTTTTGGACAAAGGAGAATGCATCAAAGCCAATTGTGAGCAGGCCCAGCATCTTCTATAACGTTATTACAATTTGAACTCTCCGGTAGCGAAAAAACACCTTCCCTCTTCGGCGATTCTTCTGACCGCCCTGTCTCGATTTCCCCGGCACTCATGGACTCGTTTGCCGAGGCAAAATCTCCGCGGTACCGGCACACTTATAAAGTGGTCGCACTGTCATTTATGAGTAGATTTTGTTTGATAATGAGGGAATTATTTATTAATTTAACGTAAAACAAAACAGTTAAAATTTTGTTCGACGTACTTGGGGCAAAAGTGCAATTTGTGCGCGGTTTCTTGAGCTCTGCAATCTCTGCCTTGAAGCTAAATGCACCGAAACATACTTATAGGAGAAATCAATAGATCGCAGCACTATCACACGGAATTTACTAGATCGATAACGTCTGAATAAATTGTCGATTTTCGATCTGTAAACGGTATTGAACTCCTTTTTAAAATATAATTCACGCTACGATGCCGTTTTTCAAAAAATGTTTCAAAAAAATTAAAATGATTTCTCATAGTTCCGGAAGAAATAAAAAATTGGGCTTATAGCGCGATGACGACGTGCTTCCTGAATCAATCCGTTCAACCCCTGCAAATCAGATGAATGGGCGGCGTACAGTGAAATTTCGGAAAAAATACGTACCCCTTCCCGTTCCGCAGTTGCGTCACTCGACCCTTTTGGGGCCCCCTCGACGCGGCCGAATGGCCAAACCCCGGCATGCGGCACGGGAGAGGCCGTGCTCTCAGGCGGCAATGGTTTCGTCCTTTCAATCTCAATATATTTTTCCACTATCAAACTAGTGATGCTTACCAACAAAGGGTTTTTCATATCATCTGTAATAGTCGTATAACACTATATATCTTGTTAAATTTTTCCCGTCTTCCTTCGAATACCATCAAAAAGCTATTTGAGGCACTACTCAAAATATCAATTCCGATTTGGAAACTGGTTTCAAAAAGGAAAAATTGAACTAATTATATATATATATATATATATATATATATATATATAATATTGCATGTCCTAACATCTTATTACATACATTTTCATTTCTAAGATCTTCCGTATCATTCCACTACCGAAGAATGGCGAAATTACGACGAGCTCTTTTATCCTGCGACTCGATTTTTGATCTCAAAACGGCGTTTGTCTCTTTGATAGACTTCACCTGATGAATCTGTTTTCCCAAGTAAAGTTTTAAAACTGCGCCGCTAGCCGAATTCGTTTATTACGCTCCGTGAAGTCAGGAAGGTTAAGCGAAATCGAGACTCGCGGGTGCTTGGTTTAGTGACCGCCAGGAACGGTATCTAACGGCGTTGAGCCCCTGGCCGAAGGGGCTCAACGCCCAACAAGGAGTAAAGAGACGCGTTGCGTCAACAACGACGCAACAAATTTAAAAAAAACAAACCCTTTCGTACTTTCGGACAAAATTGAAGGAGTGGTAAAATAGCGCGCAGGCGAGATGCATCCTGAATCCAACACTGTAACAAACTTTAAAATATAATATTAAGAATCGTGACATGTCCTAGCTTATTTAGTAAGTTATATTGATATAAAATGATTCTGTTATATTTCTATAAACTTGAAAATTGAAATAAGTAATTCCCGGCGCGTCATTTTGATACAAACTACGTAAATAATAAGATGTAGTGTAAATCATTGTATTGTGACATATATATGTATTTTTTAATGCAATAAATTGTCATGAAAGCAATACAACTTTAACTCTTAGATAGGAACACCACACTAAAAGGGGAATATCCGTGTATGACAGGGATAAATTATGTTTTGTTTTACAGTTATTAATTCGGCAACTTTTACATTTCACATTAAGATACCATTTTTCTAAACATCGTACACGTTATCAGTAACATTTAATCGGGTAACAATTCAATTTATAAGATTTATATACTACTAGTAAAACGTAGATACTAGTAGTAACACTGATAAACCTCATATTAGGGAATCAGAATGCAAACGTATTAAATCGGCGATCCACATCTAGGTGTCGAGAATAGGGATGCAACATTGATGTCGATACTTTCAAAACATAGATTTTGTATCGACACATGAACATATTTCGTTAAAAAGGAACATTATGAAACCTGATGTTTATTATCGATGTGCTTGATGAGTTGTTGTGAATGAAAAGAACCGATAATCACAATTTTATAAAAAAGTGAAAATATGAAATAATATTGCATTATACCACTGTCAATACATGTGCCAATACATTATTATTATTATTATTATTATTATTATTATTATTATTATTATTATTATACATGTCAATACATGTATAATAATAATAATAATAATAATAATAAAGTCCTAATGTTTCGTTCTTTTCAAGTATTATATTTCTCTGCTAAGAAAGCAAAGCAAAAAAGTCAGTAACTAAACAGGGTATTCAGCGTAGACCAAGACAAGATAAAGAAAAGTTTCTTCAAGAAATATAGACGTCATACGCAGTTTTAACTGGTATTTTGACGTTAAATAAATAAACTTAAAAAAGAAAAATGCAGAAGTGGAAGAACTTTTACAACAAAGGAGACCTAAAGAAATGTTCCGGTCATTCGAAATATGACCAGGGAGTATAAACTGGCAATGAGGAATAGGCAGGGACGGAAAGGTAATGAATGGCAAAAATACCGGATTTACATCCCTTTTTTCAAATACCTATGTTCTTTATACCGTAAAATACCTCTATAGGACGTCTATAATGGTATGTGTCCATAAAGGTTATAAGGGTATTATGCCTGTATTTTCAATAAAAAACAATAGCTTACCATCCTAAATGTCGATAAATAAGTTATTTAGTTAATAAATCTCACAAAATGTTTATTAAACTAATATCTTTTATAATTGTTATTTATTGTTTTAATTATTATTTGTTCATATATAATACTCGGTTACTAATAATTAATGAAACGCGAATGATTCCACTAATTCTTGTATAGTAAATATAATCTCCACTTCGTCACTGCACAATGTTCTCGCCCACGAAACTGCTCACCGCCCTCTTCTTGGGCATATCAATTGCCTAGTGTGCGCAGCCCGCCGAAGAATGCGGCGAGATGTCTGCAGGGTCAGAAAAGTCACGCTATCAGGAGCCAGAGGTGCGACCCTGTTTCCCAGCTCGAAGGGTGACTACACTTGAGCGCGTCCCCTGGCGGATCTGGGCTTGGATAAAAAGGGAGCGCGAAATGCGGAGCAAACTTTCCCAAAACGTGACATGTCCCTTCTCCTTTCGAAAACGCAAAAATGTTATGTCATCAAAATTATGCAGATGTTTATTTGTCTGACCTGAATTATGAAATGTTATTAGCTAAATAAATTATTAATATTGTAGCGGACAGACCACCAAGAGGTATTTCGGCCATAATCCCCTTGCAGCCACAGGAAATCAAACAAAGGACGGAAATGCCTAACGCTTGTCAAACCCACCCCAGGAAAACCCCTGACGTCATGGGAAGGGCGCGCCTCGTCTGGTGAAAGGGCGCGAGGCCTACGTCACAGGGCGGTTAATAGATGAAAAGTCACGTGACGCACAACCGATGCGTGATTGGCGAGAGCCACCGCGTCATCATGACGGGAGGGGGAATGGCGCGTGCAATAAATGGGGAGAAAAGCTCCACCTCCTTCTTGTTGAAATTTTCCCGGTGGCGAGCTCTGCTATTTCTGAGTCGGAACTGGCTCGGCTCCTCTGGTATCGCGTCGCCGTATGGCTGCCGAGTGCCGCGATCAGTGTCTCGCGCTGAGGCGTTCCCGCCGAACGTGAACTGTGCAAGCGTGGACGTTCCGCGTTACGCACGCAAACGTGTCCGCCTCACATGTGGGTACCCCCCGAAGAAACAGGCGCCTCCTGAGGCATCGCTCCCCACGCCGCCACTTCAGCGAGTTGCGAGGAGACTGGAGCGACTGAGCCTCGCTCCCCGGAGACCACCACCTACCAGCGCCGATCGGAACATTCGGGTAGATCCATAGAGGCAACCGCCACGAACATTTAAAAGTGGAGAGAAGGACGGGAGAGAGAGAGAGAGAGAGAGAGAGAGAGAGAGAGAGAGAGGAAAGATCATCAGGGCCAGTAGGCAACTTATAATTTAATACTGATATGATTATGGGCATAATTGTTTATCTTGGGTGGTATGTAATTAAAGTAATGTTTATTTATAATCAGCTCTTTAATGACTGAAAACCAGAATCCAGTCATGCATGTCTCCAAAATCCTCTGCCAGCGTCTATAAGTGGCTACGGGGTGAGTCTCACTACCCGGCAGCCGGGAAAGCAGTCAGCCCACGTTGGATAGGGCAGGAAGCTCACAATGGCGTTCCCAACGTGGGCAATTTTAAATAAATCTTATTTAAACTGAGTATGGGGCAGCCATAACCTCCCAAAATTTTTTTAATTTCAGAAACGACCGGGAACTGCGCTGTAGACGTCTGAAGGTGATGGGATCATGCATGTGCGGAAAATTAATGCTATTTTATTTTGTTTTGTAAAGTGTGGAAATTTCATGTATGTATTTGTCCCAGTGTTTGTGCATGTATAATGTACCAGTGTTTGCGTGTGGGATAATATTTCGTGTGGATCGTGAACTTTCCCTAAAAAAATGAGGCTAACAGTAAGGAGTGTGGCGCCTGAGCAAAGTACCAGGGGAGTCGAATCCGTTGCTTAGGAAGTTTTACTGCAATTCAGAATCAAATCACCAATTTCAAAATTTGAGTGCCCAAATTAATGCGAAATTCGTGAGTTTGAGGAAAAGTTAAGTGACAAATTAACAGAACAGAAGGTTTAGTTAGATGTAAACTAGTAGAGCAAAAGAAAGTTACAACCAAATAGTAGCTTCATTCAAAGAACTTGAAGTAGATTAGATGGTAATTAGAGGATACGGGAAATTACAGGAACAGGGTAGGAGTGCAGGAATTATCAGGCACAAATAGCGCCTCGACGAACTGAAGGAATTCCCTTCGACGCAAGGGAATGCTGTCTGATAGTATTCTGGCGTGAAGGGTGAGCTGGAAAATCAGTTAGTCGAGCAGGCCAAAAGCATCGGTGAAATCAACAAATCTATCGATGACAAAATAGCGGCACAAAATACTAAATTTTCTAACATCACAACTAATTTGCAGACTTCAATTTTAGAAATTAAAAAAAGCCCCCTGCATATCGACGAAAATTTTAAGCAGTCTATAGAGCAACTTAGAGGGTGAGTTGCGTGCGGAAAACGCGGCAACCCGTTGAGAGTAATTTGTAACGGGGAACGGGGGCACGGAACATTCAGTGGGCCATTCCTCCAAAATCTATCATTTCCGGAGATCGGAGGATCACCCGTTTGAATTCATTCAAAGATTAGATGATTATTTCGAACTAAATCGGACGTACCGACAGGATACGCATCAAATGCTCGCGAAAGCTGCGGGTAATCCGCGCACTGGCTGGAACTGTTTCGCCGTATCCAAACCCGTTATTCGGATTTTAAACAGAAATTTCTGGGTCGATATTGGAGCGAACAGATCAGGTTCGATGCCATGAAACGACTTTCGGATCAGCGATGGGACCCCAGGGAACGCTCTCTGGCGGAATATGCCGTCAGCAGAATAGCAGCGTTCAAATCAATCGGAGCAAATGCCTGAGAGTAAGCTATTTGGCTCATTACTAAAATTATCCGGCGTACATCCAAAATCTATTAAACATTTCGGGCGGCATGACGGTAGATAGATTACAGGTTTTCTGGGAAAATTCGATAGAACCGAATTAGCTTGCCAGGAATCAATCGCAAGGTTCAAAATAACATAATAATTCGAAACAGCGGCCGGTATCAGAACGGAGGCGCTCCAGGTAACCTGCCCAAGGAGGGCCAGCCGGTGGCCGATCTGGAAGGAGGGGGTCATCTACAGCAACAGACGGGACACACAATCCCCGGGCCACCACGCGACGCGCGCCCACCACTGCATGAGAAAGCCCACCGCAGCAGCCAAACAACCCTGGTAATTCTAATCGAGGCAGGAAAACTGAGAGTTTCGATCTTCGGGTGTCGGATCGGAACGGAGACAAAACTGCCATAACGGTGCCCATTCAGAGGTAGCTCAAGTAAACTTCATTATTAATGAAGATGACGACCCCGACAGAAATTTCACGACCCAAAAAAATGTCCGATTATAAATTTCGAGTGTGACGGAATACTCGCAAAATTTTGTTTGATTCCCGGGAAACAATATAAGCGCAGTCGATTCAGCATTTATTAACAAAAATTAGAAGCAATAATGTTAAAATATTAGAACTCCCAAAACTAAATCTTTCATTGTGGGTGTAGACGGACGAAGAAGCAAACCAGTGACAGAAGCAAGTTTTTTATCATTAAATAAAGATGGAATCAACTTTGATGTACGTGTCGAAGTATTGACGGTATGTCTGTCGACGTAATTTTAGGAGCTGATTTTCTTATTGAAAATGAAGGGATAATTAATTTTGACGGGGACGGTGACGCCTTAAAAATCAAGTGTTGGTTTTGATGAAAATGGGGTGGGAAGAACTTATGAATGAAGAAGTCGCAGTATTGGTTTATCCATAGATGAAGTTCACGAGTTTGTTATTGACAAAGCAAATCAAAATCGATTTCGACTCCCGGGAAAAACGTAAAGAATGGAAGCGCTACTGGTTAAATTTAAGCAAGTCTTTCTCAACCCACAGCCAATACCAGGATTTCAGTTCAAGATAAACGTCACTGATGATTCCATTCAAATGTCGAAGCTATCCAATAAAAGGCACTAAAATCAAAGGTTAATGAGAAAATCCACGATGATCGCAGATGTATTATTGCCCGGCAGCCCACAGTTTATATTAATCCAATTATCATAGTGAAGAAAAAAGACGGAAGTGTGAAATTTGCCTCGATGCGCGCCGCATTTAAAGAAGTGACGACGCCTGCTTATGATTCGCCACTATTAATTAGTGAAATTTCTTCAGAAATTTCATTCTACCAAAATTTTTTCGGCTGTGGATCTACAAATTCATATTGGCAAATAGCTATTGGATGACTCGAGGATCAAAAGTACACAGGTTTCATTTTCGAAGGACAGACATATGTTTGGAGGCGTGTCCCATTTGCAGCGCAATAGTGGTGCATATTTCATACGATGTTTAAATGAGAAGTTATCCCGTGGGAAATTTAAAAATATGTTACCTTACGTGGATGATTTAGTAATTTCCTCAACAAATTTTAAAGAACATCTAGTAAATCTGGAAAATCTATTTCAAACTTTGCTGGAGAATAATATACAGTTAAATCTAGATAAATCCAATTTTTTACAGACAGAATTAATTTTCTAGGATGCGTGGTGGATACTATGGTGTCCGTATCGACAGTGATAAGCTCAATCAATTTCACAGATTAACCCGCCACCGGAGCATTAAGCAACTAAGAAGATTCATTGGCATTGCAATTATCAAGCATTATTCATACCAGGATACAGTCACTTGAGTCCATTACTTCAATTATTAAAGAAAGGGAAAGAGATGGTTTTACGGCCGAACATAATGAGGCATTAATTACTTAAATTGGCATTCAAAAATGCTTATTACATCATCCCGATTTTGACAAGGAGTTCTTCGTACCCGACAGATAAATAGCGACGTAGGCATAGGATGGTCCTTTTCAAAAAAAATGAACTGGAAATGAATTAATAGTATGCATCGCAGTCGTGTATTACGTGGACCGAAGTTCGATTTTCAACTCTGAAAGGAAATGCTCGCTATCTATTGGCCCTAAAGACTACGCGGTTATTTGTCGTTTCGACACTTTACCATTATTACTGACCACAAATCGTTAACTTTTCTTAATAAATGTGTTTGTACAAATGCGGATACTAAGATGGACTTTATGGATACACAATTTAACTTCACCATTGAACATTGCCGGGAACAAGTAACATTATTGCGGACTATCTTAGCCGATTGCCATATCTATTAGAGACTAGGAATAGAGACGAGCCGTTCTTTCAAATGAACGCCCTCCATATTAATGTGGATACACTTTCTGAAATGCGACCCAAAAAATTTAAGTCTTCAAGAGCAAGACCCAAAGATTGGGCGGCGAAGAAATTTTAAAGAATATTGGAGCCACAGAGCGAATACATCAATAAATTTCGAAATGACGTGGCAGCATTAAACTATCAAACAACCTAGTTCTATTTCGTACCAGAAAGGACCCAGATCTTTCAAATTTGGATTCCGACTAATATTACGGAAAATTAATTACATTTATGCCCAAAGTTATGGACATTTTGGCGGACATAAAATTGTGAAACTCATTTCCCGCTTTCGCATATTGGCGAAACATGGCAAGGCAAACGCGTGTTCAGATGCGAAATTTTCATTTGTCAAAGACAAATTTCCCAACCCCATTACGAGGGCCGATGCATCACATCATCCCGACAGCTCCCAAAAGAGCTAGTGTGCTTAACCTATTTGGACCAATGCCCACAGCAAATGGCTACAAGCATGCACTAGTTGTGATAGATGCATTTTCAAATTCAGCAAATTTACCTATCACGCGGCCCACAGCGAAACTGCCTCAACCACTGATTCAACGATACTTAAAACTGCTGGTAAAGTAAGAAAGTTCTTAGTGATCATGCCTCAATTTACTAGTCATTTTGGGTACGACCTTGGATGAATTGGGTGTGCAAGCAATATTTTCGTCAATTCGCCATCCTCAAGTAACATAAGTGAAAAATGCATGAGGAGGGTGGCGCGACTCTTCGAGTGTATGTTCGGAACGTCATAAAGCGTGGCCTGAAGTGCTACCTCACTATAAACAAATGGATTAACTATATTCCGCACGATTCTAAAAGATGGCACCATTTGAGGCTCACTTTGGCAAAAAACCCCCTTCACAGTTTCCATTCTGTCCCTTTAGCAACCACGAGACCCCCAATTATGAAGAACGGTGTAGGACGTCTAAAAACATGGTCAGGCGGCTGAAAGACGAGAAAAAGGTAAAGCCTTACCATTTAATATTGGAGATCAGTATTACTTGTACGCCACAAGTATCAGATCAGAGTGCTGGAATATTTTATAAGTTTTAAATCTCTTTTCAGGACCATTTACGGTGACAGAAATCCCCCATCTTAATGTGGGAAAACAACAGATGAAAATCAATCTCCAGTGAAATACAATTTTTCAACTTAGTGCCATTCAAAGGGAAAAAAGTGATGTTCAAATGATCACTCTGACCCAATAGACAGCGTAAGATGCTTGTCAGAGATATTAGACAGAGGGGTCCTAACAGAGTTATTCAGAATCGACTTTATTTAATTTATTAAATAGATTTAAGGTAAATGAAGATGACGTACCACGGCAGAAATTTAAAGAAACTAGGTGTAGGGTTTAAATTTTAATTTTCAAGAATGATAATAGTTAAAAAAAAAAAAACTGCAGAAAGAGACATATGACATCTGAAGTGGGCAAAATTGAAGGGAAATGCAATTTAAATAATTAAAGTAATATTAAATTAGAAAATATGCTAATGGATGTTAGTGAAAAACTTTGAATTATTTTAGATTCATTTTAATGAGATTGTGAGTAGTGGTTGATGCTCCTGATTTAGGGTGGATAATTAATTCATTACGTGATTTGGGCGTGGATTTTCCCAAAATTCAATGTCGTAAGAGACTTCCCTAGGAGTATTGTCACTGTGGGCTATGAATTTGTCAAAAAACTTCGAGGATTTATAATTAGGAGCTAAATGTTAATAGTTGTGGAGGATGACATAATAGTGACAGCTGAAAAAGGTGTCATAATTTTTCCGCCGCAAGAGGCTGGTTCTTGATGATAAATGGAGAAGATTTAGTAATGATAATTGTGAACAGGAGTTATTATTTATATAATCCGCGACTCGAGTTAAAATTTTGATTTCGAAGCCTAGTTACAACCTAAATGCTATTAAATGTTGCAGAACTGCCTTGTTCCATTCGCCCAAGTAATTGATATTGTATCACTGTCAAGGTGTGATATATGAGCATGTTGTATAGGAAATCATCGATCACATTCATCAATTAATTATTCAAGTAACGGAAGAAAGTGATATGTAAAGTATATCACGTGCATTGCCTGTTATTCGCAGGGGTTAATGTCGAAGTGGGTTTTAAGATTCAAGTTTCAGGTAATTAATGAATAATTTTGTCTCTAATTTCTTTTATACTTGTTGTTTAGTCGTGTGTCTCCTGTGTGTTGGTCATCAGTAATTTGCCTATGTTTTATTGCAATCGTATTACGTCAGCGGGATGGAGTAGATCACTTTAAAGTAATGTGGGTATGGAGAAGTTGTATGTCACTGTAAAGCATGGTCGCCTGTCAAAAAAAAAAAAAAGTAATTTTTTTTTGGGATAATTTGTTTTAAATCAGGTAAGTCGAATATCTCCTAGAAACTACTTATATTCCGATGTGTCAAATGAATCTTAGTTAATGTTGGGATTGGTGATAATGAATGTCGTCCCCCGGGATACGATTCTAATATGATTTAATACTCCGTAGGTTGTTGTAAATTTAACTGTGATGCCTGTGTTGTATTTAGAGCATTAAAGTAATAATTGCGTTATAAAATTTTTAAATTTTAGTTAATCCAAACGTTGATTGTTAGGTATCAGTGTTAAATTACCTTGTTTTATTGTTGCTCTATACTTTCATGGTTTATTGATTTAATTTTAAAAAGGTGTTGATACTTATGAATAAGTAGTGTGGGATATCAATGGTACTGCGTAGATCGAGACGATATCAAAATGGATAGTTAAAAAAAAAAAAAAAAGAGATTTTCCTCAATATAATCAGTAGTTTATACCAACTATAATAACACTCCGAGTTAGGTAAATATTGATAGTTTCATAAGTTCCTGGGATTGTAATTGAGTTGTTTGATATCATTTTTTTACTATTAGTTTAGTGACATAGTTATAGCACTGGTTTAGATAAATGTTAGGGCGTTGGTCATTGTTTAGACATAGGTTAGGTTTGGTCAGTGTCTGTGCTGCTCTTTGTTGTTTTATCGGAGTGAAGCATTCACATGCCATTCCTCAAACTGGGAGGCTAATGTAGCGGCAGACCACCACGGGTATTTCGGGCCCTAATCCCCTTGCAGCCACAGGAAATCAAACAAAGGGACGGGAAAAGCCTAACGCTTAAACCCACGCCAAGGGAAAGCCCCCGACGTCCTGGGAAGGGCGCGCCTCGTCTGGTGAAAGGGCGCGAAGGCCTACGTCACAGGGCGGTTAATAGATGAGACAAGTCACGTGACGCACAACCCGATGCGGATTGGCGGAGCCACCGCGTCCCTCATGACGGGGGAGGAATGGCGCGTGCAATAAATGGGAGAGAAGAGCTTTCCCCCTCCTTCATTTGAAAATCTTCGGTGAGCGAGCTTCCATTTCTGAGTCGGAACTGGCTCGGCTCCTCTGGGTATCGCGTCGCCGTATGTGCCGAGTGCCGCGATCAGTGTCTCGCGCTGAGGCGTTAGCCGCCGAACGTGAACTGGTGCAAGCGTGGACGTTACCGCGTGTACGCACGCAAACGTGTCCGCCTCACATGTGCGGGTACCACCCGAAGAAACGGAAGGCGCCTTCCCTGAGGCATCGCTCTCACCACGCCGCCACTTCAGCGAGTTGCGAGGGAGACTGGAGCTGACTGAGCCTCGCTGCCACCGGAGACCACCACCTACCAGCGCCGATCACGGAACATTCGGGTGAGATCGCCAATAGGGCAACCGCCCACGAACATTTAAAAGTGGAGAGACGGGAGAGAGAGAGAGAGAGAGAGAGAGAGAGAGAGAGAGAGAGAGAGGAATAGATCATCAGGGCGCAGTAGGCGTAACTTATAATTTAATACTGATATGATGTATGGGGCATAATTGTTTATCTTGGGTGGGTATTAGTAATTAAAGTAATGTTTATTATATAATCAGCTCGTTTAATGACTGAAAACCAGAATCCAGTCATGCATGTCTCCCGAATCCTCTGCCAGCGTCTATAAGTGGCTACGCAGGTGAGTTCTCACTACAACTGGCAGCCGGGCAAGCAGTCAGCCCACGTTGGATAGGGCAGAAGCTCACAATATAAAATTTTAATATTCTATGAACTTGCATTTAAAGAAAACAACATTTATGTCAACTGGTAAAAAAGGAAGCCTGAACATCAACGGAGAAGTGATAACATGGCAGGCGAAGTTAAATACTTATGAATTACAATAACAAATTCTGGATACTGTACAGAAAAACTAAAGAGAGGAATAAATTTAGAAAAAGCAGCGGAAAGAAAATTACACAAATTCATAAAATAGGCATATCAAATGATTGATTTCTAAAATTTTAGGTCCCAGAACGCTCAAAATGATTTATTAATTTAATAGAAATAATTATATATTTATAATATCTTCTTCTTCTTCTTCTTCTTCTGCTTCATGGATTTAGGCCTTAAGGCCTGTTTCCACATCAAGAGAGTGAGTCTCTCCATCTTGTTAAGGGGCGGCCAACATTTCTTCTTCCTTTAGGATTATATGTGTACATTATTTTGGGAATTCTGTTTGGAGGCATGCGTTGGATATGATCATGCCAGTTACTCCTAAATGATTGGATTCTGTCCATCAGATTGAATATATTCAGTTCGGTTCTGATGTCATCATTATATTGTCTATCAAGATATTGTAACCTGCTACTGAACGTAAGAATTTCATTTCGGCGCTTTCTATTTTTCTTCTGTCTGTTCTATTTATTGTCCAGTTTTCGCATGCATAAGTTAGCATGGGTACTGCCATTGCTTTGTAGAATTTGAGTTGTGTGGTTTTAAAGTCTTGTTTTTAATGTTCTTCTTATTGTCCCACACATGTTATAGAATCTATTTAATTTCCGACTTATGTCATTTTTCTGGCAGTAAGACACATTGAAGCCTAAATAGGTAAAATTGTTGGTCTGTTCTATGGGTTCATTATTAATCACAATTTTACATCTCATATGGTTTGTTCCTTCAAAGCCCATTGATTTTGTTTTCCTAGTGGAGATTTGCATATTGTATTTGGTTGCCTGTTCATTTAGTTTGTGAGCTGCAATTTGTAATTCATCTTCTGAGCTACTAAAAATAACTTGGTCGTCTGCAAACAATATGGTATTTAGAGATTTGTCATTTATATTAAAATGTGTTTTCAATTGCCCTTGCCATTGCCGGACAATCTCGTCTACGTATATACTAAATAGAGCTGGCGAAAGTGGGCACCCTTGTTTGACTCCTTGATTTATTTCTACAAATTTATTACTTCCTTGAGATCCTTTATCAATGCATATTTTAGTGTCGAAGTAGAGGCTTTGTATTGCTCTTATTAGGTGGGCTGGGAATCCTTTTTTATGCAATATCTCCCAGAGTTTCTTTCGCGACACTTTGTCGAAGGCTTTTACATAGTCTATAATTATATATATACTATATTTACTATATTTAATATACTATATTTATATATACGTTTATATATTTATATATTAATATACTATATTTATAATATAATGTAATAATTATCAGCGAGATACAGGAACGCCGTTCCGTCGTGTTCCGTCGGAAATCAAACCTTGCGTAAAACCAAAATCCAAATAATCGAGAAAATGGTTTTTCTAATCCTGTTGTGTGGGTGCAAAAGCTGAACATTGAGATAGGCCGAAAAAAAGGAAGATTCTTTCGAAGTATGGACACGGAAGAAAATATTAAACGTACAATGGGAGGGCAAAAAGATAAATGCCGAAATTTTGAAAAGAAAACAGAACTTTCTCTAAAAGCCAAAGCCAAAAAATGGAAAATAAAATATTTTGGACATACTATGAGTCGAACAAAATCTCTAGAAAAGGATATTATGCTTGGAATGATAGAATGAAGCGGAAGAAAAGGGTGTAAGTGGCACAATTGAATAACTAATACGCAATATCACAAAAAAAAGAAAAAAGGCAGTTCGGGTCCGAGCAATGAACAAATTGCTAGCATCCTATTGCTGTGTATATCCAGATAGGTTTAACAAGGGATGGCTTGCGATCTATGGTTCTAGTACTATTTCTCTGCGCGTTCAGACCCCACGAAGAATTGGGACCTGCAGATGAAAGGAGAGATGCTCACAGCCGCTGCTTGACCGGGACTGGAGCCGACAAATAGACATCATCGCACTGAACAGTGTGTTTGATACCCGCAGTCTTCCATGCGTACATTCTGCCATTATTAGGGAAGAACTCGCTGAATTATCGGCGCGTCCTTCCCAGTTTCGGATAGCAAGAAAGCGAAGGAATGATTCTCAAGTAATAGAAATACAAATATCAATGTTCAAAATTAAAACATCTTTCAAAAAGCTGGTTTAGAAACATCGATCAAGTTCGTGCGGAAGATAACTTGTTTTGACAGTGGCCGTGATTGTTAATTTATAATTACGATTTAGACAAAACGGCAAAAGAAAGTAAAAAGAATAACAGCGAAACTAAGCCTGAAAACTGTCGCCCAGGGTCATCTTAAGTCATATATCACAACTTCCTCAAATGGGTACAGGAAGGTGGGCGAGAGACCTTACACCTAGAGTGCTTGCATTGGCCGCCTCTCTGCGTATGGTAGGACATACGTAGGAAATGTCAGAAAAATGGGGTCATTTCTTGGGCTGAAGATAGTCTACTGGATGAGCATGTTACAATCACCGTTCGCTTTATTCGAACACATGTATTGACAGTGGTATAATGCAATATTATTTCATATTTTAACTTTTTTATAAAATTGTGATTATCGGTTCTTTTCATTCACAACAACTCATCAAGCACATCGATAATAAACATCAGGTTTCATAAATGTTTCCTTTTTTACGGAATATTTCATGTGTCATATAAAATCTATGTTTTGAAAATATCAACATCAATGTTGCATCCCTATTCTCGACACCTAGATGTGGATCGCCGATTTAATACGTTTGCATTCTGATTCCCTAATATGAGGTTTATCAGTGTTTACTACTACTAGTATCTACGTTTTACTAGTAGTATATAAATCTTATAAATTGAATTGCTACCCGATTAAATGTTACTGATAAGCGTGTACGATGTTTAGAAAAATGGTATCTTAATGTAGAAATGTAAAAGTTGCCGAATTAATAACTGTAAAACAAAACATAATTTATCCCCGTCATACACGGATATTCCTCTTCTAGTGTGGTGTTCCTGTCTAAGAGTTAAAGTTGTATTGCTTTCATGACAATTTATTGCATTAAAAAATACATATATATGTCACAATACAATGATTTACACTACATCTTATTATTTACGTAGTTTGTATCAAAATGACGCGCCGGGAATTACTTATTTCAATCTTCAAATTTATACAAATATAACAGAATCATTTTATATCAATATAACTTACTAAGTAAGCTGGGACATGTCACGATTCTTAATATTATATTTTAATGTTTGTTACAGTGTTGGATTCAGGATGCATCTCGCCTGCGAGCTATTTTACCACTTCTTCAATTATGTCCGAAAGTACGAAAAAAGTTGTAAAACTTTACTTTGGAAAACAGATTCACCAGGTGAAGTCTATCAAGGGGAAAAACGCCATTTTGAGATCAAAAATCGAGTCGCAGGATAAAAGAGCTCGTGCGTAATTTCGGCTCATTCTTTCTGGCAGTGGAATGATAACGGAAGATCTTAGAAGTAAAATGTATGTAAAATAAGATGTTAGGACATGGAATATTGGTGATATCTACACAATTAGTTCAATTTTCTCTTTGAAATCAGTTTCCAAATCGGAATTGATATTTTGAGTAGTGCCTCAAATAACATTTTGATGGTATTCGAAGGAAGACGGAAATATGTGAACAAGATGTATGGTTTTATACGACTATTACAGATGATACGAGACCGTTTGGCTGTTACAGCATCACTAGTTTGACACGTGGAGAAAAATGTATTGAGACTGAAAGGGACTGACTGCCCAGCTTGCCTGTCTGAAAGTTCGTCCTCCCGTGCCGCAGGCCGCCGGGTTTCGGCCGCGTCGATGGAGGGCCCAGACGGGTTGGGTGACGCAGGAGCGAGGGGGAGAGGGATGAGCTAATTTTTCCGAAATTTCACTTTATGCCGCTCCTATTCATCCTATTTGCATGATTGACACGGCGTTGGATTCAGGAACCACGTCGTCATCGCGCTGTAAGCCCACATTTTTTAATTTCTTCCTGGAACTACGAGAAAAAAATTTTAAAAAAATTTGGACATATTTTTTGAAAAAAAAACGGCATCGTAGCGTAAATTCTATTTTAAAAAGGAGTCCAATGCCGTTTACAGATCGAAAATCGGACAATTTGTTCAGACGTTATCGATCTAGTAAATTCCGTGTGGTAGTGCTGCGATGTATTGATTTTTCCTATAAGTATTTTTCGGTGCATTTAGCCTTAATATGAAGCCCTGACCCGGCTCGGTACGGAGAGACTTTCCTGGCGCACTTTACTAGTATATGAAGGTGAATTATGAATACAGGTAGCCAGGAGCGTTTTTGGAAACTGGAAAGAAAATCTTCGCTCCCGTGTAATAAAAACTACTTAGGTGGCCTGGATAGCCGAGGTCGGTAAGCCTGGAGGGCCCTAGCTGGCCCGGCTTGTAAGGTCGCGGGTTCGAATCCCATCTCGGGCATAAACGTTTGTGTCTGTGTTGTCCTTACGTGTTCTTCCTACAGTTAAAAGATCAGAGCGGTTGCTACATGATCGAGCAGTTAGTTGAAAAGTGACTTTAAAGAATATTTACAATGGGAAAAGAGAAAAATCTTAAATATGTTTCGTGTCAGTCTGTTCTGACTTGCAAGGACTCGCATTGAAATATTTTGTTTCACCAATTTGTTTTTGATCTTGGGATACTGTATAATATTGTCGTTAAGTAGTTATTATCTCCAGATTATTACAAATTTTTTAAGTAAGAAGACTGTGTTAGTATTAAAACATTTGCAGGACCTAGGTACTAACGGAAACATTCAATGACACATTAAACACACGCTCGTGTATCGCACTTCCCGTAGTCGTACGCGTGCGTCGGGGCTACACCCGTTCGGAGCGCTTAGCGACGCCCGCGGGCTGGCGCGGGAGAGGCCAAACCAAAGGAGGGAATTGCTCGGGTTTGGGGCGAGGCGGGGCCAGTGCGCCCGCGACCGCCTGCTGCCGCCGCCTCCGTGGTGACGCGGCGCCTCTCCTGCCCCCACACGATAAGTACTTTACATCCCTGTTTTATGGTCTCAAGGGGAGATTGCCGGGATGGGAGTTTTACAGCTTGTCGCGCATCGGACCGTAAAACTCGATAGTAAATTAATATTTTAATCTTATTATCAGCACTTTTTTAATATGAAGACTCGTTTTCTCTGTACTTATCTTTGAAGTTAAAATAGGTTAACTTGCTCATCAAGAACATATTTTTAATATACAAGGTATGTAATTTCCTGCAATTTTAATGACAAAAACTTTTGATAAGTTTTGGAAGAGCATTAAACGAGTTAGGCACGGCAGAGGGAGTGTCGGTAAAACAGTAATAACATCTCCTGGAGTACGGATGAACGCGCGCGCATACATAAAGATCACCAGGCAGTTATGAAGCAGACTAGAGAGAGTGTGTGATGAAAATTCCTTCTAGATATGAAGAGTAGCGTGTCGTAAACCTCGAATATGGAAACAGGAAGAAAGGAAATCAGGACAACCCACGTAGGTAGATCGTAAACTGGTTAATTCCTATGATATTGATTCAGTGGTGAGTTGTAGTTGACATTTACATAATTGAAATGATTGAAGGCGTTGTCATTGTCAACAATAGTATTTATTTCAATAATAGCAGCTTTCGATGGCTTAACCATCATCATCAGTTTTCGTAGTCGTTTTTGTGGCTCCTAGACAGCAGAAAACTGATGACTAAGCCATCGAAAGCTGCTATTATTGAAATAAATACTACTGTTAACAATGACAACGCCTTCAATCATTTCAATAATTCCTATGAGTCAAAAAAATTACAGAAAACAAGAAATCGTCTTGAAAGAGAACTGTCTCCAGAAAAAAATGATGACAAAACTTTGACTAAAACTCACCTGTTTAAATAAAAGATAAAAATGGTGACTTACTATATTAAATGTAACGAGAGTTCTTAAGAACAATGAATTAATGAAAATAAGTTACGTGCAAATATAAAATAATATCAGCATAAGGGGTTGCCTTGATTAAATGATATTAAGAGTCTGATAATATATTTAACCGCATATTTTTTTTATAAAATGAAGGAAAACAATAAAGTGTGAAACCTGTCTGTAGACATTTTTTTTGAAGAATGTGCACCTAATATTATCTTTCTTGTTTCTAAATTCCTCCCAAATATTTTAGCAAGTGAAAGATCAAAATGAATGTAAAGTCTATTTGTATGAGAATATGTAATACTTTATGAACGAAAACGCACATTCATTCTGTAAAACATACTGCATTTAATAAACTTTATTTTATATCTTAGATTAGTTAACTGGTGTTTCCAGGCGCGTGAATTGCTATGGTTATTAGTCCCGTACGTGTTGTGAATGTTATATCTAAGTATTGGGCGGTGTTCCTTTCCTGCTGGAATAAGAGATCCGGCGCCGACCTACATGGTGGCTTGCTTGACTTTTCCCTCCAGTTAACTCTCCCAAGGAGCATCACCTCAGACGAGAAAAGCTCTGAATAGCCTGTCTGGTCTCCCTACATGAGTGGTAATGTAGGGCATGTTAGTGTGCGTTTTAAACGGAAGACGTGGGGACAAGAATGAGGAAGGAAAGATTGCGCGCGGTCCTTTAGCTGTTTATTAGGTTATTGATCCGGTCTTCGCCTGGTATTAACCGGAGAAGCCACCGCAAAATTCTGATCAGTGCAGCTGGTCGCTAGAAGTCTCCTCCTACAGATGGTGGCTGCGCGTGACCCGCGGTTTAGCCACCGTCGGGACTCGGACCTTAGAATCTCCCGATAGAGTCACTGCAGTGTTTGTTGCCCTGAGATAATCCAGTCGGCGCATACCTTGGAAAATATCACATACCATCACAATCTTGACTCTCATATATTCAGAACTCACCAGATTGTTTTTATGATTGGTTGAACTGTGCAACACTTTCAAGCATGCAAAGTATCTTATTAATTTTACTCTTTTTTGTAAAAAAAACATTTTGGAAAGGTAGTTGAGGCTTCATGTTAATAACAAACAAAAATTGAAATATTCGTTTCAAATTCGCAGGGCTTCGAGTTCCTTTAAATCGATCAGAGAATACCAATTTTGGAGAAAATAGACTGAACGATTGAGGCAGTAGCGTTGACCACAGACGAACAGAAGTTTTCCCGTCAAACGATTTTTTGGCATCATGGACCCACAAGACGGGTTTTGAATACACAATGTGTTAGAGGAAGTAATATACTCTTTACAGGAACATGATTTATCCCCTTTTTTGCTATCAGGGTCTGGCAAAAAGAGCTTTTTCTGACGATTTTTTTCCGGCGCACGATTACTATAATTCTCTTCTTACGAAATACCACGAGTCATAAAAATCGAAATCAGATAAAGATAGAATTTCCCAGCCCAAAAAGAAATTCAAAAAGTCCTCTCGTGAAGACTGAAAAGTGATATTTACTAGTCAAAATTACAAATATCCAAGTTTTTTTGGGAAAAAGGAAGATTTTACTTTAAACTAGTGGTGCTGAAACAAAACGTACTTTATGGCCCGTATTATCACGCAAAATTACCCGAAAAGTACCCAAATTTACGAAAAATTGTAAATGGTCGTATTTCAAAATCCGTCTCTAAGAAACAGATTTCATTAAGGGAAAAAATCTCTGCCGGAAAAAATATTTTAGTTGTAGGAAGACTCCGAAAAATCGAGACATCTGTTTTTTAACGAACATGAGACCTGCACCAATCTTTTAAACGGCCTTCACACTATCCAACAATAAAATTTAATCAAAAACGGTTGAGGGGGCTTCATGTAAAATACCCTCCCTCGCAAATTAAAATATCGGTTTAAAATTCAAGGAGCCGTGACATCAGCCAGATCGATTGGGGAAAATCAATTTTTTTTTAACATCGACTGAGCGGTTTAGCCGCTAACGTTGTTCACAGACGGACGGACGGACGGACAGATGTTTTGCCGTCATTTGATGTTTGGGTATCAGTGACCCACAAAACATGAATTCTGGCTACACCACGTGTGAGAGAATTTTTCCCCTAAATTTAGCAACTGGATTTATCCACTTTTTCGTTACCGGGACCCTGTTATAAAGAGTTTTTCTGCCGAAAATTCGCTGTTTTTTCGCGCAGCATTACATAACTTTCTCTCTACACCGTATCTAGAAAGTAAAAACAATAAGTAGTGTTAGTGAAGGTAATTTCAGAATTCAAATGAACATTTTATATGATACGTTGAATCAAACTTATCTTTCCCACCCACAAACTTGATTTAAAATCCCGGAAAACTGAAAATTGGAGAATGATGCATTGGGGTGTAGTAACTTGCAATTACGAAATAGAAGTTCAGGCTTCAATTTTAACACGTGAATCCCAGCAAAAGATGCGACTCGTCCAGACACAACCGCCTTCACACCTACCGCTAGTTCTCACAAGTCTTTTCCCAATGCTTTTCCCAAGCTTGTCGGATACGTTATATAATATCAATTTACTGCACGGAGAGCTCGTTGCTAGGTTTTGTTATATTTGTGTTGTATTTGTATAAACTTGAAGATGGGAATAAGTAATTCCCGGTGCGTCATTTTGGTACAAACTACGTAAATGATAATGTAAAAGGATATAGTGTAAATCATTGTATTGTGACACATTTAAGTATTTTATAATGCATTGAATTGTCACGAAAGCAATGGAAGAAATTAGATAGAAATACCATTCTAGAAGAGGAATATCCGTCGATGAGGCGGATAAATTGTTTTGTTATACAGTTATTAATTCGGCCACTTTTACATTTCTACATTGAGATACTATTTTTCTGAAGATCGTACACGCTTTTCTGTAACATTTAATAGTAGCAATTCAATTTATAAGATTTAATATACTACTAGTAAAACATGGTTTACCGGTCTCACTGATACACCTTCTATTAGGGAATGTAAATCAGAATGCAAAAGTATTAAATCGGTGATCCTCATCTAGGTGTCGCAGATAGGGATGCAACATTGATGTTGTTATTTTCAAAATATAGATTTTGTATAGACACATGAACATATTTCATAAAAAAATTAAACATTTATAAAACCCGATGTTTATTATTGACGTTTAAAGCTTAATGAGTAGTTTGTGAATGAAAAGAATCGATAATCGTATGAACAAACGTTTTATATACGCGTACATGTAAAATTCCGTGTGAGATCAGCAAAAAAATGTGCACTCTCTAATCTGACTCCCCTCCACTCCATCTATAACTGTTGTGAAATTGTCTTACAGAATCACCTTTGACTTATAAAATGTTTATGAACTACACGTGACGTGTCAACAATCCTTCTCTTTATGATTTTATTGCTATTTACCATGTAGTAGCAAATGAGTCATTTACCGTTTATTTAGAGGGAAAGGTAAACACTTGATTTCTATTATTATAAAGGTTGCATGAAAAGAAAGGCATTTCCAAACCTTAGTTTTTAGAAAGCACTGGCTCATACTTACTGTTTTGAGTCCCGATGGGTTGGGGTTCCTTGGGCATCCGGATTTTCTCCGGCCGCTCGAGAGAAACAATGGGAAGCTTTTCAAGGTATTTTGGCTAATCCTCACTTGCAATATTTAAAGCAGTAACGGTTCAATTCCCTGAAATTTTTACAACTTCATAATACAGAGAATCATTCAGTTAGCTACTGACCACGAAATGGACATGAAATTGTTCTTTCTGTATGTGAAACATTTTTGCTTCAATGTCCGTATTTACCTTGATTGGAGGAACATATTGTCCTACATTGAATAATTCTGAGCCGTGGAAATGGAAGTGTCTGTTTGTGACATTACCGAGCGTTCGAGAAAACGAAAAGAAAGAAAAAAAGAACAAAATGAAAAAAAAATCACGAAACATGAATCGTTCAAACCGTAAGGCAAGGAAGCCTAACATATTTTTTAGAAATATGTCAACAATAATTGTTTCTTGACAAAAGGAGAAAAAATGAAAGCGCTCTTTTTTCGTCAATGTATTTGTATAAAATTCTGTAAGTCGGGATTTTCTTACTTTAATAATAAATAAATTACCATACCTTTTAATAAAATTTTCAATAATGGGTTTGTGCAAAAAGCTGCACAAAAAAGATGCAAGAAAATGAATGTTAATTTTCCCAATATATTTTTATGAATTTCAATAAAAAGAATTTATTTTCCATTCCATTCAAATCAAGATATGTCCAGCTCTCATTCAATCAAAGGATAACAGGTACTTCGCATTCATTCGAAACGAGACATATCCGACGCGAAACTCTCGCTAAAATTCAACCAAGCATACAACAATTAAATTTTATATTAATAATATATTTAGCTGTCATTATTACATAATTAAGAATTGAGTACAAATAAAATATTAGCATAAATTTGATGCTATAATATTTTGCGTTTTTCTCGAAAAGGAGGTTGACTAGTCACGTTTTGAATGTTTGCTCCTCATTTCGCGCTCCTTTCTTTCCAAGTCCAGCGCCGCCAGGGTCCGCGCTCAAGTGTACTGTCACCCTTCTGACCTGGAAGTAGGGTCGCACCTCTGGCTCACTGCTGTTTCTGATAGCGTGACTTTCCTGACCTCCGCAGACATCTCGCCGCGTTCTTCGGCGGGCTGCGTGCTACACTAGGGTAATTCGATATGCCCAAGCGTAGGAAGAGGGCGGTGAGCTGTTTTCAGTGGGCGAGAACATTGTGCAATGACGAAGTGGAGATTATATTTACTCTATAAGAATTAGTGGAATAATTCGCGTTTCCTTATTATTAGTAATCAAGTATTATACACACACACACACACACACACACACACACACACACACACACACACATATATATATATATATATATATATATATATATATATATATATATATATATACAAAATTATAATCTAATGAATTTAAAATAATAATATTTAATATAAATATATAAACAAAATTATAATTTAAACTATAAATAACAATTACGAAAGCGTATTTGATTAATAAACGTTTTGTGAGATATTATTAACTAAAGTAACTTATTTTGTCAACATCACTCAAAAATACGGTTTTTAAATACAAAAATACCTATTTCAAATGCAAGTATTTAAATATTGCTCAACCTTGTCTATAAACTGTGCGATCAGCAATATACTAATATCAGTTCCCAGCTTGAGCGTAGTATTAATATGTATGCCACGAGTAAGTCCGGAAAACGCGAAAAAACGAATATGTAAAATTAGATTTTCCTGCAAAATGTAACATCAAATTTCATTAGAAAACATTTAGTACAATTACACTGTGTAAGTATCCTTACAATACAATTTCAAATAAAAGCTAGCGCTGATGAATCACATACTTTCTGGCATTATTTCTAAATTTGCAATTTTCGAAAATTGATAGAGTTAAACGAAAACAGTAATTCTTTTAAGCGTCCCTTCTATCCGTGGAAAAACATTGTAGTGGTTTTTCTGAATTTTTTAAATATATACTTTCCCAAATTCTCTAAACAGCTATATTTTCTTTTCTTAAAGATGTCGCCTCATCATTGGATCAAAACGAGGCACCTATTGGATTATTTTTAGATCTCTCAAAAGCTTTTGACGTCATTGATCATGACATTTTACTTTCCAAATTACCTTCATATGGAATCCGTGGTATTGATCTAGATTGGTTATGTTCGTACCTTAAACAACGATTTCAGAGAGTGGAAATACCTTACTGGAATGATGGAACATTACGTACGCACCTTTCCGACTCTTTGCCCATTGCACGTGGAGTTCCTCAAGGATCGATTTTAGGCCCTATTCTGTTCCTACTTTACGTAAACGATATGCCCTCGACGATTCGAAACGGAAGAACAGTTCTCTTTGCAGATGATACGAACATCCTTTGCAATAAAGAAACCATAAATACTATAATATCAGATGTTTCAAATTGGTTCCGAAATAAATTAGCAGTAAATGAAAAGAAAACGGTTTTAATGCCGTTTTCCATTTCAAATAAACAATTCTGTGCTCCATTGAAAATGAACAGTGTACCATTGACTGATGTTAAGGCAACAACATTTTTAGGTCTCTCAATTCAGTCAAACCTTAAATGGAATGTCCATTTAAATGAATTGAACACAAAATTAAGTTCATTATGTTACGCGTTCAGAATTCTTGCAAATTCAGTCAGCCTTCATACTGTTCGTTGTGTATATTTCGCGAATGTTCATTTCCGCCTGAGATATGGCATAATATTCTGGGGAAATACATCTTATAACTCCCAGACTTTTAGATTACAAAGAAGAATTGTACGAATAATAACCGAATCCCACCCACGTGATTCATGTAGGCCTCTCTTCATTAATCTAGGAATTTTAACATAACTTTGTCTGTTTATTTACGAATCAGTGGTTTTTGTCAAAAACGACTTGCTTAAGGGCGGGAATATATTTTCAGAAAATGCCGATGTCTATTACTATAACACTCGACGTAGAAATCAAATTCATCAGGTGACAGTATCAACAGCTCACTACAAAAAATTAACATACAATACATGTACATTATTTTACAACACTTTGCCAGATGACATTAAACGATTAAATTCAATAGAAAAGTTTAAATCCCAAGTGAAATCTTTCTGCTGCATAACTGTTTCTATACAATTAGAGACTATACTGAGCATCACAAGAAAAGAAACATTAATTTTAACAATGATACATAATGCATTATTTACCATTTGAACTGTATAAATGTGTATAAACAACCTGTAACAAGTATTGTATTGCAGCATCCGGGTCAATGACCCCCATCTCGATCAGGTTTTTTCGTCCAGTTTCCCTGATCCATTGAGCAAATGCTGAGATGGCCCCTTGTTTTGCTTCTGGACATAAATGTAACTTCATTTTCTTTGCACGTCTTCTAGAATTCAGTGGGTAATACAATTATTAAAATTATCGTTTCCCTGTTATCGCGGCAGGAAGTATGATTCCGAAGGACAACATGGATGAGAGCCAAAATTTATTGCCTTTTTATCCTTAAAAATAGATTTTATTACATGGGAGCTTTTTTTCCATAGGGATCACAGAATTTTGAAAATGTGCACACAATTCACTTTTCCCCATAGCACGTCATACGCAGTTTTTAACTGTTTCTTGACGTAAAATAAATAAATAAATAAAAAATAAATAAAACAACGCGGTTTTTGAATTAAGTTACATGACGTTTGCAATTTTCGAAAATACGGCGGGTTGGGCGAAAATGGGACCTGCATCATATTTTTTATTGTCATCATTTTTATTGTCATTATTTACAAAAAAATTGAAGTTTTTTGAGAAAACGTTACAATTTTTTAATTGCCAAATTGCCACCCGAAATTTTAGGAAAACTACTCATATTTCTCTAAAAATATTACATGATCTTATTTCCATATCTGTCAGAACAGATTTCAGTAAGGAAAAAATTTATCATCATTATTAGTTGTAGGAATACGCCCCAAAAAATTGCACTTTAGCGATTTTCTAAAAATAAGGGATGTCAACAAACACCATACTTCCACATTTCTCTTGCGTTCTGTACGCTCTCCGACGACAAATTTAATCAAATAATTTGTTGACTTTTGAGAAGATTTTGAAAATGAGTTTGAGGCTTAATGTAAAGTACCCTCAAAAATCAAAATATTCGTTTGAAACTCGCAAAAGCGCAAGTTCTTTCAGGTAGATTGGGGAATATCAATTTTGGAGAAAATTCGCAGAACGGTTTAGGCGTTAGCGTTGACCACAAACGAACAGACACGTTTCGGCGTCAATCGATTTTTAGGTATCAAGGACTCATAAAACATGTGTTTTCACTACACCACGAGTTATAAGAAGACATTTTTTATATTGCAACAGAATTTATCCACTGTTTCGTTACCAGGGCCCGGCAATTAGAGTTTTCCGGTGCACGATTACATAACTTTCTCTCCTTAGATTGAGAAGAGGAAGAAAGTAAAATGTCAACAATTTTAAATTCTATTTATAAAATATTCATTAAATCGAATTTAAAAATAAATACTTTATCTGCCTACTGTTTGTGTAAGAAGATGTTTTTATCTCTGTCAGCAATGACAACAATTGTACGTACGTAGAAAACTCAAGGTCGAGCAGAATCTTTGAGCACTGTCTTCAATATCTTTACGTGAGGCAATTCTGAATTAGTATAAGAAAAAATATGGTTATTGCTAAACATAAAATAAAACAAATTTAAATGAAACCTTTTTCAAAATTAACCAAATATGTTATCGGAAAGAATTTCAAGAAATTTGGTAGATTTGTAAAAATTGTAAAATCAGCAAAATTTGTAAAATACATAATACTGTACAAAATATGTGACGAAAAAATTAGATATTTGTTAAGATTTTAACAATGCGCCAAGATAACTCTATCCGGACTCTATCCATGAGATCGTCGGGCAGTGCTGCGAAACAGAAGTTTGACATTACTGAAAATTTTCTGTTTTCTACATTTGTCCAAATAATTCAATTTATCCTATTTCAGTGGATGATATGGCGTTGGATTCTGGAGACATCTCGCCTGTGTGCTATTTCATCTCTTTTCCAAATTGTCCGAAAGTATGAAAACAGTTTTAAAATTTGCTTCGGCGATTTTGCTTGGGAAAACAGGTTCATCAGGTGAAATCGTATAAAGGAGACAAACGCCGTTTTGAGATCAAAAATTGAGTCGCGGGATAAATGAGCTCGTGCGTAATCTCCGCTCATTCTTTGTGGTAGTGGAATAATAACGGAAGATTTGAAAGTAAAATGTATGCAAAATAAGATGTTAAACATGGAAATTATAGAAGATAGCAATAGGCTGTCTGTTAGTAAGGATTGACTAGAAAAGTTCCAAATATTTATTTATAGACAGTCAAATTATAAAATTTTTATTTATTATTTCATATTAAAAACATAAATCGTTTACAAGAATTTTCGGCAACGTTTCGGAGGTGAGGTGTACCTCCATCATCAGGCCGTGGCCTTACATTGATATTACATACGTTGGGGAAACGTTGACTACGAACTAAAAACCAAGATGGTTGACACCATTCCGAGGTCAAGTCTAAAACAGGCATTAAAAGAAATATTAGAATAGGTTGTCTAATTAGTTGGACTGTAAAAAATAAAACACATTTGAAGTAAAAAATTAAATGTTAGAATAGCTAATGTGATCCAAACATACATTAAAAGAAGTTATAGGATATGTATCTAATTGGTTGAACTATTGAAAGATTAAAAAGGGTGTGGGGTTCCGACTACGGAGATTGTAACGGCAGGAATGACGAGGTTGTGTGTGAGTAATGGGAGGGGGAATGGTAGGAAGAAGGGGTGGGGGGCGGGGGGGCTGGGTGGGGGGATTGTGAAAAGAAACGGAAGAATGGCTACGTAAAAAATATGTGAAAAATATGTAGGAGGTACACCTCACCTCCGAAACGTTGCCGAAAATTCTTGTAGATTTATGTTTTTAATATGAAATAATAAATAAAAATATTATAATTTGACTGTCTATAAATATATATTTGGAACTTTTCTAGTCAATCTACACAATTAGTTCAATTTTCTTTTTGAAATCAGTTTCCAAATCGGAATCGATATTTTGGGTAATGCCTCAAATAATTTTTTGATGGTATTCGAAGGAACACGGAAATATGTGAACAAGATATGTAGTTTAGTAGACTATTACAGATGATACGAGACCGTTTGGTTGTGTTACAGCATCACTAGTTTCATAAGTGGAGAAAAATATATTGAGATTGAAAGGGACGAAAGCATAAACTGCGACTGCCCGGCTTGCCTGCCTGAGAACATGGCCTCCTCCCGTGCCGCAGGCTGCCGGGTTTGCCGTTCGGCCGCGTCGAGGGAGCGCCCACAAGGGTCGGGTGACGCAACTGCGTGGAGCGGGAAGGGGGGGTGATGTGTTTTTCCGAAATTTCACTTTACGCCGTCCTATTCATCCGATTTGCATGATTGACACGGCGTTGGATTCAGGAAGCACGTCGTCATCGCGCTATCAGCCCACATTTTTTAATTTCTCCCCGGAACTATGGGAAACATTTTCTAAAATATTTTTGGAAGTTTTTTTGAAAAAACGGCTTCGTAGCGTAAATTCTATTTTAAAAAGGAGTCCACTGCCGTTTACAGATTGAAAATCGGGCAATTTTTTCAGACATCGGTCTAGTAAATTTTGCTTATTTCGGTGCTGCCTCGTGGTGGCGACAAATTGAACTAGTGTCGGTACATTTAGCTTTAAACACGATGTTAAGTTTGCCAGCGGGTCAACTGTCCGGCTTGCCTTCCGGTCAGGAAATCCCCCTGACCAGTCTCGGGCTGCGTTGCACCGCGAGCGCCCGCAGCGAAAGCCGACGCAGAGAACGGGCGCTGGAAGCTACGAAGCCGACCCGGAGAACGGGCGCTGGAAGCTACGTTGCTGGCCAACTCCTCATTACGGCATACTTAGGCGCGCGTGCGGGGCATGGCGCGGCACGGCGCGACGGACGGAGAGAGGAAGGGGCGAAGGAGGGAGGGAGCGCGCTGGGGGCGGGGCGACGAGGGCCCGCGTGCTGCTCGGCAACGAGCCAATGCCGCCCGATATTCGCGGTCTGGAAGCGCTGCATGCCACATGGCCTAACGTATGCCTATTCCGGGTACTTCCGAGCTCTGGGTGCAAACGCATTTACCCGGGTGGCCTGAAATTTCAAAGATTACACGCGTTTTGTTGGGAAGAAAATTCTCTTGTATTACACGCGACGGTGCACCAGCTGATGTGATTACTTCATTCGGTTTCTTTCCTGATCTATTTTTGTAAATTGTAGAAGAGGTCGGTGACGATTTCTGTGCATGAAACAGATTTGACAACAATGCTAACGATAAAAGGAGTGCTTCTCGAACGAAAACGGTTCGTTACTACGAGTTACTCTCGTTTGTACTCGCAGACGTTGAAGTGTGACAAAAGCTAACTACTGTGCTCAAAGCAATGAAAACTGTATCGAGTTTAACAAGGCCTATGATTTCATTTTTCTCATATATTCCGTCTGCGCGCACTGTACGAAAATCTCATCGGGAAAATGGAGACCATATTGAACCGACGGAGAGCACACAGGTGCGCCCGTCGCCCGTCGCCCGTCGGCCGCTCCGCGCTGCACGATTGATGCGATCGCAGCCGCCATCAACTCCGGGACGGTTGCTCACAGCCGACACTTCTTACACAACCATCACTACCGCATTTCGGAGAATACATGCATTTGCGTGCTTCCGACGAATTGAGGAGTGAATTAATCTTGAACAGTTTTGTCTAATCTTCGTGGGTGAACATCTTTCTTTTTTTTTAATTGGTTTATTTAAGGTCGCTTCAACATCTAAGGTCATTAGCGACCACTATTGCTGTTAACGGTATGGTAACTATGTGGATGAAACGATATGGTGATTGATGATAAGGGGTGAAAGGACGAACACAAATACAACCATGCCTGAGGCGGGACTCGAACCCGCGACCCTTCGGTCCGAGATCACTACGACACTACTGCCTTAGCGATCTCGGCTACCGGGCCGGCGAACACCTTTCTTCTTATATTCAAAAATAACTAAACTGTTCACTAATGTTGACAGTATTCATTCATTTAATATACGTATGTCCAGACCTACCCACGTCAAATTGGAACCACGAGAACTACAAAAACAGACATGAAATACTAAATTTCGCCCCCTTGGATTTCGAGTTACAAACATTTTTTGTAATTGCTCATATATAACACTTTCACGCAAACACAGGTAAATACTTTCGCAAAGGACACACATTCATTGTCCAATACCCTGCGATGCGCTCACAAACCTGAAAACGTTCTGAAATTATAAGCATATTTATGTTCGGTTACGCGACGAGGAAATGTTTGTACATTCTTCAGCTGACATCTGTTCTACCACTTACGGGTCTTAGCAGTCGTCGCTGTAGCGATTAGCCTCTGCGTTCTGTAAGATCGGGAAAACGGTGCCCGGCGGAGACCATGTTTTTACGATATTCGAGACATTTTATGTATTCTTATAAGTCTGGACACCTATAGCAGTTTTATATCAGCTTTTGCACGTTTAGATAATATTGTGTTTCTCATATTTATTAAGGTATTTGAAATGACAGTACTGCTTTCTTCTTCCAAAGCATTTTAGCATATACGAGTTCACAACATTCTAAAAGCATTACATACCCGTTTTAAAGGTCCGATTAAGCAGATGCTTGATTATCGCACGCATGTGCGGCACGCACATCGGCCCGCACACTCACTAGTCAGGTGCGCTGCTGACACTGGTTGCTACGCGTCCTCAACGTATTTAACGTCAAAAACATTCAGAAAAGGTGTGACGTATTATGAAGAGAACTGTATTCACTACACGTTTTTTAAAACTCTGGGATCCCTACCCTAACCCAAATACAAGTTCAATTATGAATATATAGATGGAACGAGCCTTTTGGCAAGAACCGATACGAAACGTTTCACTCCCGTGTAATAAATACTGTAAAAAATTTGCAAAGGCAAATCAGGTACAACTTTTGGCTGTTATTCCTCATCGTACCCTTCGTTATTCCTCATCGCCCCGATAACATGATGGCCGGAAATTAGAATTACTCTATTCCTCAATGAACAGTAGAAAATGTGCACAAAAAGTGAAGCTACATATGCCCAGGTAAAAGTAAGAGGTGATATCCGATTTCGGTTAATGGATCAGGGAGACTGGACAAAAAATCTTATCGAAATCATTGTCCAAGAACCTGAGGTACAATACTTGCTTCAGGTATTTTTAGCCCTTTAGAATTTTGCTGTCCAAATGGTAACTAATACTTTAAATGTGATTGTGAAAATCAATATTATGTACTTTCATTTTTGATGCTCAGTATAGTTTCTAATTGAATGGATGAGTGGAAAACAGTACAAATTCTTGGGGCTGCGACATCAGCCAGATCGGTCCAGAATATCAATTTTGATGAAAATGCTGTGTACGATTTAGGCTCTAGGGCTGTTTACAGACGGATCGACAGAGAGATTGCCGAAACCCACTTTTTCAGTATCAAACAATATTGGAATCTGTCTAAACTAGAATACTGTGAAATAAAAGTGAACTATAACTAAGCAATGTATTGAAGAAAGTAATTTACTGCGTATAAAAGCAAGAAAAATCCACTTTTTCGGTATCAGGAACCCACAAAGTAGTTCTTCTGACACAAATCTGACCCTTCTGCTGCAGCATTATAATAGTTTTTCTATACTACGTAGATGTACGCGAGAAAGTAAACTAAAACAGCACATATTTTCAAGCATTATCTGTAACGGTTATGTAATATTATAACACTAATTGAGCTCGCATGTATTTCCAACCGGCAAAATTGTTTGCACTCGCTAGGATTCGAACTAGAGACGTCGGTTTTGAAAAAAAAAATTGAACTTAATTACCATACCAACCAATAGATTTGACATGCCGACTTTTCCGTCCTTCAAAACCAAAGTTGAACATTTGAAATTTTCGAAAATTCAGAGGTATTAATGAAAATAGAAGCAACGCCACTTTTTTAAAGAAAACAGCTCTATTCAAGTAAAATATATTGCAATGTTTGGAGCTGGTTTGGGATAAATCTTGTTTATGTAATTTTTAAAAAGTAAAATTTCTCCGAAATTTACTCAGATTTTCAAATACTTTTGCGTGATATTATTTAAAGATATAATTCTGAAGAATAGATTTCATTAAGAAGACCTATATTTCTTCAATAATGCAGTAGTAGGATGACGTCGCAAAAAGTTTCCTTTTTTCGAAACTTCAGATATTTTAGTGCATTCGAAACTGAACTACAACTTTAAGTGTCCTTTCATATAAATACTCCAGGAATATTGGAGCTATTTATGAAAAAGATTTCGAAAGTATTGTTAGAGCTTTACATAAAGTACCCCCAAATATTAAAATATCAATTTCAAATTCAAAGCGACGAGACATCAGCCAGAGTGAGCGGGATTATCATATTTTATGAAAACTATGTGTACGGAGTAGGCGCTAGCGTCTTTTTTGCAGCCAGACGGATGTTTGCCGTAAACCAATTTATCAAGGACTCAGAAAATGAGTATTCTCACGACACAACGTATTACATGAAGTAATAAGTTAATTTACATAAAGTACATTAGTTTTACTTAATTACAATAAAAACTCCACGTTTTTTGCATTACCCACAATATGAGTTTTTCGAAGAAAAAAAAACCGCCACTTTTCGCAGGAGCATTTCGATTATTTCTCTACACGATGCAGAATTAACGCTTGCTGAGTCAGCATCTTTAGCTTGCGTTAACTAATATATTGCACAATTTGAAACCTAAAGGCTACCGTACAATAATGAATATAATTTATTATGTTAACACATCTAATTTCCATGAGGGTTTCTTGCGTGAAAGACTGCAGGAATAGTCAAAAAATATTACTGTTAAAATGTGTATGAATATACATAAAAGACATTTACCTTGAATAAGAAAAATAAGTATAAATTAGAACATTACCTACAATCTTTCTAACTACAATGTTTATATTTCAATTATTTTGATTCTTGTTATTACAAAGAGGTTTTGTTTGCAGATAGAAAGTAAATAAACTTTTCTTTTTCCTATTGTATTCAAAACCTTTACTTTAGTGTAGTGTTAATAAGTCAATAAATATGAAAAAGAATGTAAATAATTGTAGTGTGAAGATTCACACTTTGTGGCTCATTTGAATGGCAAATATGTACAACACGAATGATCGATCGGGCGGAATGCCGAACGGGGCGGATGGGGTGCGAAGAGAGTAAGAGCGTGTGCAGGGGGGCGGGGGTCATTCGATATAACAGCAACTCCCGCGCCCCTGCCCGCCGGCAGTGAGACAGGACAATATGAGCATGACGCAGTGCAACTCATCCTATGGGAAATCAAGAGTTGGGAGCTTCGACCATTCGTGTCAATCCTACAATTTCTGATTCCGCTGCATCCCATTGCGCCCGCCACCATAGTGCGTCAATGAATACAAATATTGTATTACCGACATAACCTCAGCCCTCTTCCTTTTTTTTATTTTCGTTCTCCATTGTTAACATGTACAGCGCATGGCACGCATTGCAGCTGCATTTGTTCAGAACTCATGTGATGGGTGGGTGGCCGTTATCATTAACATTCAATTCATTGGAAGTATATTTCGAGGGGACGACAGAGGATGGCAGCTCTAATTCACGAACAGCGCAAGCGCGTATTCTACAGAACAATAGAAGTTAGAGCATGCAAAACAAACCAATTCGCGAAGCAAGAAAGTGCGAACAAACGCACTGTAAGCAACCAATAATTTTATAATCGTTGCGTTTGGTGCGCTGACGACGATAAAACGGAAAGATACGACTGTGAGTGGACTCGTTTATTTCAATATCGCGACTGCTTTGAAGTGTCTCCTGATTGCATCCGGGCATAACATTCAAATGAATGTATTGTACTACAACTGCACCCTGTACAACAGACATTACTGAAATGAATGTAATTATTTTAACTACTGCAGTAATGTAATGAGTTTTGAAGAAGATAACAGAATAATTATTCTCTTCTCTTCTCTTCTGACTAGAACGAGACCACGCTGTTGAGAGGGAGATCAGGAGACTGGAAGAATAGTAATTGATATGAGTAGAAAATATGAATAAAATTGACAGAGATGACTTGACAATGGACATTCTTTATTCTCCATATCTACAAAAAAAAACTGAATGATCATTCTTCAAGAAAATACTAAAAGGTTACCTGTTATATGAGAAATAAGATTGGTAGTCCAGGGGTGACTGAGTAGTGAATTCATGAATTGTTGACAGCTTCCAAGATTGTTTGTACGTTTTCGAAAATCAATTCCTGAAATCTGAAGAAGGCAAAAAGAAAAACTGATCACATGAGTATTTGAATATGGCGAAATTGGCATTAATTTTAGTTTAGTCCAAAGTACACTGAAGGCAGCACATTTGGTAGGAAGCTGCGTACACATTTCCGTGGGAGGTCCAATATTCGCGGAGGCACCAGTCCGGAGCGAAAGGACGAGAGGGCGAGCGGGCGGGAGCGAGCGCGGGCGCCAACGAGGGGGTGTGGAGGGGAGGGCGGCGGCCAGACGCGTCGCCCGGCATGGCAAGCAGAGCGAGCGGGCATGAGAACGACGGCGGCTGCGCACGCCACTCGCTCGCCACAACAGCCCATGAGAACGGCGGGCGGCGGGCGCAACGACACCGCGGGTGGCGGCCGGACAGTAGCCCGGGGCTAGCGCAGCCGACCGCAGCCACTACCCTTAGCAGACAACAAAGCCTCCATGCCCCTGTCCCACCCCCGCACCTCTAATCTCCCCAGGCCCGAGGAGGGGGAGGGGCAGCCGGTGCAACGCTTCGGGTGGCCATCAATCTCAAGGGGGCCCGACAACTACAACGCGTCCCATCCTTTTTATTAAACTTTGACTATTTAATTCATCTAATTGTTATCGTACCTAATCTTTTTCAAAATATTCAGGTTAATATATTTTGAATATTCAAAATCGCGTGCGGGTTAACACTGAGGTGTGATAGACATAAATAACTAAAGCCTCTAGCAGAAACAGACGTCTATCGACGCTAGGACAAGACATTTACATTTCATCTAAATATATCAATATAATAAATTGTATGAAATAATAATACATAATAATTTGATCTCTACGACCCCCATTCACCTCTACTCTCTGATTGCTCCACCCTCACAAGAAACTCGCGCATCGGCTCTTCAGTTCATCTTCCACAAATTTAAACCGACAAACTTTTTCATGGAATCCCTAGAATCCAATCGAAAGGTAGGAAAATGTTTTGCGTATGTACGAGTATATGTACACTTTTACCGTCGCAATTATGGAATAATGAATGCGGCTGATCCCCAAATCCCGGGCCGCCGGGCTGAGGCGCGGGGGGCGCTGGAAAAATTGAGCTTTGTGGCGTGCGCCTGCCACCACCAAGGGGTTTCATTAGCGTTCTCACTCACAATTACACCTCACAAAGTGAAACGGGTTTGTTGATTGCAAGGCCATAAGCAATATCCCCCTTCAGAACTGCTGAAGCCGCCGTCACCATCGTATGATGTGTTCAACATATTTTTGAAGCGTCTCAGGCTGTGACCGCAACTGCTAACCCGAAACAACGGAACGTTTTGTATTTGGATGAACACTGACAAAAACGATGTCTCAATTTGTAACATCATCATTAGAATTTGTATTCCTACACTCGATGTACACGCTTCCTTTCGACGAACTATTTAGGGAATTTGAGGGAACGTGCGCATGCGCAGTGTGACTTCTGGACTTCACAGGCTCTGTGCTCAAGGGTGCGTTTTCTTAAACTCCCGAAATTGTTCGGCACGAGGCGTGAAATCGGGTCTTACTGTCGCCTTGACTTGAATTGGTCTTCTTCCTTCAGCGGCGACAGGCAGATGCCGACTGGAGTCTCTAAAAATGTGATTGGCGCAAATGGCACATGATTCAAAATATAGTTTCAACTCAGAGGGATGCCCGAGAAGCCTATTATGGAACATTTTACTCTCTGGCTAGGCTGTTTTGCGCAAGATTTCCTTACAATGACGCTACATTCAGAGGTGCTCTTTAAGAAGTGGCAGAAGCTCCGGCAAACATTTTCTCGCAGAAAGAAAGTGCTCTTGACGTTGAAATGAAGAATTATGCAATTGACCTGTCAAGCACAGTAGCATTTACAGCGGAAGAATTTCAGCAATGGCCACACAGGCTCTTTGTTGTCAAGATTTTCAACATTTCTCTGCAAAGTGGATGAAACGTTCTTGGAACTATAATAGGACGACTGGTAAGTACGCAAAAGAACTGACAATCTTACAATGAGCGGTAGTCAGAAGCTCTGTCAGAACAGTTACTCCTATTTGTTAGAGTACGTGCATCTATATAGGAGTATTTTGTATTTAAACAAATAAGTTGCCATGTCTTCGTTTCGAGCTTCTACCGAATCAATTGTATTTCTGTTTCCTTTGAATGAAAGAATGTGATTCCTAGCTGTGTTATCAATCACAATCATATATTGTTTGTATTGATTCACCAGCATTTACCGTGTAAATTGATTGAATAAATCATTATTTAATAGTACGATGATCAGTAGTCAATTATTTTCTTCCAAAGACTATTTCTATTATCGACAGATATGAGTGCATCGATAGATGCAAGATCTCGCCGTCTTGCATCTATCAATATGCAATCCATGTTCATGCAGTCCAATCTATCGTCTTGCAATCCATAGTCTTGGATTGAACAATCCATGGACACGTCGTACCGAGAAAGAAACATCAATATTAACGATCAGAATGATGTTTTCCAATTATTCATCAGAATTGAACTTTTCTTCTACAGGTTGAAATTCCAAAGCATCAATTCATAGCGCCACAAATTAATGCAATCAGTTCGCCGGCCCTTGCACATACGACTGCCGAAGTTCATAGCTGTCGATTTGGGACGCAGAGCGTAAGAGTAAATATTAATTTATGTGCATATTTGTATTCTCTTTTTATATGGTGATCTACTTGTTTTATTTTGTAAAATTTACGATGATAAGTTGAGTTACAGTAAATAATAATAATAATAAAATTTCTACCTAGCATTATATAAAATCTGATAAATTACCTGGAGATTATACTGTTGATAACACCCTTTCGTTGTGTTTGAAATGTTTTAAAATGATGTTTTGTTCTTACAGTCATTACACATCGAGCTCGATTCTTGTTAAGTTTGAAATGACCTTCCTTATACCGCCAAATACTTTCTACGTTCATTTCAATACATTTCTACGTTCATTTCATTGGAATTTCAGCCAGTAGAAGAAAAGTTCAATTTTGATGAATCAATTGAAAAATATTTCATTCTCATCGTTAATATTGATATGTGTTTCTAGTCAAGGTCAAAGATGAATGTAATTGCTTCTCTACACTCATTGCCACCCCTCTTTCTGTAACACTCACGGCGCCGAGAAGGACACCTTCCCCAAAGGCGACATTTGTAAGAGCTAGAGGAAATTTTGTCAATTTAAAATAACATGTCGGAATGTATAATTTATAGTCAAACTACTACCAAAGCATTGACAAATGATACCACATTCAATTCTTCTTTTTATGATCTACTCATTGCTAATGAGAAAAATATATAGTTATATTTAAAAAATTAAAGATAAATAAATTTCCCCAAAACTGTACGTATTCCAAACAATATATTCATAGAATTCTACTTGCCCGATGGTCCTACATTGTTGAGCATTTCGATATCGTAAACCGTATAGAAGTTATGGGGGTGGCGATCCGGTACCACGAGAACGAAAAATAAAAATAAAAGCAGAGGACAAATACTTGGGAACCTCGATTTTTAGTTCCACCAAATTTCGTACACTCAAAATTGAATAATTTTCCATTTACCTGTATCGTTTCTACAACTGTAATAAAATTATTAGTAACAAAATAAAATATCATTATAATCTAATATTTTATTTCCTATTATTATTATTATTATCATTACATTCATATACGTACATGCGTCTATAGTGTTTATATCTTCCTGAAAGTATTTTGCAATAAATATATATATATTATATATATATATATATATATATTATAATATATATATATTATATATATATATTATATATATATTATATATATATGTATATATATATATATATATATATATATATATATATATATATGTGTGTGTGTGTGTGTGTGTGTGTGTGTGCGCGCGCGTGCGTCCGTGCGTGTGTGTAATCATTTCATTCAGAAAGTGTTCGGCAATATTTCAGATTTTCAGAAATCAGATTTTCAGAAATTCAAGATTTTCAGCTTTCTGAACAGTAGTGCTGCAGCGTCACCAAAAACAAAATTCGTTGCAAGTCGCGAGCAAGAATCGACAACGTCGCATTCGCCACTCGCTCGTTTCTCCAAGCGTCGATAACTGGTCAATAGTGGGTGCTTAACATGCAGGCAGGGAGCATCGGCCTGTGGGAGCAGAGACCGTGTTCTAAGGTGAGGCGCGGCCGCGGGCGACCGCTGACAGCCGGCGCGACACCTCTCAGTCGCTGCCTGGGCGCACCCCACGCCCCCCCCCCCCCCCCCCGGGCCCTCCGCCCCCCAAGCCCCCCGCGCCCAACTGTTGCGCCCAATGGGACCACCGGGTTGTTGGTCCACGGTGAGCAAACAGTAGCCTATCTCAGTACACGCACACACACACGCTCGCGCACAAACCGAGACTGAGGGCGGACAGTGATCTATTTGCTTTCAATACCGATTCCCATTGGCTGAGTAGCGCACACACGTCAGCGCGCCGAGCTGTCGGAGCCTGGCTGCTCCGCGGCTGGGTGGGCGGGGCGGAGTGGATACGGCAAGGCGGGTAGCGGACGGCGCATGGCCGGGGAGGCGGTGATGGCGGGGAGGCGACAGGACATGGTGGGGATGGGCGTGGCGAAGCAGGGCGGGAAGGCAGGGAGGGGTGGTGGCGTGGGACAGGGTGGGGTTAGACAAGCGGGCGAACGGCCGAGAAGCATCGCATGCACAGGTGAAGCGCCGATGGGCGAGGGCGGGCGAGGGCTCCGCGGCGACAATCGAGATGGAAGTGATGCGCGGCAAGTGCCACTTTTGTCAACTAATCGGAAATTAGCGAATATAATCCGAGTGGAGGAAAGTCCGCGATATACTGAGCTGTGTGTTTGAGACGGCCGTCGTCTAGACGGGCAGGAAGGAGGAGGTGAAGGCGCGTCTCAAGAGATTCGTGTGTTTGAACTATAATATGGGGTGATGGATGGCAGAAATCGCAAAGGTCAGCAGTGACAGTGGTAATGGTAATACAGTTTACTCTGTAGTCTTTCGTTTCATTTTCAGTGATTAAAAACTAGTTTACGGGGGGCCCTCAGAACATAAATGCGTGCCAACTTTAGGCCTCTATAACAAAGATCAACAAAGAAATCATTTGTCCGTTGTCATTTGTAGAAAGACATGTAATGACTCAGAGATCTTCCGTCGACAGATCCAATAAAGGTCACCATGTTTGATGATGTTAAATATGGGGTACTTAACCCTCGTAAGTGAATGTTGCGTGTAAAACATTGAGCTGGAAATTAAAGACGATGATCAATGGCGCAGCCATGGAGAGAGGCTAACGGCTTTAGTCCCCTTAATTATTGAGAAATCATGGATGATATAAAACTAGTGATGAGGTGAATAATAGAGAAATGAGAAGCAGGGGAAACGAGAGTTCCCTGAGAAAACCTGCCGAGAGCTCGCTTTGCTCACCGTACATTCTGCCTGTTTTTATTGGAACCGACTCTGGTCTCCGGCATTGAAAGGCGTATGGGCCTCTATTCCCATCGCATTGACATTACGATCATAATAATTAATTTATAATACTTTAGGTAATCTACGAGTCTTGCCAGGCGCAGTTCGCCCCAACGGAGTCCCCAACCGGCTGCAAAGGACGGCCGAGAGAAAGACACGAGCGAGCGCGGGGCGGTAAAATCGTGGAGAACACAGACATGACGCAGCAGCGTACCGTCCACCGGGGTGTGGCGCGGTGAAGAATGGAATTCCCTCCTACTTGGACTAGTGGACATGAAAGGGTTCTAATGTTCTGGCACCAACTGTTGGTAATTACTTTTGGAAAGAGTATTTTTTTTTGTTATTTAAGGTCGCATCAGCATCTAGGTCATTAGCAACCACTATTGGTGTTAACGTTATGGTAACAATGAAGATGAAACGATATCGTGATGATAAGGGGTGAAAGGACAAACACAAATACAACCATACCCGTGGCGGGACTCGAACCCGCGACCCTCTGGTCCGCGATCGCTACGACACTACTGCCTTAGCAATCTCGGCCACCGAACCGATGGAAAGAGTTTTCTTTCATTAATTTTTAAAGATTTTTTTCTTTCTTGGTTCAATTTTACCTTTCTCGTTATCGTAATTTTTTTCTCTTCAGCGTTAAATTTGAAACAATTAAATAAGGTTACCTACTCAATGTTTGAAAATATATGAAATATATTTCACTAAAAAGAGATAAGACATTAAATCAAATTAAATACTAATTTATAAATAAAGTATCCAAATGGTGTTAAACTTTTTTGCATTTGTTTGTGTAAATAAAACACTGAAAAATGATTCATATTGTCACTGATTTATTACTCTACACTCTCACGGAAGACGTGTGCCAACCTACCACAAACCTGTGCCGTACAACCCCGCAAGTGGGATTGACAGTTGACACATCTTGTCTTGATGATTTTTAATGACTTTTAAATGTTCGACAGTCAAGCATTTACGCATAAAATATACCAAAAGGGAGACAAACAAATGTAGTGTCTATTGATATATTGAAAAGTAAACCGGAATTGTGAAAAAAAATAATAAATACAAAATTGCCAAATGGTGCCAACCAATCCCGGTCTCCTCTTCGAGGTCATGGATACTTCTTTGTATCATTCTCAATAATCGATGTCGCCACAGTGTTTTGTTTACTTTGCAATATTCAATTGTTTTATATGGTCATGTCTTCTTTGTGGTAGACGAATGGTAAAGTTTAATGTTCCATAGGAGATGAAATGCCATGATCCAGTACATGAAGTGCTATGCGTTGGTGCATCAAAATATGCTATAGTGGGCTGAGGAAAAGGAAGCACCAGAGTTAAAAATGTAGTTACATAATCCTACACTTTAAAATTTATATCCATTGCCTTCCATATAGTCCGAAAGTCCAGCAATCGGATGTCCAATTACGGAAACCTAATCCTAAAATTAGAGAAACACAGATATTCGGGGGGAAAAGGTTTTGTTGTTTTTATTACATATTACGTGTTTTCATTTGGTTCTCAGTAAATAGTTTAACAGAACAAAAATTAGTTCATATTTATTGCCTCTTAACATATCATATTAGAGCCGGAAAATCCTTCGGGGAACCTAAACAGAGAGCTTTACTTCCCATCGGCGAAACATTTTTCTATGATTTTAGATTAGAAAATGAAATTCACGTGAGCAGTGATAAAATGTCGCAAAATATCAATTGTGGTTCCTCACATAGAAGAAAAATTGCGCAGAATCCAAAAGGTGACTCTACGAAGCAACGCAAGCTTGGACAGGCGCGAGAAGCGCGACGCGTACCGCTCGCCACTGATCACGCCAGCTCTGCGAGGTTCCTACGCAAGAGCGCCACACAACTGATTGAATAAATCAAAATTAAATTAATTGAATTAAATTTCATTTTGGATCTGAGGCTAGGTACAAGCTACATATCACAGTGCGGACGCATAATTTTGCGAGAGATCGCTTGTTTCCAGTGGCGTGGCGCACCCAAGGGGGTGAGGTTCATGGGACCACTCCTCAGAAATCAATGCCATATGTTCATAATTCCAGAGAAATTTTCTATTGCAACAAGTCATTTAGTGTCTCACTTGAACGCGCGCATACAGAAAGTAATATTCCCTACGTCGTCAACAAAAACAAAACAATTTCATTGGTAAACTTTACTGTAGAAGATAATGTAGTGTATATTGCACTCTTTTTCCACATAAATTCCACATTTGTCTATGGGCCTCGATTCCACATGTATACACGAAGGCAGCGTCTTTGCTGTTGCAGTTCCCCAATTTCCACACGCAGTATAGTTGCTGCTGCAGACCTCTAGTATATTACAAACTTCCAAAGTGTGCAAAAATTGAAAGAAAACTATGCAGCTTTTGTGTGGTTTCGTAAGATACGATCTCTGGAAAAATACAAAAACAATGAAATAGTTTCGATTTTGACTGAAAAATGTGAATACATGATTGTGTAAATCCGCTTATTCTCATACTTTGGGTACCGACTGAATTCTCATACTAAATACGTTATGACACAACTGACGTCATGCGTTCGAAAGTTTCCAAGGAAGACGTCGCACCCCATAAACTCCTGGCTCTTCACTTGTTGCGTTATGAAACAGCAACTTCTTTACACTCTTGGTTGATAGTTGAATATTTTTTTTGTAAGAGTGGTATATGAACGAGTATATATACTACATACAGGTGAGTATATATTATACTACATACACGTAACTTCAGCACCTCCTGCAATTTTTAAACGTTTGAAGCTATTGCAATGCAATTTGAACGGATGTGCGTGAGGGAATGGGGCAATTTGATGTATGTATTCGTTTCCATTTTATCACTTGTATTTTACGGGATATTGAGATAATTTGTTTCTCCAATGGAACTAAACAAACTTTCTTAGTGTATCATGAAGGGCGAATCCAAAAAGGCGAATCCAATGATATAAATTTTATCATACGTCAGATACGCATTTTTTTTAGTAAATTTGATATTTTTGCGACTCGTGTTTAACGGATATTTTGAATGTAACAGTCCGCCACGCACGGTCACACAGCACTCCCCCTGCTAACAGGTGCTCGGAAAAGAAAATCGATGTATTTGATAATATGAAACGTATTTCAAAACTTCATAAAACAGTTGCACATTTTCCACAAACTCTGCTTTCCATCCTTCCTCATTTTCAGATTTTTTGTCTTTCTTTGATTCGAAGAATTGAAGGATTGAAAATAATGATTTGTTATAAGCATGTAGAAGTGAAATAAAATTGTTATTTCAACTTCATTTAATGGGGTTTCATACCGCAGGAATGATTGGGAACTTGAAAGAAAACACAAGAATAAAGAATTAAGATTATAAAGAATATTGCACTCTTCGAGCAAACAGTTTTAATGTTAATGATCATATAATAATAAATTAGAGATAGAGATATCCAGTAAGGGAATAACAATAACCAAGGGAAGACAATAACAATAATTAATTATAAAAATAAAAATACATTCCCAAAATGGTATAACAAATAGTACATTAAGGTAAACTCAATTTCTTGAGTTGTTCAAAATGCATTTGTTCAAAATGTCCACCATCTACAGCAAACACCTGCAGGCGTTTTAGAAAAGATTCGTTAATTGCAGGCAGTGTTTCCAAGCTGTGTACTTTCAAATAGAAAAACAGAGAACAGCCACGAATGAAGAAAGTGAAATCGCTGTACTGACATCACTGCATTCACATATAGGTTCTCGACGTATTACCAAATATGTAGTGAGTGTATGCCAATCCAGTATAATTCGCATTCTACGCCATCACAAATTCCACCCTTATCATATTTGCCTTCATCAAGATCGAGAAGGTAAAGATTTTGAAAGGTGCGTGGCGTTTTGTAGATTTGTCCTGGGCTGAAGTAACACACCATTTTACTTCGATACATACCTATGATAAATCATTATTTTTAATTCCTTCAATCAAAGATCTGAGTTACTAACAAAAATGCTTATCTAACGTATGACAATATGTAATATATAATTGGACTCGTCTTTTTACGCTCGTCATGATAAGCTAAAAATATGTATAGTTCCATTTGAAAAAACAAAGTTAAGTCAATATCTTGTAAAATAGAAGTGATAAAATAGAAATGAAAACATGTAGCAATTAGCCCCATTCACTCACGCACTTTCATGATAATTGCATTGCAATACGCAGCTTCCACCGTTCGATAACTACAGGAGGTTATGTGACCACACCCTCACGCACACACACTGTAATATATTAGTGCAGTATTCGCGAAGACTATTTTTGTTATAATATTTGATTTACTGAAGTTATACGATATTTTTTGTAGTTCTTGAGCATTGTGCGTACTCCTTTTCGGAGAACCGTTTTGTATGGTTTTGTTCAGGAACATTTTTGCTACTGCAGGCCAATGGTAAATCAATATAAATCAAGAAATCAAAATTAATTTAAAAATCAGCGCACGTGAAAAAATATTTTGAATAAAACATAATGTCTGCTGTGTAGTTTATACTTTCGTTCTTTGACGCTTTCACTCTTGCTATAAAAGTATCCAACTACTTTAAGTAGTAATCTTGTGTGCTTGTATTCATTAGCCGCCAAGGTAGTACCTTGAAAAGGAAAAGGAATTTCACATCCACGTAACGAACTTTGAAATATTCCGTATTCTAGTAATGACAGCGTTTTCATTGAAGGGCATAACATTTTGTCGATTTTGGGCATTGTAATGTCTGCAATGTTTCGCGTAGGAACAGCATTTTCTATGGTATCTGAAAATAGGACAAAGAGCAATTTGATTTAAAGTTAGGCGGTTAAAATTCGATGAGAACTGTCTCCTGAACGCAGAACCTGCGGCGAGAATTCGATAATTTAACAAGGGCTCTTGATGTGTCCACTCCGTCTCCTGTCGCAAATCCTGTTAAATGCAAACGCCCAACATCAGGGAACACGAAGCAAAATCGTGGGCAATGCGAGAACTTCCCAAAAGGGATCCCCCTTCGACGCACAGATCATGTGTTCTTAGAAGGTGTTTCATCGTTGCTTACGGTCGTTCCAGATCGATGTTCCTAAGTCTTCCTGTCACACAGGGACCGAAAAGGTATTGAATACCGGTATTATACCGGTATTTTTCCATACCTTTTTCAAATACCTTTATTCTTTTATACCGGTAAAATACCTCTATTTATTTATTTTTACGTAAAAAAAAACAGTTAAAAACTGCGTATGACGTGCTATGGGGAAAAAGTGAATTGTGTGCACATTTTCAAAATTCTGTGATCCCTACACTAAGTCATATACTACTTAAATTTTGAATTTTTGAAAGGGAGAAAAAAAAACTCCCATGTAATAAAATCTATTTTCAAGGATAAACAAGCAACAAATTTTGAATTTTGAAAGGGAGAAAAAAAACAAAAAAACTCCCATGTAATAAAATCTATTTTCAAGGATAAATAGCAATAAATTTTGAATTTTGAAAGGTTTTTTTTAACGCAAACTACCGTACTTTATTTGTACTTGTAGCATATCACATTGCGTGATAAAACTTTATTTATTTATTTTACGTCAAAAAAACTGTTAAAAACTGCGTATGACGTCTATAGGACGTCTATACCGGCATGGACGTCCATAAAGGTTATACCGGTATTTTACCGGTATTTTCAATGAAGAAATAAAGCATACCATCCATACGTGTTGAAAAAATAGGTTATTTTAGTTAATAATATCTCACAAAATGTTTATTAATCGAATATCATTTCATAATTGTTATTTATTGTTTAAATTATTATTTTGTATATTTTAATATTATATATATATATATATATATATATATATATATATATATATATATATATATATATATATATATATATATACAGTGTGGCCCACCTAAGATGTTCCCTTCAATTTTCTCCTGAACCGTTGCAGATACTGAGATGCGGTTTCCACTAAAACTACTATATGCAAGGGGCATATATGGCCATGCATAATATTATTCTATTGCATTTTTTATTGCAGAGATTTTGACCTAACTTCGATTTTTTAAATGGAACCCTATAGTTTTTTTTAGCTCATCATAACAAGCGTGAAGAGACGAGTTCATAAATATGCATATCGCCATATGTTACATAATATATTTTTCGAAAAATTAAGAGTTTTAAAGACGCACGCCGACTACTGGTTTCCGTAATCTGAACGAGAAATTCCGGGTGAAATGCGGCAAGGTCATTCCCTTCCGTTGCGTCGGTCGAGTAACGTGGGAAAACTGGAGATGCCTCGAAGTGGCATAAGAAGGGTAGGTAGAATAAAAGGGCGGTGGAGAAAGGAAATGCAGATGTGTATATCCGTTGATGGTGCATATATTGAGTACATGTTATAAATCAAGCTATTTCTAGAATTGTTAACTTACCTTTTCTGTATTTTAAAGTATTTTTATTTCTTTTATTTACACGATATTTTTGTACCGGCTGAGGTTTTCAGTCCTTCAAAGAGTAAACGTTTTGACAGCACACGCATTTATTAATTCAGAACATGTTCACTCTCCTTTGGAAGATTTTCCTTTGCTTTCTCTACGGTTAATAATTCAAATATTTTCTCAAATCTTGTAGTATTTCATTAGCATGTCATGACAACTATATTTTTGGCACTTCCCACGCAAGGCTTTTCCTTACGCAGTTCCCAACGAAGGCGTTTCTACAAGCCGTTTTGCAACGGCTCGCTTGGTTTCTCCGGTAAATACATTTGTAGTTCCTAACGGGGATGGAGAGGACAAGCGGCCACAACTCTTGGATATATTGCCATGAATATTTTTCCTGGTTTCCTGATATTCCTGGTTTTTAACTCTAATTTATTCTAAATACTTTAAGTTCCATTTGTTTAGCAATTACAGCATAAATTTTAGAATACTACTCGAGTCGGCTACCGAACAATCTTCAACTTGGGAGCAAGAAAGAGTCATCAATTGGCTTCCAGATATACCTCCCGGTGAAAATTGCGTCCTTTCTCCACACGTTTCAAAGCGAAATAGGCTGAGCTTATAAGCATAAATCGTAACACTCGCTTTCCTGGAGAAAGCCTTCTTAGGAAGCCAATTCTTTATATATAAAATTATGGAATTTTTTTCAAATTAAATATACAAGAAAACAATAATTTTGCATAAATTTTTTTCACGTACAAATATAGACATTAAAACCTCTGGCTCCTCAGTATTCACACGTTCCAAATACGAAATACATTGTTATAACATTCACAATTTCATTCTAACCAGTAAGTCTGCTGCCTTTAGAAGCAGATAGCATCAGGGTGGAATATGCGGAAAAGTAATAATACTGTTGTAATAGAGTATTGACATATGTTTATTTATAGACATTTGTAATTGAATGAATGTGAATTTATGTATGTAGTTAAGTAAATTTCAATGAAGGTTCAAAGTTTGCAAATACACATGTTTTTAAAATTCAATTATTCCAGGTTCAGAACAATTCCTGGGAGCATTATTTTCCATTCGACACTAACCAGCCCACAGGGTGCTGCACTAACACGACAATGCTTTTTGACACTAACCTCCGAATCTAAGGGGATTGTTTGAGATGAGATAATCGCTTATCGTGTCAAAATCATGGAAACTTACAAGTCTTCGAAATACGTATATGCCGAGGTCACCTTAATGAAACACAGAAAATCTCTGAGCATATGAAAGGATTAGTCGTCATTTCAACAACGGGCCCACGACATAATAGTCATAATATCCTCAATTTCGTTTACTTATTGTGTTCTTTCGAGGGTGTTCGGTGTCTCTGAGTAGAGAACATTAACATAATCGTTTAAACTAGAAATAATCATTTAGAATGAAAATTTAGGATGAAGTTCACATCTCCTTATAATTGTTTGTAGAAAGTCATATGAGGTTAGTATTATTGTCAATAAAATTGTAGTTTTATTTAATTTGAAATAACTGCTTGGAAATTTTGGGGTTTAACTAAGAAAATATAGCTTCCAGAATTTGACGTTATGAAAAGTAAACATTTCAAGGTTTCTAGTACAAGACGTATTTCGTCATCCTTATTCATTCGCTCAGTATACTACAATTACATTCACTTATTTATTTATTTATTTTATTTATTTTACGTCAAAAAAACAGTTAAAAACTACGTATGACGTGCTATGGGGAAAAGTGAATTGTGTGCACATTTTCAAAATTCTGTGATCCCTATACTAAGTCATATACTACTTAAATTTTGAATTTTGAAAGGGAGAAAAAAAACAAAAACTCCCATGTAGTAAAATCTATTTTCAAGGATAAATAAGCAATAAATTATGAATTTTGAAAGGGAGAAAAAATATTTTCAAGGATAAATAAGCAATAAAATTTGAATTTTGAAAGGGAGAAAAAAACAAAAAACTCCCATGTAATAAAATCTATTTTCAAGGATAAATAAGCGATAAATTATGGCTCTTATTACTTCCTGCCGCGACAACATGGAAACGATAATTTGAATAATTGTATTTCCCACTGAATTCTAGAAGACGTGCATAGAAAATGAAGTTACATTTATGTCCAGAAGCAAAACAAGGGGCCATCTCAGCATTTGCTCAATGGATCAGGGAAACTGGACGAAAAACCTGATCGAGATGGGGGTCATTGACCCGGAAGCTGTAGTACAATAGTTGTTACAGGTTGTTTATACTCATTTATACAGTCCAAATGCATTATGTATCATTGTTAAAATTAATGTTACTTTTCTTGTGATGCTCAGTATAGTCTCTAATTGTATAGAAACAGTTATGCAGCAAAAATGATTTCACTTGGGATTTAAACTTTTCTATTGAATTTAATCGTTTAATGTCATCTGGCAAAGTGTTGTAAAATAATGTATATGTATTGTATGTGAATTTTTTGTAATGAGCTGTTGATACTGTCACCTGATGTTAAATAAACGGAATATTCCTTTGAAAGAGGCTTACATGAATCACGTGGGTGGGATTTGTTTATTATTCGTACAATTCGTTTTTGTAATCCAAATGTCTGGGAGCTATAAGATGTATTTCCCCAGAATATTATGCCATATCTCAGGCGTGAATGAACATTCGCGAAGTATACACAACGAGCAGTATGAAGGCTGACTGAATTTGCAAGAATTTTGAACGCGTAGCATAATGAACTTAATTTTGTGTTCAATTCGTTTAAATGGACGTTTCATTTAAGGTTTGATTGAATTGAGAGACCTAAAAATTTTGCTGCCTTAACATCAGTCAATGGTACACTGTTCATTTTCAATGGAGCACAGAATTGTTTATTTGAAATGGAAAACTGCATTAAAACCGTTGTCTTTTCGTTTACTATTAATTTGTTATTTCGGAACCAATTTGAAACATCTGATATTGTACTATCATATTGTACTATCACTAATCATCGATCATGTTACATAGGGTTTATAATGTTTATATTATACAACAGAATTATTATACAACTGAAATATTATACAACTGAACAATGCAGAATCATGGGACAAGTAACATGCCGTAGAAAAATAGTCTATAGTAGTTTTAGTTTTCGAGAAATTTAATAATTTTGATTTCTTAAATAGAAATATATTTTTTCACTATCAATGAATAGATCATGAACATTGGAATAAAATTATGTATTATCTGTTGGTATTTTAAAAGTAATTTGAGTATAAAATTAGATTTTTTGGCATGAGATTTTCAAGTAAACGGGCAGCCTTTGCAACAGTCACCGTTTTGGGAAGGTGGCCTTCGCGACGTTGAAACTGTTTTGTGGAGAGGAGTGTGAGAGGGATGGCCGTGCAGGATGAAGGCGAACTGCAGCAATTTATGATTTTGACATGAACAACATCCTTATGAACAAACGATCAGAACGACAAATTTTTCGTTCATCTGAGTTGAAATTTTCTTCTTCTGTAATTCCAAATCAACCATAATCAAAAAGAACGAAATAAAAAATATTGTAGCGAAAACGATGATGATGATGATAAATAACAATAATAATAATAATAATAATAATAATAATAATAATAATAATAATAATAATAATAAAGGCCATTTTTAAAATTACAAAAATCGAACTCAGTGCAGAAACATCATTTTAAAACATGGGAAACGAATGAATGCTTAAAGATTTTCATTGTTACATCTTGATTAATTCATCAAATAATAGATAGGCAGACATTTTCTCTTATTATTCACGGTAACTTAACTTCTTACTTAAACACGTTCTATCAGAAGAACAAAGCTTATTGCTTTGTTCTTCTGTTGTTGTCCTTAAAGTTGAAATACTCTGGGCAGTCCTATCAGTGTAAATTTACCAAACTTTAACAAAAATGCATATCTTCATTCCCAATTGCTCATACTGATTAGAGTGTTTCTCATTTCATAGCGCCAAGTACTGCCACAAACTTGAAAATGCAAAAGACGGAATGCACCGTTTTCTTTTCAATTTATGAACAGCTGTCGTATGGTTGCAAAGTGATCATTTTAATTAAAAATGACAATTACCAACAGTGACACGGTGGTAGGCTTCTTTGTTCAGTTTGAAAATAATATTTATTATTATCATCTTCCTTACGCTACCAATTTTTTTATATCGTTCTTTGGAAATCAATGTTTAGAAATGTTAGTGGAAGGCAAGTTAAATCCAAATAAATAAATGGAAAAAATCTTCCATTCTGCTTGTTCAATTTGGTATTTCTTAGTGTGATGTCCGTGTCATCGCCAATAATTGCTGTAGGTATGCCTCTTATCCTTCACTACCACCCCTCTTAGTCTAGACGCAACAGTCTAAACGCCGCGATGGCAACCTTCCCCAAAAGCGAGAGTTTCAAGGGCACGATTGCCCGTTTAATTGAAAGTCACATGTCAGAAAGCTTAATTTTATCCTCAAGTTACTATCAAAATATTAGCAAATGTTACATCGTTTTAATCCTCATTTCACGGTCTCTCCATTGCTGGTGAGAAAAATATATAGTTCCATTTTAAAAATCGAGATAATTAAATTTCTCGTAAATTAAAAATATTATAGACAATTTCTCCACGGCTTGTTACTTGCCCCATGATTCCGCATTGTTCACCAAAAACTGCATTTCGATATCCTGAACCGTTTAGAAGTTATGGGGTGGTCCATAGTTGGTGGGACCCCCTATTTATGTAATAACATTACAACTGCATTCTGACGGGCAGGAATTTGGGCTCTGTAATTTGTGTTCTTTTTTGCGTGTAACTTACTCTGTGGTGTGTGAAAGTGTATTTATTTACATATTTATTTTTACTTTCTCGTAAACATTCGGAGTAACAAAAGTAATATTTAGAGAGGTATGTATGTAATTTTGCAGTAAACCGATGTCGAGATTTTAATGGAAATACACGTTTTGGGATCTTAAGTTACCAAGCGAGTCTTGTATTAATTTCAAAACGTCCGTCTGTCCGTCCATGTGTCCGCTGACCTGTCTGTCAGTCTGTTTCTCTGTAAACACTAGTGTGTAAACTATTCGTAGAATTTTTTCCAAAATGAATTTTCCATTAACGATCTGGCCCGAATCGAGGCCCTGCGATTTTGAAAATAATTCTTTAAATTTTGGGGTTAATTTAGTTGAAGCCCCTGGGAAGCAATTTCAAACTTTTCTCCAAAACGGCTCCAAAGTTTTTTGACCTACATATGTGACTAACTCGAACATCCGCCTATGTCGGTACTCGAACTCTAGGGCCTCCCGGTCAGTGACGTTACAGGGGAAACTGTAACGATGCCATTAAGCTATCGCAATCTTTTCAACGCGAACTTCAAAACATAGTGAGTCCTTTTCCATACAAAGTTTTAATTTTTATTATTACAAATATTCAATGGTTTCATATTATTCCTCCGCATAGTAAATATAACTTAAAGCTTCCTGCTTGAAACCTGCGAAACAAATCGGACAAATTATATAATTGAAAAAAGTATATAAATGAGTTAGAATATTGGAATAGTTTCAAAAACTATGAGAGTTAATAACAATTTTTTCTAAAAGCGATTTAACTAAATTATCCAAAACCTGGATCTCATAATTTTTTAAACTGCCCTTCTTTCAACATTATGTTTCTTAAAATATGTCAAAGTGGCTTTCAAGTTTGACTGTAACACTGGGGTTCTCTACTTCGTATACGAATGAGTAAACGTTCTTTGACTTATTTCTGTAGAGAAGAGTGGAATATTTAGATCTATTGTGTGACGTAATGATATTCCTTTAAAACTAAAAAATGTATAAAAACGAATGCTTCTTATTCTGGCAGTTTTATTTGTACTATTCTTTACTTCTGTGAATGTTGTCTGAAGAATACACTGCGTTAGACGAAAGATAATTATACATATTTCTTTTTAATGCAATCTGCTCTTCAATATTAGACCTTTTTTTGAAAATAGTGTTTTTAAAATTTGAATTATATGTGACTTTTTCATAAAAATAAATTAGTTTCTTTATTTAGAATTTTGTATGAAAAATCGTAACGTTTGGTATTTCTTGAAAGAATTTTGTCGCATCAAGAACATCGTAATATTCACAAACCAACATAAGTGAATTGCCCACGGGCAGTATCGTAGCGTATCTGGTTGGGCGGCTCTTTGTTGTGTTGATGATCTGGGGTTCAAGTCCAAACCTGCACTACTTTTTTTATTTTGTACATTATTGTATGTATCTGGCAAATGACTTTAAAATCAATTGTAGACGTGGAATTTTATACATTGTTTTGCTTTTTAATAATTATATATTTTCTTCTCTCTCAACCGTCGTTTCCTTAAGGTTTATTAGAAGAATGAAGTGTTATAAGCTGAACCGCTCGCAAAAATAAACCATCATGGCGGACGTACCTTTGGTAAAGTCTCGGAGGTTGCCCTTACCCTGTGACATCAAAGATTTCCCCTCTCGGCGATAAGGAAGCGCGTAGGCGACAAGGAGAGGCGACTACGACACGCAGCGATCGCACTGACCGTCACTCGTCATCACTGCCCTCTTCGTCAAAAGAGAAACTCGCACTCCCAGGAGTGTCCAAAGAAATGACGGATTCATAGTTGTGTTGGCCATCACATTATCTGAATTATTATGTCGCCTTTATTCCCTACACATGCTCGCAGGATTTCTTCCATGGTTCGGCACTGTATTGTGCAAACGCTTCTCTGCAAAACGTTTCCTTTTCTTTTAACGATGCACCAAATGTTTCTGCTGCCTCGCTCTCTTAAAAAAAATCCCCAAAGACGTGCTATTGGATTTAGATCTGAATGGTACGGTGGAAGACGGAGAGCAATGTGGCCATGTTCAATGATTATTTGATCAACGACCTATCGTTTTTCAGTGGATATACTTTGAATTATTTGTAATAATTGGGTTTTTGTGAATAACAGCAGCTACTGTGTAAAGCACACTGTAACTGCTAGTTACAGCGCATGCACAAGTAACTGGAGACCGAAACTCTTCAAGACACGGCTTATTTTCTGTTGATCGTTTGGACAACCCCTACTGTAGAAACACGTAAGCTGCCTTCCGTCTGATCCTTCTCACTCATCAGTTTATCACCAAACTCGCAGTGTTGAATTACCGCGCGACCCACGAGAGGAGGACACAGATATATATATATATATATATATATATATATATATATATATATATATATATACACACATTCTCTCTCTCTCTCTCTCTCTCTCTCTCTCTATATATATATATATATATATATATATAGAGAGAGAGAGAGAGAGAGAGAGAGAGAGCGAGCGCAGGCAGGCGGGCTATGTTGTGACAAAGAGCGCAGGCAGGCGGGGAAATATTAGGAGCTTTGGAGGGAGACGCCACGTTCGGGCATGCGCAGTGGAAGGTTTCTTTGAGAGTGGTAGAGCAATAGTAAAGTAAAAGTTGTAATATATTACGGAACCGTTACCAATAAAACAAGAAAATAAAACCGGCTTTTCTATTGTTTGTATTCGTAGTCCAATGAACAGAAAGTGAATAACTGTGTCAATGGTAGGTGTGTTTTTTCTTCAATCAAATATTTTTGAGAATTCAGTGGTTACCAGTTCCAGTGCACTGGAACTCTTTTATTTTGCGGCAGAGAACTATAACGGCTATCCACGCCGGCAATGTGCCTTTTGCTATCCTTGCTCGGAAGCGATAACCGAGCAAGTGGCAACAGCTCATGATTTGGCAACAGGGCATTGGTCACAGGAGGCCTGTGGCCGCTGCTTGGCCCTTTAACACGAGGATGGTTTCTTCATTGTAGGGAAGAAAGTGAGAGGGAATTATGTGAGCTTATTGCACTCGTCGGTCATAAATCATGTGCGACTGCGCCATGTGTCTGCGTGAATTTTGATATGTGCTATTACACGTTATGAACGTATGTTAAAAAATGTATTCTTTAATGCTTCTGTGCGAAATTGGTTGTATTTTCATCTGTACGAGAATTCGTAAACGTGTTTTAAATTAAAAATTTCACAAAACAATAGAATATAGTCATCCATTTTTAACATGAATAAGGTTATATTTACCTAACAAAAATTGAATTATGAAGACAGAATATTAACAAAAGAATTGGGGTCCCTTAGACCAGACTTGTGCATCAATCAAGTGTCCAGTAATGGGAATAGGTCAAAGCGGTTTTAACCGGTAAATATTCTATATTTGGTGCCCTCCCTGGTTACTAATCTCGTCACTCTGGAGATTAGATCATAGCTACCCTAAAACACTAAGAAAGCAAATTCATTCACTTCTTAAATTCCTTGACATTCACTGATCTGGGATTAAAAAATAGAAAATAGAGTTTGTCTAATAAAAATTATATAAACACATCATTGAACCAAAGAACTTCTTTACCGTGTGATAAGTTAAAGCCCTGATGAGTCCCAACGAAAAAAGTACGTCTTAATCCATTTATGGAGTACTTCATGATAAAAAATGACTCTGAATTCTAATGGTTTCTTTTAAAATTTATTTTAATAGATACAATATTTTGATATTTCGATAGCAAGAAAGTCGTCAAATGATGACATTAAGCGACTGTGTTGGATAATATTAATTTTTTCCCACTTCCCAGGCAATATTCTGTGTCCGTTTATTTTCTGTCTTACAATGGTAAGATACCATTTACAATTAGCGAAAATCTACCTCCGCATCTCCGTCCTGATAGACTGAATCGTTTTCTTGAGAAACTTCACTAAAATATTTCAATAGTCTTTAATTTTTTTAAACTTAATTTAATTAATTTAAGTTCATTCACAATTAACTTTCTAGTTTTTAAGGAATTACATGAATTCAAGCGGATTTCTAAGGCTGTATTAGTATTTTTTGATATTTTGGAATTAAATGAAAAAAAAAAAAACAGTTCACGCATTGGTAGTGAACTCATTCTCCATTTCATTGAATTCTTTTAAATTAGTAAATAGCCTAATTTTTACGGTAAGACACCATTTTTTTCATTCCTTTAATAAGATAAAATAGTAGGATATGGATCACGGTCACATCATGATAAGATAAAATAATATTTACAAACTTTTAATTCTTAATCACTTAATAATTCTATTCTAAAATATGTAAAAAACGATAATAATATAAACGTATAAACCTGTTTTTATATATTTATATTATGAGACTTGAGATTTGAAATTAAACGTGCAATTTTTCCTCTAGCAGCCGTCGACACTGTCGCTTTTCGGGAATGTCTCCTTCGCGACCTTTCCCCTGTTCTCGCAAAAGTGCCGGCGCCGCGAAGGCAACCTTCCCGAAATGCGACAGTTGCAACGGTTGCTAACAGGGAATCTCGTACATTTACTTTAAAATCACATGTCAGAAAGTATAATTTTATACTCAAAATACTATCAAAACATTAACGTATGTTATATCACTGCATTCGTCTATTTATGATTATCTATGGCTAGTGAAAAAAATACATGGTTCCATTAAAAAAACAAAAACAAAGATAAATAAATTTCTCAAAAACTAAAAATATTTCGAATTATATTTCTTCCGCACATTACTTCCCCCATGGTTCCGCATTGTTAAGCGAAAACTGCACTTCGATATCGGGAACCGTTTAGAAGTTGAGGTGGCCCATAATTGGTGGGACTCTATAATTCTATTCACAAAAAATTCTCATTACGAATCTTTCTATTTACGAATTAATAAGCGCTTTTTACAACAGTTATTATGTTTTATTTAATAGAAGCCTCATGAAAACTTTCTTCCCTTCCGTAATTCAATAACCTATCTCCCAGGAATGTTTCAGCGCTTAAATTTCCTTCGTTGCCCGCTGCAGCGACGATTTTGGGTGGCAGCGCCCGAAAGGAATAATAGGAACACGAACACCCATGCCGGCAAAACTGGCCGCCCTTGCTATAGATTCTGCTAGGATATTATTTGATTGATAGTCACAACTATTACGATCGCGACATTTTACAACCTTTTATATTAGTCATCAATATTCCCTTCGAGGTTTTGGAATTTTTTCCCTGAAGTTGGCGTCATATCAGTTCACTCTTAATGCAGGTATTCCTCAGTTCTCCGATCGCAATAAGACGTGACTTCAACCGCGAGTACTTCGATACCGCAATCTCGCTCAAATCAAGAATAACATTGGCATCAGTTAAACGCTATTCCTAAAATACATTAACAAAATTATATAAGAAACAGAAAAGTGATTAAATGCAAACAAAATGAAAAGCAAACAATTGATTTAAAACTAATAGTGATAACAGGACGCACTATTTGGTAATCGCAATATTATAATACTTCATGAAGCCCGCAAAAGAGTCTCTCATCCCCAAAAGTTTTGTCCACGCTAGGAAAGGAACTCGCTTAGGTTCATAGAGTTGTTACCATGTCCACTACACTATCACAACGCCTCCGGTTCAAAAAAAGTTGGACTGATTAACGCATGCTCATGCACGAGAATGAAGTTTGTTTAAAAGTTTACGTGCGGCCTCACAGTCCGCGGTGTCTACTAATGTTTGAAAGTGGGGTGCCACTACTATAAGTTGAGATGGCCTGTTGGAATTTATGTGTTTTGGGAACTACTGTAAGAACAGAACATTTCAAGAGTTCGATTCAATAACAAGGCGACTCGAGCAAGTGACCTCTCTGAGGGTTATTTCAAAACATGCGCGTGAGGAATGTTATGTCCTTCCATTTAATGGAAATGGAAACAACGTTCATTAATGTAAGGAAGTATATGAATTTGGGATATATGCATTTAAAAAAAACATTGTCATCGCAAAATTGCTCTGTCATTAAAATGAACTTGTGTATACTGTTTAGTTCCATGTCTTATTTCTATATTTCAAAGTGAGTATCATTACAATGTTGTTTTTCACAATTTAATACAAAATTGTTACAATTACAATTACAATACAATTACAAAATTGTTTTTCACAATTTAATACACGACAAGAACGCGTTCCCACAAAAGGGTGTAACGAAGCATTCTCCAGGGGAGGGAAGAGTTAGTGGATTGGTGCCACATTCTACAGACTCCGCCTCATGCCTTTTAAGACGAGGAGAAAGAGGAAAACTTCCGAGAATAGGCCACTTGAATTACTAGAAGAGCCAGTGATAAGCGTTACTTGCCTTAGAGTTGAGAATTGCTCCAGCCCGGCGTCAAAAATACATTTTTACTCTTTACATTATTAGCAAATGAGACATTATTGAATTCCTGTATTAATCTATTCATTATAGGTAAAAAATGTATAGTTCTATTTGAAAATTCACATGTGTTTCAATTTCACCGAAATTAAAAATAAAACACAGAATATACATGCTGCCTAAAACTTGCCTCGTGGAATAAATATGAAAATGATCTATCGTGCAACCGATCTGTTCAAAAGCATTTTGCTCTGTGTTCATATATATTTCAATGAATTTACTTTCATGTTCATACAAGTGTTTCTTCCTATTATTTTTTTATTTGAAATATCTTCCACATCTGAACTAGGGGCGCCCGCCATTTTCTACGACGTAATTTTGTTGGGACACTCCCCCCTGCGTTGAGATTTGATTATTAGTTATAATATTTTGTTCTTAAGCATTTGGACCAGCTCGAAGCTTCTAATTGGTCTCCCGACATGTGTGGTAGTGAAGTGCATGTTAGTGTAAAGTAGGGGTGAGAAAAGGACAATGAAGAGGAAGGAAAGATCGCGCGCGGTTCGTGGCCCGTTTCTTAGGTACTGCTTCGGCATTCACCTGGTGTTGATCGGAGAAATCACGGAAAACGACCAATCAGAGCAGCCGGCTGATAGAATTCTCCTCCAGACAGCGTCTGAATTCGACCTAGCTGACAAGCTAGTGCTAGTGGGGCTTGAACCTAGGACCTCTCGGTCAGAGGTCTTGCTGCGACATCAGTTGACGCCCTGAGTCACCTTTGCTAGTGGTACGGTGGAGAGGAGCAGTGAGAGAGCAATTTCATTCTCTTCCTATGTGTATGTGATACATCTTTTTCCGGGTGTGCTTCAGTGACAAGCCCAATGACATAATGATAGACAGCTTGCCTGCAGAAAATGTAATGCCCTTATGGGCGGACAGCGAGATGTTGTAGGGAGCGACGAGTGGTGGACGGCAGGCTAGAGGGCCACTGCTGCAGTCGGGAAGCGGGATGAGAGCAGGGGTGGCGCGGATGGCACAGGGGGAGCGTCGGGGAACCGGGGGGGGGGTAGGACCCGTCACCGATGAAAGGCCCCGTCATCACGCCGGCGCCGCCCAGGACCTTCGAGACACTCACCCCTTGCCTTTCTCTGACACCGCACAGCGCCAGCGCCGCACAGCCCCGCACGCCGTCTCTCTGGCTCTAATTAGCCAGGGAAGAGCAGGATGTAAATAAATGAAGATATTCAAAAATAAGGAAAATTTATTAATGAATATGCTGAGATTGATCAACCCATTTGCGCGCGCGGCTATCGCAGGGCCAATCCGGTGCGTGCAGGCGCAGTTGCCGCTTCATGTCCGTTCGCCCTGCTACCGGCTTGGCGTCCGTTGCATTGAGCGGGGACGCTATCGCCAACGTCCCGGCATCTCATTTCCATTCACCAGCGAATAAAGGACTGAAATGTATGAAAATCGTCGTTTCTGTGAACGCCAGTAAATACGCAGAAATATTCGAACGTCAATAAACTCGCAGAAAAAAATTCGTCTGGACGCCCGACCCCGACAGTCCACGACGACACAGTCGGGCCACAGCAGCAACGGAACATACGTTTTTGAATTATTAGCAGCTGTTTTCTAATATTATAAAATTGTAATTTGTATCCTAATTCTTCAGTCATTTCATTGAAAACGTTCCTTGTTACATGAAGCCCGAGAGATTCTAAAAAAAAAAAATAATACAAATCCTTCATTTTTGAAAATTCAAAAGTTTTAATGAAATTATCGCTTCTGCCTTTAAATCCACTGTATTGTGCTTTATTTATTTCACACAAATTAAAGACAAAACATTTGACTCGTTTCAGTTCGGCCTCGAGCGCTTTGGTTTCCGAAGCCGCATATTCTCCCCCCCCCCAAGGGTCTTCTAGCTACAATGAATTCTTAAACGAGTACGTTATTAGAACACCTAGATCGTAAACCACACGCGATATCACACAAAATGACTCGAAAACTACCAATATTTTGAAAAAGCATAACTGAAATTATTTAAAGATTAAATGTTGATGCGCATCAAGAAACAAATCTCCTGTTCAATACAAAATATGTAGTTCAGGATTAAAAAGGTTGTACACTATTGAAATTTCCAAACATTCAGTGATTTTGATGAAACTCGGAAATACACCTTGTTTATAAGCGCAGTTTGCTCCTTTCTATAAGCAGATTAAACTAAAAAGTTGGAGTCATTCTTGAGAAAATTTTTATGACGATTCAGGGACTGCGTGTAAAAAACATGCTAAACGATCGGTATGTAAGTTGTAGATGTTGAGGTTCGACCAGGTCGATTAAGATTAACGGGTACTTTTTGGAAAATACTGAATACAGTTTAGAAGCTAGTGCTGTTCACAGTAAGACAGAAGTACGGACAGAAAGACGTAACATACGTGAATGTTACGTCTCTTTTTATGTGTGAATGTCACGTCGAAATTTTTATGTGAATACATAAAAATATATAAAATACACTTTTTCGTTATCAGGGATTTCCAAAATGTCTATTGTCAAAACGTCGACTCCAGATTTTTGGAGGATAGTTCAAATCCTCATTTTTTCCTTTTATTTACCCTCCTCGCCACCACACAATTCTTTTTATTACTCTTCTCCACGAATCCCCTGAAACTAACGATTTGCAATCGCTTCTATCAACAGAGTGATTTCCTTCATCTCACGTGTGATAATCTCACGTGTAATTTAGAACTCTTACAAATGAAATTCACACATTTCTAAACGCGCAGTTAACCGACTTCAGAAAAATATTGGCAGGACATTCGACGGCCGTATTTATTTAACGTACGGCAGGCTATAAAAAGACGAGTAAAGAATAAAATGAAATGTAATGAATGAGAATAAAATGAAGAATAACATTTATTATCAAAAGTTATGAACAAACATGTTTCCTTCTCTACATAATAGAGGTGAAGGTTCCGGGATTTGCGACATGCGTGAACGAGCTTTTCGATTCCCTTTTCGACGAATGTTACCACCAGTGATGTTTTTATTTATTTATTTATTTATTTATTTATTTATTTATTTATTTATTTATTTATTTATTTATTTATTTATTTATTTATTTATTTATTTATTTATTTATTTATTTATTTATTTATTTATTTATTTATTTATTTATTTATTTATTTATTTATTTATTTATTTATTTATTTATTTATTTATTTATTTATTTATTTATTTATTTATTTTTACCAAGAGAAAGAAACAAACCACCAAAACTACTCCGGCGGATGAGCTCCCCCACAGGAGCAAGCCGCCATATTTCTGCCAGATACGATGTTCACGCCAGCGCAGACCAGCCCTGAGGAAGACCACGAAAAGATGGTCGAAACGTTGGCAACACAGCCTTGGACGCGGCGTCACCCGGACAGCCAAGATCATTCACATGACTCCGGCCGCGGAAGCCTACGACTTCAGGTACCATCTACACCAGAATCTTTTTTGGTTACAGCAGGATTGTGAAGGCAGGAGTTTTAATTAATGGGGATAGCATTCTCCTGAAGTCAGAATTCCTCTTCTTTAGTTTGAAAGTTTACTCCGCATTCTCAGCTCATTCTTTGATGAAAATGTGCTCCTCTTTTCCCTTCTGCTTGAAGAAAGCGAACACCAATACTCAGCTCGCACTTGACGGTAATGCCAATCGTACCAGCCATTTTTATGTGCCTACAGCTCTGCTGAATTTCGTGATATGGTGTCGGTAGTAACATATGTTATGGCAAGAGAGGTGCGCAATTTTCCATTGCACACCCCCGAATCCTCCTGCTTGTCTAGCAGTTAAATGAATGATTTGTTCGCAGGTTGAAAAAAGGCCCCAAATGAGACGCACCCGAGACAGGATATTTGCGTTATTTCGTTCTTGTCCGCGGAAGTCACATTCACCCTATCTGATCACAGACATGTGTCAACACGTACCGCGATGCTCCATGCAATTCTGCAACAATTTGGCAAAGACTGTTACCTACTCTCAAAAACTATCAGTGGTCACTGTCGAGTGATATTACCAATTGTGCGCAAAAATGAATGTAACTTACGAGCGAGATCACATACGACGATTAACTGGTGTTGGACTAACGACCATTGACTGGTGTTGGACGGAAAATACTTTGAAAGTCACTTGTGACTGTCACCCACCGCAATCTGTACCGCCATTGACATCGGCGCCTGCACCCTAAACATAAATTTTAGTAACCACAGAGTGAATATTTCGAATCTCTTTTATACACGTATATTTAGTAAACTTTATGAAAGTAGTATGATAATGTACAAGTATTTGAGACTCAAAGAGTCATACCTATACTAATTCAGACTCAAGGAGCCTCATACAGCATTAGTTCTAGAACAAAAACTCCAATTATTTTAATAAACAATTGATTGAAATTTGTAAAAATCTCTTTTTTACACTAAGACCGAGCGAAGTGGCTCAGAGCAAAGCGCACTTACTTCGCATTTGGGGGTCGCGGATTCCATCCGCGTGCCGGTCATCCTGACCGAGAATTTCGTGGTTTCCCTTGGTCATCTAGGCGAATGGTAGGATGATTCTACTGAAAGGTCACGTCAGCGATTGGGGTTCATGTGTGGGTAAGGATTAGGGGTGAGGATAGGACAAGGAAGAAGAAGAAGGAAAGATCGCGTGCGGTCCGTGGCCCGTTTGTTAGGAAACGGGTTGGCCAGGCTTCGATGGCTTCGGCCTGGTGTTGATGGAGAAACCACAGAAAACTACTGATAAGAGCAGCCGGCCGCTAGGATTTCCCTCCAGACAGTTGAATTCGATCCAAGTACTTAGTACCGAAAATCCTACCACCGTCGGGACTCGAAGACTAGGCGCTCCTGGCCAGAGGTTCTGTAGTGACGTGAGTTGATGCCTCCAACCACCTAAGGCAGTATAGCCTTTTTGATCCACCCCGATGATCATAACTAATTTCAGACATCTAGTGTTTAAAATGGGTCACATAAAGAAAAAACTACGTTAAAGGGCAGGCACGTGCTTTCTATTTTTACATTATCATGCGACACCACAATTTGGAGGAAACCCTCCACAGAGTGTATTAAAAAGAAAACAAGAACATTAAGGCTATAATGTTTATCATCCGCGTCTTCGGTAGAAAAACTAATGCTGCTCAAACCGATTGCGCCGGAGGGTTGGCACGCGACCAAGAAACGCGCCACAAGCAAATCAATGCACGTCTGAATTTCTTTCACAAAAAGTAGAGAATCTACACCACACGGAACAATAATAGAAGGACATTTTAGGAACGATTCATTTCTTGGAGTAGAGAGAAGTATCTTAACATCAAATGAAATATTATATGCCATACTTCCAGTGACAACTCACGTAGACACAGCTTTCAGCACGCCTCTATGTGAATATGAGCCCAATGCGAAATGAGGCTTGCGAGAAGCGGGAAGGGGCGGCCGCAGATGGCCGTTGGCGAGTGCGCGCGAGTGCCTGCGAGCGCTGGCGAGCGTGGCGAGCGCGTGGGGCGCGTGAGGGCGCGTGAGGGCGCGTGAGGGCCAAGTGGTTGGGTAACGCGGGCGCACGCTCTGCCGTGTAGCGTCCTCGGCGGTGGCCAGGCTGGGTTGCCCCGTGGCCCAGAACCCTGCGCGCGCTGCACGTGGCCCGAGCTGCTGCGGATAAAACGTTTCCCTGGCCGCGTCCGGCTTTCTCGTCCGTACGCGGCGTCATTTACATTTTTGAAAGCAAATCTTGAAAGGAAGTAGTTAATGTAATTTTCACAGTATCTTGTGCTCGTTCTGGAAACAAGTTAAAAAATATATCGTGCAAAGGTTCTACCTACGTTTTCACGGCGAATAACAGCTCAAGAGGTAGTGTCACAAGCGGTCAGTCATTCTGACACGTTTTATAATTTCTAAATTTTCTGTGGACCAAACCGAAAAGAAATACCGAAAGAATACCGTTCGTCTTTTCTTCTGAAAGTGGAATATTCGACAGCTAGGGGTCATTCAAATCTTTCAAAGTCAGTAATTTAAAACATCAATTTGAAACTTTGTGTGAGTATTGGATAAATGGAGGCATTTTGCTTTCAAACCAGCTCACTTTTTACCTATATTAATTTCCTGGCAACTTTGATAGTTTAGGGGATGGCTCATAACCTTGTGAACGGACATAGTTCAAATCCATCTTATTCTCTCTTAAAATATGTCGATAAAGAAATCTCGTTCCTATCACAGGAACAGCTTAGTCGATATGATGAAAATTACGACCCCCTTTCGATATCAGCTGTACACTTGCTATGACTGTTAAATAACTCTTAACGGAATACAATAACAAATTACCCAACAATGTACTTCTCAATTATATATATTTCAATCAGAAGAGACGTACTAATTCTATATGTATTTCGTGAAAGGGCGAGGTAAAATCACAAGGAATATGTGAACGGAAGAAAGCGAGTAAGATCAGCACGCGTGAATTTTACGAGTCATTTGGTTTGTCTCAGGCGGGGAGGTGTATTTAATTATAGATATTGCAGACCAATTTTGTTAATAGGATTAGAATGAAGTATTTGGGTACATCAATACAATAACAGACGAGACAAGCAATGCCTGAGCAGTCCAACAGTCAGCCGAAAGGGAAGCCGAGGGGGCTCGCGCAGCGCCCAGCGCTGCAGCCCAGCCGCTATAGCAACGCTGCCTCGGAGGCCTTGAGGCCGCGAGCGGCAAGCACACTGGCGCAGACGGCCCCTCCGCTCGCTCGCCCCTCGACACGCCCAGCACTCCGACCCCTCGCCCGGCACCACTGCTGAGAACACGCCGCTTTCGATTATTGATTCATGCGTAACACATGCGTCAAGACATTTATTTTCTCTTCTCCACTATTTTGCTGCCAAATGCCACTTGATTTATAATTTTGCTAATGTATTTACTCCTCGAAGTGTTTACATCTTTTCTTAAATACCGACTGCTCGTATGTTTTCTTGAGTATGCTTATGTATGTATACATAAACTCTATGCTTATACATAACGAAAAACAGATACGAACAACAAAGTAGGAATAATTGTAGTCTAAGAAATAATACGACCGTACTAATTACACAGGTGTTAAAACGCCGAATGGTAATGCGTTCTGCTACTTCTCTTCCTGTTTACTACGATCCGGACGAACTAACATTTTAGCTTTTGTTGATTCATCCTAATTGAGTTCAGTTCACTTACTAATTAGTATGATTCTAGGTTTAACTTCATTTGTACGATCACGAATTAGGAAGAAATGAAAATAGTAATTCTGATATTATTAGACTCCAAATTTTAATTCATATTTTACGATGCCCCTTGTCATTCCATTCGAGATCACTTGCGCCGTGCCATTTTTGAATTTTTATTTCATCATGTCATTGCATGCATATGTACAGTTCGTTATGGCAACCTGTATTCCCATACCAAATAATTAATCGTTGTTGGGCCTAATAAAAGCGGTTCAATTTAATTCGCAAAGTTGAAGGACATACAATCATAAATTGTCAACAACAAAATAACCAATGTCATAAAATATCCACTATAAGGCAATACACACGAATCACTTTGTCAACAACAAAATTACCAATGTCATAAAATATTCACAATAAGGCAATACACACGAAACACTAAAATAACTTTATGTTTTTTCTCTCACCAATTGTAGAAAAGTGTCTTAATAGCTTATGAAACCTTTCATTCATTCCTTTGATGTGGTCCTTATCAGATAAAAATTGTATCTGTTTACGCTCACTAATGTAGTACATATTTACCATCATGTTGCTGCGTAACTGGAACGGTTATTCTCATTGATTTCTTTGTGTAGGGAAAGAGAAGTTGCCCCAGGGAGGGGAAGTCGCCAGTGACAGCGCATGCAGTGAGGGGAGCGGGCGTGAACGGTCGCCATCACTCGGCCAGAGGCAACTTGTCTTGCTGAGGACATTAACATCTAAGAACATCTCAATTGAATTGATGATTTTAAAAGGTAAATAAGTATATTTTTCGTTTAAAGAGTTGAGATATACATTTTCTTTGTTGTTGTTGTTGTTGTTGTTGTTGTTGTTGTTGTTGTTGTTCAAGTTATAGATCAGTGTAAAAATGAAGCTTGTGCAGATTAAAATATGTGTTCTATTGCCAACTAAAAATTCTAATGGTTGGAAAAGAGAAATAAATGTACGACTAGTTTCTGCTCCTCGCTCAGAAGAACTAATGTGATCAGCTAGGAAATGCGTAAATGTTTCATGACAACAGTAATAGACCTAGTGTAGTAGTGTAATACCTTAAACTACTGGTAGTAATTTAAGAAGACGACCGAGTCTCTTGCTCGTCCTGACAAACCTCATTGTGAGTAAATCTGCTAACGTATGATAGATAATATTTTGCTTTCCTCGTGTCACGTGAGTACATATGTTGGGTTTATCAAGTACTCATTCATGTTGGCAGAATGGAAGGCATGTCCAGATTTGCCGTCAAGAACGTTTATCTCTTTGAACTTTTGTTCTTCCAATCAACGGAAAGAAAATAACTAATGTTCAAAACAAAGTCAAACACATCCCACAGGAATATTTACATTTCTACCAGAAAGTTTTGACATAGCCACAGACTCAAGTGAAAATCAAAGATACGTAGATGCTGATATTATGAATTTAGTAACAGTATTTTTCATGTATATAGCACAATATGTTAATTCTCATCATTATGCATTTAATCTATGATTATATTATAAGTTCAAAAATAAAGAAATAAAAAAATGTTTAAGTCTTTTCCCAAGATATTAATGTTCCAAGATAATATATGTCTTACTGGAGTTGTTACAGAAAATTCAGCAGCGCATTATTTTATATTTTTTACAATCGTGTGCTACTCAACAAATACCACGAGGGACAAATGTCACATGTAAACATGAATATAACTCTGTTACATCTAATTCGTTAATGAAACGCGTATGTACTACACGTAACGCATAGTAAACTCAGAAAAACATAGATTCAGAATTTTCAAGAGAATGATTCGCTCTCTATAGCTGTACGCATAATGTCTTCAATAATATTTTATGGGATAGAAGCGTTGACACACGTGCAAGTCTTGTTAATCCCAATTAAGCCACTAGACTATGGATACCTGTCGGCATGGCTCGGAGATTGCCTCCCTTTCACGGGATCATCTTCAAGTTGGTTGTGTAACACATTCAATGCTTTGCTAACTGCGTCACGAGAACCAGCGCCGACAGATTGTTGCAATGGCTCTAAGAGTTGATGTTGTGTTGGTTTTCCTGTTACTCCCTCGTCTGATGAGAGCGTGAATCCGTAATTCCCTCTTATTGATTGTTGCACGTTCTGGTAGGCAACTGAGCTTGTTATACAGAATGGTTTACAATCAAATTAAAATTTCAGTCATTCAGAATGGCCCCAGCTCCCACGAAGTGTTTCAGAACGCGCGCTAAGGTGAAAATCGCAAGCTGTCTTCTGCCGAACAGCGCACTCACCAGCTTGAACGAGAAAAATGTATACTATTTTTTATCTTCATGTGAAGAGACTCACAAATCGTTCACACTTGTGAGAAACTACAACCGAAAGAATATATATGGGATGAAATGTGAAGTATGTTATTGCATTGCCGGATATATGTCAAAGCATTAAATAAATTAATGTCATGATGCATTTTTTAATTTTCGTGTGACTATTCATAAATGACTAGCTCGAATTTCCATGAACATAGCATTGTCCATCGTCGGCTTCCAGACTGAGAAGGGGTTTGACGTAAATACCGGGCACAACGCACATCCTCGTTATGAAGGAAGGAGCAGTGGAAAAAATGCGCACACGTATCATGCAATGCCTCTGTCAACTGCAATGCAATCTATGAAACCTCAATCTCGAATTTTCTACAATGGCTCCCTCTGGTGTTGTGAGGCATGGGGGTTGGAGGTATGAGTTCGAAATCTCCGCCACAGCGCTGTCAGTGAGAATTCTAATGATGGCAGATTGAATTCTATTAGTATTTATCGTATCACAATCAATAGAGATAAAACCGAAAACAGCTGTTACCATTTAAAAGCCTCCGTCCGGGAGGTCCTGGGGTTCGAGTACCGACGACAGAGGGTTTTCGACCTAATTAGAAACGTAGATCGAATTCAGTCAGCGTCTGGAGAAAGAATCGTAGAGCCAGGTTGCACTTATCGGTAGTTTTTCGTAGTTCTTTCGATCAATACCAGGAGATCGCCAAAGCAGGACCATAACAAACGGATCGCGGACCGTTCACGGGCAATATTTCCTTCCTAATCCTTGTCCCTTCCTCTCCCCTTACACACACACACACACACACACACACACACACACACACACACACACATACACACATACCCTTACATGCACTACAATACATGCATGACGGGAGCTTTCAGCTTGTGCAGGCTGGGACGCTGCCCCGCTGCTGGAGACCAGGAGAGGGAAACTTCCCAAACCGACGTGTAGGTAGGCACCGATCTCAGCGTTGACCACGGACAGAAAGACGTTTCGCTGTCAATAGATTTTTCGGTATCAAGGGGCCACAAAACATGAATTGTGGCTACACCAGGTGTTAGAGAAAGTAATTCACTACATAAAGGAATAAGGTTTATCCACTTTTTCGTTAACAGGGCCTTACAATAAGAGTTTTTCTGTCGAAAATTCCCAGTTTTCCAGTGGACATTTATATACTTTCTCTTCTTATAAAGTAAGGAGGGCGAGAAAGTAAACTGGAGATGTTACAGCAGATCATACTTTCTCGCATTTTTGGACACAGTTACGTAACATTGAAATATTGCAATTTCTGCCCTACTAAACCTCAGTTATAACTTGAATACGTCAAATTCAACCAATTCAAACGAAGCGCCTGTGATATATATCTGCATGGAGATAGTCGGGAACAGTAGTCATTTTTTGACTTTTACAAATAAAACAAACATCAATCATTTTAACTGTTACAGTATTTGCAGTTCAATTTACTGAAAAGCAAGAATAAGTTCAGAGAAGTTTACCTTCATTACATCGAAGGGAGCTTTCAATTGTTGAATGCCATAATCAGCGGTCAAAATTTCTTAAAGTAAAAAAAGTATATTTGTTAGTTCAAATTTAAATCTATTACCTTCCTTAAATCTTTTTCCTTTCATAAGAATATTACCTGCATCATATGATCATCTCGACCGGGAACAATGAGAAGAATTTGAATAAATTGAAACCGCCACCTTGCCATTTGGCGAACTGACAGCCCGTCAGACGAAGCACAAGAATTTCGAATTTACAATTTCGAATTTTGTGCAATTTTTGAGAAAACAGTCAGTTTGCCGAAAATGGAACCAGCATCACATTCTTCACCGTTCTTTCTTACATTCATGGGAAAAAACGCAAAGAAAAATTTGCAGCAGATTTGAGAAAGTAATTGTTTAAAACTTGAAAATTGTCTTTTCAGGCACAATTATTCAAAAATACTCGTATTTTTAAAAACTTGAGCATGACCACATTTGAAGATCTGTTTTCATGAACAGATTTCATTGAGAAAAAATGTGAATCTTCATAACTGCGATTGTAGGAAGACGCCTCTGCGCAGATATATGAAATTATGCAACAAGATTCTCTACGTCTATTGCATTACACTGCAGCAAATCTTAAATCTAAATAGTATAGTAAATTACTAAATTAAACGCATTCAACAAGCATTGCTTATGACTGTGCAATTCTAGCTGTGAAAAATACAATGAACTACTGGTTATAGTTAGTTGCAATATCAATGTTATATGGTTCCTTCTAAAGCATTGTTCCTATATTGAGCATGCAACTTTGTTTGAAGAAGCAAAACTTTCGCCGAAGGTTTGAATAGTATTCCTTGAGTTACTTCTTTACACTCTTGAAATTTTACAAGACATCACAAAAGTGGAAGCAGAAACGTTTTTCTCACATTGAGCTGCTCCCAATTCCCAGATCTTTAAATCTATACAGCGTTCTGTGAATTAATAGCCGAATACTTTACATTTCGAATTAATGTATCTGTTGGCAATGGCTTTAGAGAGATAGTGGAAATTTCTCATAAAACTGGGAAAGCAATTGTTTTTAAGTTATTTTATATTCGATGTCTAGGGTATGGTTTGTGTTCTTACCGCTCTAATAGGATATCTGTTTCTGCAGATGCTTAATTCATAAAGTACTATAGTGTCAATTTTGAGAGTTCTTTTTTTACGGTATTATAACATTTTCAGTTTATTGCAATATCATTAACTGCATATCTGATTTTCAAAATGTCTGAAGAAAACGACGATGACATTATAGAAAGCTACCCACAATTCTTTCATCCGAACGTAAGAAGTTTCTTCTCGTGTGGTCAAAACTGTTCTGATACTAATGAAATGTGTCCCGTGAATTTTGTTGACTTCTAAGAAGTGTTTTGCCTTTTAGGTGTATCGGAAATGTGTATTTGTGATCAGGCAAACGCCAATACTTGCATATCGTATGATACTTTGAATATATTGCTGATACCCGCCTTCTTATTATTACGATTGTGATACATCAAGTTTTTCATGGACGTGTGAGTATTGTAATTGAATTTGTGAGTTGTGTGTTTATTGATTGATGCCTTATTGGTAATAATTATATTTCTCTACTCAAATACTTAATTCTTGTTTAATCCACCAAATAAGTTCTGGAAATACAAATAATATTATGAACGTGAAGTGGAGCCAGGGTGAAGGGGAATTTAGTTTAATTTAATTATTCGGAGTTTTCTGAACAATTTGATGTATAAATTATGGTATTGTCTACTATAGAGCGCGTTTTATGGCTTTGTTTCAATGTCTGCACCTGTCAAATTGGCTGCCGAATTTGATATGCAAAGTTTTAAACAGGTACAAAACTTCGGAACTAATTCATCTATAAGGCTGCGGTTTGGTTGACCCTATTTGGAAAGTTTTTCAAAGCCGGCGGCGCTAGCCGAATGCGTTTACTACGCTCCGTGAAGTCACGAAGGTTAAGCGTATTCGAGACTCGCGGGTTCGTGGTTGGGTGACCGGCCAGGAACCCCGGGATCTAACGGCGTCGAGCCCCTGGCCGAAGGGATAAAAGGCACCGACTGACTGCGGCGTGACGAGACTTGACTAATATTAAAAAAAAAATAATAAAGCACATTAATGGAGGATTACTCCTAAGGGCAAAGCGCTCAACGCCCCTTAAGGGGCTTGGAGACGCGTTGCGTCAAGGAGTGGACGCAACAAATTAAAAAAAAAAAAGGTTGGATGCATGTAATTTGTATGTTGTGATGTATGTATTTGTTTTCGCCCGTAGTATTGAGTAGGTAATCATATTTCTTTGTCGTTCTTATAAGGTGTCTACATTTTGTGAAAAAAATATACTAGAAGCAGTCGATTTGTTCGCAGAACGGTAATTTATAGGAAATTAACACATCAGAAAATCATAAGAATGTAACGAAGATTTATGGAATAAAAGTTCAGAGAATAGGTTAGACTGCGAATCAGACCCAGAGTAGTATGAGACACCCCAAAGTGCTTTCTACAAAAACCTAAATGGAGTTTCTGAAGCATAAAAAATTATTAGTATTAAATTATGGAATGTTTTAATAGTTCTAAAAATTTTACAAAATATTCTGCGTAGTTATTTGGATGGTATCATTGTATAATAAAGTATACACTGGTAATTTTTCCTTTTGCTAACTTTAAAGTTTGTTTCTGAAAACCGACATTTTTTGGACGAATATTCCTCTTTTTCAGAATCTACTCAAGCAATGACAATAAAATTTCTACAGAAGGTTAAAATATAGGCAGTAAAGGTACTGTAGTAGATTTATCACTTTAACTGTTAAAATCTCAAAGTTATACTAAGATAAAATCAAATTTTTGTATCAACTTTTGGACATTTATAATTTTTTCATAAAATTATTATTAAAAACACAAATGTTATAAAACTATTACAGCATGTGGAGAAAGTTACTTTATTCTAGTACGAAATTTCAAAATAGTATTTTGAATACTTCGTGAGTAAAAAGAATATGGAAATGGTCAGTTTAACATGGGTAACTCGTTGACTCCCCACTCAATCAATGTATTTTATAACATTTACAGGTTTTTATGTGACTAAGACGAGGTTGTACTCAACTCGGCTAACTATGTATACTTTTCAATTTCTTGTGCAACTCTGCCTAATGTTACATACGTCGTTATCAAATAAATTGAATAAAATAAAAACAGTCAACCCTTTTGCCCAATCTCTAATTTTATTTCCTTGGAATAGAAATGTCAAATTTTAAATTTTTGTAGAAGTCTAAAATATCTTTCTCCCAATAAACGAATAATTGCTTTTAGAGGATGAAAGTTAGATATCAATTTAATAAATATATCTATTTTTTAATAGGTCCTTTCCTCACTTGCATAACATTATCCCATATTTTCAGGTATTATACATCAAAGGTAGTCGAAAAAAATACATTAGGATGCCATTTTACGAAACGAAAGGCAACATCTTTTTACCGAACAATAAACATTGATAACATTAATACGATTACTACATTCAATTTTTAATATTTACGAAACTTGTTTTTGAAAAAAAAAAAAAATAATAAACAAAATCAACAGGGAATTGTTACTTGAATCAAATGTTCTCATAATTAAATATTTAATATTCATGAAAAAATTTGGAATTAAAAAAAGTCAATATACTAAAAAACTGGAGATATTATAATTTATACGGAACTCAGACTTGTAGTTTGTGTCTCTTGGTCCTATCTATTATTAAAATGTGAGAACAAATGGAAAGTGATTTTGTTGTAATACAGGTAGCAACGAGCGCTTTTGGCAAGAATTGGTATGCAAATATTCGCTCCCGTGTAATACAAACTATTTGCAAAGGTAAATCAGTAGGGGAAGTCGGGTAAGATGATGTATCTTTAATTCCACGACACTACCACGGGATAGCTGCACGTCCTGGACGTCACTAACCAACATCAGCGCTCCCCGTGCAACCACATTAAAACGAGATACAGCGTCCTTTGTGATGCATGCTAGTCCAGTCATTATGTGCGCAATGGGACTGTACTATATCAAATTGAGACGTAGTTTTGATTTTCTACTTCTTTTTCAATGGGGAGGGGTTGATTACGAAATCTGAAGTTTGCCAAAAAATGTCCGTTGGGATTTGAGTTATAACATAAACATGAAAAATAGCATTTTTTCTGTTTTTGCCTATATAAAAAAATATTGAATCTAGGTAAAGCGATACATATTACCAAAACATTCCATACAAAATTTCCTACAATTTAGTTATGTTTTACGTTACGAACACTATTTAGGCGTAAAAGAATTGACGTTTAACAAATTTTTGCGGCTTCCTATTGGAATTGCACGAAACCTTCGTGTCTGTGTGCAGTGTAACCATCTGCCATGCTAATAATTTTGTCTTAGATAATATTTCTCTTATGACACAGTTCTCTTTGCGAATGTGAAGTATAAAAAGGCACGGAAAAAAAGTGGAAGAAAGTAATCGAAGAAGGCCATTGTATAATTGCGGGCACTTCTCTAGCCTTGACCGCAATAGTCCTTTCATTATGTGCTTATAGGTATTAATTATACATTGATATATTGATATATCCACATATTCTAAATGAAATTGTGGATGATCTTTTGCAACTTTTGATTTTGGGGTGCTGTTTGGGAAACTGAAGTTCGCCACCAAAACTTTTTTGGAACATGTGATGCAGACAAAAAACATGAAACTAGTGGTACTACAACACACACTACCTCACATTGTTTCTAACTTTTGCAATTATCGAAAGTTCAAAGAGGTCATGAAGAAATAGATATGCGCCATTCTTTAAGGGCCTTTTGTTCTATCCGTGGGAACAATTTGAAGCGGTTTTCGAAAAAAATGTTTTATTTACAATTTGCATTAACTTCAAGCAGAGTTTGCGCGAAAACTATTAACTTTTTTAAACAACTGTACCAGCCCTTTTTTAAAAAAGAGCCGATTTTGTAGAAGATTTTGCTTAACACGAAAAGCTCTATCTTCAATTTTGTAGTTTTTGAAACGTTAAAGTTTTCTTGCAATTTTCGAAAATACAGAGTTATCCAGAAATGAGAATAGCCCCGGTTTTATTATCAACTTTTGATACATATGAGAAGAAAATTTAAAGACAAAATGGAGCCATTTTTGTGGGGAAAAAAACAACTAAAATTTTCCTTTATTTCATGCAAAATTGCGCGAAAACTACTCTTGTTTGCACATGACGTTATTTCAAGATCTTCTAACAATATACTTCATCAAGAAAACAAATTAAGATCTGTCATTCAACAACAGATTTTATTAAGGTAAGAGACTCTTATACTTACATATTTAAGTTGTAAGCAGACGCCGAAAACAATTTTTTAACGTTTTCAATTTTCCAAAAATCAGTAATTTTAACAAAAATAAAACCAGCCCATTCCTTTAAGCGATTTTCACGCTATTTGAGGACAAAGTTTAATCAAACAATTTGGAGCCATTTTTGAGAAAAGTTTGAAAATGTTTTTGAGGCTTCATGACAAGCACTCAAAATCAAAACACCAGTTTCAAACTCAGAGGTCCTCGAATTCCTTTAATTCGATTGGGGAATGTCAATTTTGGAGAAAATCTGCAGTACGGTTTAGGCGGCTAGCTTTGTTAACAGACAGTCGGACAAGCACGACCGATGGACGGCCGACGGACAGACGCTTTACCATCAAATGATTTTTCGGTACCAAGGAGCCACAAATCATTGATTTTGACTACACAACTTGTTGAAGTAAGTAATTTACGATAAAAAGGAACAAGATTTATCCTTTTGTTCGTTACCAGGGCCCGGCAATAAGAGTTTCTGTGTCGGAAATTCGCCTTTTTTTGGCGCACGATTACAATACTTTCTCTTGTGACGAAGTAAGGAGAAAGAAAAATGAACCCTTTTTCGATTTTAACTCCATGCATTAATAGCAGCAAAATACCCCATTAATGTTTTCTAATAAAACGCGAAGCCACGATGCACGCTTCTCATTCTCCATAAAAGTAAATGCGGATTGGCAAAGGGAAAAAGCTCTTTAGTGGCGCCGACCATCCGGAGTCATTAGTCTTGATTCATTGGAGGCCCTGTGGACGGAGGGCCGTAGCGCGCGTGAGACGCGTCTCCTGAACCGCCATCTCTCGAGCACTACCGGAGATAGACAGCTTTGGACCCGCAGCAATGCTGAAACGTAACCCCTCCTCCCAAAAAAATAAAAATGGTAAAGCTGTATCAAGAAACAATATGAGTTATTTTATTTCAGCAAATAACAAAATTTCGTTTAAGCTAGAAGAAGTGTTTGGAAATATACTTGAAGTAATAATTTAAACAAAAGCATTTAGTGAAATACAATTTCCACGGTGAGCTTAAAACGCTAAAAAACTGTGTTTAGTGTAGCGTCCTAGACTTGAATCCCTGCTCCTGAGTTGCAAGGTATGGGGATGAGGGAGCCAAATATAGGCTCCTGAACAAAGGCCACCCTTCACGGAAATCCCAGACGCCGGGCAAAATGCGGCGTCGGTGGCACTCGCTTCAAGACGAGTGCGTGGGGAGCAGATGACGTAGGAGGTCATGTGACTCGGGCCTATATTAAGGTGCGTCGCAGGACCATTCGGGGGTAACATTTCTGGTTTCCTCGCGGCAAAACACCGCAAAACTTGTCCGGCCAAGTCTGGCGCGGAAGTGCTGAAGGCACGAGTAGGTGTTCGAGGTTCGGACACGGTGAAGTATGCCTTATACTTCAGGGCAGATGGTCTGCCGAGGCACATGAGGTCCCAGTTGCGAATCGGTCGAGTTGGCTACTGGCAGGCGCGGCCGCAAGGCGCGTGTTGGGAGAGGGGGGCTGCGGCAGGTAGCTCCGACAAACGCCTTAGAGTGAGGTTTTAGTTACTGTAAATAATTTATTGTAAATAAATTGTAAATAACCACTCGTGTCTGTTTCTTTGTGGTGTAGATCCCTACCCACGACGTTACATTAGTTAGTGTTCAATAAAACACTTGTTAAATACATGAAACAATAATTATGAATTTCACTAAAACATATTTGAATGTTAGCGTCATTTGATTCATTTCATCTTCATCATCACTACCATCTAAGTAGTGACCATAATGAGCTATTTAAGCTAAAAAGTTAATTAAAAATTTTATGAAATAACAGATTACTGTACCGCGACTTATAAAATTACAATAAAGATTTTCTTAAGTTGTAATTTCTTTTTCAATATTTTACTACTTTTTCTCCTATCATCGGGCCCCTTGCGGGGTCTGCCCATGCCTAGCGCCGGCACTGCTCTCCAGTACGGGATTGAGTACGTCCCGAGGCTACAAGTACGAATGACGCCTCCTGCTTTTCTTATTCTACTCGTTGGCAAATATATGAATATCAAATAAAATTTGCAGCGCTTGGGACAATACCGCACTAACCTGCATCTGTTCGTTCCCGTAGCGCGCACCGTGTTGAAATTGCATGCGAGAATGCAGCCCGCATGGAATTAACTTGCTCAGGATACTGTCACAAAATTCTACGAGTCAGGCCCAGCCCTCTGTTGCCCTTGGTGCAACTGAGAAACACTCCGCATTGAGTGTTACTTTGGTATTCAGTACTGAGTATATAGCTCAATTAATCATGTCGTTGGCACATTTTTATTTTATTTTTTAAAATTTATTTTACGTCAAAAAACAGTTAAAACTGCGTATGGGGAAAAGTGAATTGTGTGCACATTTTCAAAATTCTGTGATCCCTACACTAAGTCATATACTACTTAAATTTTAAAAAAACTCCCATGTAATAAAATCTATTTTCAAGGATAAAAAGGCAATAAATTTTGGTTCTTATCTATGTTGTCCTTCGGATGTCCTTCCATGTTGTCCTTTTAGTTTTGTTTGTTTTCTGTCAGGGTACTCACACACTTAGTCCCAATATTAACTTTATTTCCACGCTTATTCTTTTCTATTCTTAATCGTTTCAATGATTTATGAGCCAGAGACTTATTTTCATAGCAATACTTCATACTTTCAATATAAATCGTGGGGATTGTCGTCTGATCGTAGTTAAGGCAGAGATTCCTCCAAGAAGAGTATGCTCTACACGGTATCATTCATGCTTAATACAAACAATTGTGTGTATTACTAAAATGCAGATTCCTCCATGCAGTTGTTCACTTCTATAATTTAAATATATTAATGAAGTAATTTGCATGTCTCACAAAACCGGTGAATATAAAGAATAAGTGAATTAGTTTATTATGATCTTTCGGCTCCTCACGTAAGTTGATAACGCCTGACAGCTACGTCAGATTTGGATTTGCCCAAACTTTTCGAAGGAAACATCCAAATAAGGGTCGTTAACAGTGATGGCGCGTGGCGCAATTTTAGCCGATTGCAGTGAAATAGTTAAATTGTGGGAAGCGAAGTTCTTAAAGTAGAGATTTCAAGCTCATACCTCATATATACATTTAAAGTATTTTGGATAAAATGTACCGTGAAGCTATGGTCATTTGAAAAGTGTCTATTCCTATGGTTTTAACGTAAAATTGGTCATATTTGGGATGATATGACACACTGTATGGGTAAAATAAGTAATGTTTGATGATCATAAAATTGTTGCGGTTTAACGTGGGCACCATCCCAACCAAGAATCCGTTTCTAAAAATACCATTAAAATATTTATTCGTTATTCTAAAACGTAGCGAAAAAGACCAAATCATGGAGTGTTTATGGGGCACTCCTAAATCGATTTTAAAGAACATTTTATTGGTTCCTATATTGTTCTTGCATAGAAAACTTTTTTCACTATGAACACTTCCTTTGAAGATGAGGAGTACTATAGGCTGTGATTTACAACCGTAAACATTACTATATTTACAAAATAATTAATTTTTGACCTTTTTTCTCTTAGTTTAACTCACAGATTGAAGAGTGCATCAATGTTCAATAGTTTAGCTGTGCGCCACCAGAGGATCACAACAGAGATCTATGACTGAGTTCATCAATGCACAGAACTGCGTATTCATAGGAGAGGACTATTGTTTATTTTTACATTCAATTGCCTAATACGGAATAATTTTGGGTTTTTCTTCATTTTTATAAAAGTAACTTGGATGTATTGATATTATTTGCGTCTAGATCTAATACATTCAGTATTAAGTGTAGAAGAGATATCAAATTATTGGAAAAAATAATTTTCAGATGGATGTGCTTAATATTGTGGTAAAAAGGTATGAATGCATACGTGTTCTGCATGAAATAGTTATTGATTTAGTTGTAGTAGATAAAGCATGATTATTATGTATTTGCAAGATGCTCAAGTGACAGTGCAAGCGAAAACATACTATGAACGATTTAGTACGTGTTATGCTGAAACAGTGACGGATGGATGGATTTTTATAGGGAAGTGTTTTATTACAGTGGAGAGTGAAAAGAGTAGACTTTTAGGTGGTGAAGTAATGATTATTTAAATTGATAAAGAGCAAGTTGAAGGTGAGTAACCATTTTGTTAGCAATGCAGAAAAATCATATCTGCAGTTTGTTTACCGTTACAAATAAGTTTTCGATATCGAACGGAAATGTCTAGTTTTTCAAATGTAAATATCCCGCTTTTTTAAATATTATTATTATTATTATTATTATTATTATTATTAATTTTTTAACTTTTTTCATCTTTCAACTATTTATAGTTAAATTGTTGAGAAGGAAATAAATAAATTTCGAACTTTTTATAAATGCGTGGGAAGACAAAATATGTAAAAGAATAAGTTTTACAATGTGGCAATTGATTGAAAGTATTAGTATAATATATCACATTCCACAACAAAATATATTTGCGTACATCTATTTTATTCTTTTAGTTTAGAATTTTTTTTTTAATTTCAGTTATAAAGTGAATGAAGTTTGGGGGGCGAGAACTCCAATCCGAAAAAATATAAATATTTTTCTTTAGTGAGGAAGTGTTTGAGTGAATCGAAAGACCGAGTATTTCCAGATAGAGCAATTCAGAGTGGCGTGGGCTAGGGCAGAGGACACATACAATAGAATAGATACAAGTAGGGCGGGAATAAATGGAATTTCTCTTCTTGTCTAACACACCTATACACACACACACACACACATTAGCAGAATCGTCTTTATATGCTACTTACTTATGCATTCGGAGTGGGTAAAATGTTTCATTATTACATCCCACGCAGCAAATGTTCCTTACAAATGTTCCAAGAACATTAAGTGAAAGAAAACTATTGCTTTGTTCATAAACGGAGAAACATAAATAACAAAATTCAATTGCTTTCTTCCTCTCTTCTTCATGTTCTTCTTCCACCTCTTATCTTTCTTCTTCTAAACTTCTCCTTTAAAAATTCTGTTACTCTTGTAAGAATATTCCAAGCCATTATTCGGTATTGAACACGGAGTAATTGTCCTTGTCATTTTAGTAGTCATTTTGTCATAATGTCATTGCTTTTTAACCGTATCGGCCAGGAGCTCGGCGCCTTTATTATCCGGGTGTCCCAGATCTATCCAGGGATGTGTGGTGTCTCGAACTGATTAACCTTCGTGATTTCACGAAGCGGATTTACGCATTTCGTCTTACGCCCTTCCCTTCTTCTGTTTCATCTTCATTTCTCCTTCCCTTGTCTCTTCTTCTGCTCTTTTCTTCTTCTTCTTCTTCTTCTTCTTCTCTTTCCATTTTCCTCCTCTTTCTTGCTCTTCCACAGCCTTAGCGTTTTTAATTCTATTTCTTTCAGGACTTACTTCAATCGTATCCATTGCGCGTTGCCTGCTTTCCTTCCTTTGAATGACCGCTCAGCGCAAATGTAGCATGCCACGCGATTGCTATCGCCAAAGTCAACAGTCATATCATATACTGACATGAACAATGCCATTAGTCATTGACATACTACTAATAATATGTCTAAATTTTAAAACGACGATCGGGTAAGATTGTACTTTGCATACTGTATATTATATGTGGGTACGAGGCGGCGCTCAGCCCACCGGCGCGGACGGCGCGGCGGGAACATACATCTCAGTTCTAGGACACGCGAGATTAAATCAATTAGAAAGTACGGTCCTGCTAAATTAAAGACCAACAAGCAGAAGAGTGAAGGGTAAAAACGCCCTGTCCTCTTTTGGGCGCCGCATAAATTTCCGGAGGGCAGGGGGCGAGAGTGCTCTTCCGGAGAAGCCAAGCGACGGCGCCAGGGCCCGGACCTGGCCCGGTCCGCCCCGCCCAGCCCCGCTCAAGGCACGGCCACCGAAAAAATATAACTTGTGGAGCAACTACAACACGTACTTTCTAGTATTATTTGTAAAGCTTAGGTAATATTCTATTTCGACTCGTATCCTACTAACACTTTAGTCGAAAAACTCTTAACCAAAGAAAGCACGAGAGTATCCAAAAAACACATATCTTTATTTTCTGAAAATTCAAAAGTTGAAATGTGAATGTTTTTGTTCGATTGAATTATAATATATTCTAACCACAAGTTTGAAGAAAAAAGAACTATTTACTTCGACAAAGATGTAACTCATCGCATGGGCTTTTCAGTTCGGCGCGTTCCCCACTGAACCAATGCAATAAGCCCATATTCAAGATTTAACTGACAATCATAAATTGCCAATACTTCCTAAAAAAACCGTACGCGAAATTACTTAAAGATATAATATTGAGGAAACATTGGATTCTGAAAAAAAAAAAAAAGAATATTGAGAATACTCCCACCGAGATGTGACCAACTAGGAAAGTATATATTATGCTACTTAAAGTGGAAAAGTCACGAGATAAAAAAAAACAACTATGATAAGAGCTCGTGCATTGGTGCCAGGGAACCAGTGACGTTTCGTGGCTCACACATGCAACCGCAGCCTTTATGAGTTACCGGTTCAAAAGGAAAGATACACCTGTGCAATTACGACCCGTCTTTACTTTTTTGCCTTTGCAATCAGCTTTAGTTGATAAAATGTAGTTCACCTCTTGCTAATATGTCCACAATCGATTTTGCAATACAATACCATTAAACCCGCCATTGCTTCTCATGTCACATGTTACATATTCTACATCGTAAAAACCTATGAAAACCATGGTTGATTTTTCATGTTTCGTTATATGCGTTTCGATCACGAGAGATAAAACCAGAAAATTGTCAACAGTATAAAAATTGTAAAAAATATTTCGAAAAAAACTGTAATAATTACAACAAAAGCATGGTAAATACAGACACGTCATAAGGAAGAAAAGTTAAACTCACCCAGTCACTACACTGATACAACGGATGATGTTCAGCGCAACTTACCTAGAAACAAAAAACAAAAATGTAAGAATTTTCCATAAAATATTTCATTAAACTTTCAATCAATACCTTCCAATTCCTACAATAAAATGCCTAAAATTTACAGAGGAATGACACTAAAACATAGAATTTTTACTTTCTCGGATACTGCATACGCAGAATAGAGAAAATATTGAATTGATGCTGCAAAAACGGTGCTTTTTCTTCCGAAAAACGCATATTGTGGGAGCATGATATAAAAATGGATAAATCTTGTTCCTACGCATGTAGTAAATTATTTTCTCTAACACCTTATGTAATCAGAATAAACGTTTGTCCTTGACACCGAAAAAATTGATTTACGGCGAGATATCTGTCTGTCTTACTGCCACCTGTTGTTTGCTATCAATCCGTCTGTACGTCCGTTTGTCCGTTTGTCCGTCCGTCCGTCCATCTGTCCGTTCGAGAGTGATGACTAGCGCCTAAACCATTCGGACGATTTTCTCCAAAATGGACATTTATCTCATCAGCGACTTCATTTCGAAACACTGAGAATTTGGAAAGGATATTTGGATTTGGGAGGGTATTTTATATAAAGCCTTAACATTTTCAAAATTTTCGCAAAAATGGCTCCATTATTTTTTTTCTAATGGAGCGGACATATCATAAATGTATGTTGGTGTCATTTGCATTGAACTCTCTCAATGTTTGAAAATTGCAAAAGCTCCATTTTTTTCAGCGTCCTCACTATCACCCTCACCCGAGCGCTTTCGTTCTCGCCCTCGCCTTGGCCCTAACTTTCGTCTTTGCGTTCGCATTTGCTCTCTCTTTCACCATCGCCCTCGCCCTCGCCCTCTCTCGCAGTCTCGTTCTAGGCCTCACTTTTGCATTCGCCTTCACCCTCGCTTTCGTCGTCGTCCTATCCTCACTCTTGCCATCATATTCGCTCCCGACCTCGTCCCTTCACCCTTCCCTCTCCTTAGCCCTCGCCCTTTCGTCTCGCTCGCGCCCTCGCCTTCCCCCTCTCCCACGCCATCATCCTCAATCGACTCTCGCCTTCACCGACGCCTTCGCTCTTGCTGTAGCTCTCACTATCAACCTAGTTCTCTGCAGTGCTTCTGACCGGGAGGTCTTACGGTTCAAATCCCGACGGTGGCAGGCTCTTTCATACTATTTAGACAGCTAGGTCAAATGCAGGCGCTGTCTGGAGGAGAATTCTAGCGGCCGGCTGCTCTGATCGGTATTTTTCCGTGGTTTCACCATCAGGCAAATGCCAGAGCAGTACCTTTACAAACGGGACCACGCGTGATCTTTCCTTCCTCTTCCTTGTCCTGTCCTAACCCCTTACTTACACACATAAGGACATGCAATACACTACGACATTTGTTGAGAGGCGAGTCAAGAACTTAGATCTTATTCCAGCTGGGGCGATGGCCCGCAGTTAGAAGATACCTGGTTGGGAAAAAATCCGCGTAAGCCGACGTACATCGGCGCCTATCTTGCCAGCCAGCGGGGATCACTCCTCCTCCAGCAATAAAATCATGTACGTCGCTTACGTGACTAATGACATTTGACGCGCCCGAATCACTAATCAATCAATCAATCCACCTCGTTCTCACTCTCGCTCTCGTCCTCCTCTCGCTCTTTCCATGGCCATTATCCTCGTCGTCGCTCTCAACCTCGCTGTCCTCCTCCCCCATGCCCTCCCTCACGCCTTCACCTTCTCCTTCGCCCTGTCTGGCGTTCCCCCCCGGGCACGTTATTGTGGCAGGGCGATGAAAGCACCGCTCCTTACGACCACTCGCGCCCCCGCCTCCCCCCACCCCCCACGCGCAATGTACTCCCCCACCCACACCTTCGCGCCAGGCGCCCGCACCTCACAGCGGCGACGGTTTCATTCCTCCAGTAGAAACCAAATTGTTCATAAAAAGGACGAAATTTTCGGGGAAAAGTATTATTCTGGTAATACAGAGAATGTTATCGCCTGAAACAGTCCTTTAAACATCAAATTTCAGGAAATCTCACCGTTCGTAAAGAATTGAGTACTCGCCGCTGTATATTAGGTAGAATGTTTCAATTCTTACTATTTAAGTGCTTAAGTTATGAATACCAGATTTAAATGTCAATTGCCAAGGCATCTTTTACATCTTACTTGAACGTAGAGTGGAGACGAAAATGGCTAAAATACCTAAAGATGTAAAAGTTGTTAGAAATGTAAGGCAAGATTTATGTGTATTATGGAATGTTGAATGTAGCAACAATAAGTGAAAATTACAATTATTTTCCCATTATTATTATTATTATTATTATTATTATTATTATTATTATCATCATCCTCATCATTTTAGTTATAACAAAACCTTTAAATTTTAGAAAATTTGAGAAAATTACGTTCTGCCGTCAAAAACTACTCCACCTTGCCGACTTACTATTCCTGTTTTGCTAGTGTTAAGGTTTCTCGCTATCCCACGCGGCCTCTTGCGCTACAGAACAGCCAGCCGCACTGAGAGCTCTGCATCTGGACATCACCCCTTCAGAGCCAACACGCAATTACTCAATATTTAACCGTTCGACCCCGCTGTTCTAAAAATAGAAAATCTTATTCAAGGGTTGATTTTCTTATCTCAAATATTATTTTTCGAATTTCGTGTCTTCAATAGACGGAGACATTCGAAATGAAACATAAGCAGGTTTTTTAATTCCTAATTGTCAGATATCGATTTAGCAATGATCGATAAAGCATTGCACGTCCCTCGCCAAGCTATTTATGACTTGCGTCGGTTCGAATCTTCAACTAAAACCATGCTTAGCTGTTATATGCCCGTGGTTAAGTCGGAGGGTGAGGCCGATGTAAAACAATGGGTAGTTGGTCTGCACCGAAGTTGACGGGGCATATGCAGCTGAAGTCAAACTTGTTTTTATTTTATTTTATTAATTTTATTTTACGTCAAAAAACAGTTAAAACTGCGTATGACGTGCCGTGGGGAGAAGTGAATTCTGTGCACATTTTCAAAATTCTGTGATCCGTACACTAAGTCATATACTACATGAACTTTGAATTTAAAAAACTTACTACTTTCGTAGAAACGAATATGCTCATAAATCCGCGTTTGGCGCTTTGGAGCACTCTAGAAATATAATTTAGCAACATAAGAATGGTTTAGTTTTAAAAGTCGCAAATATATACTGTCAGAAAGCTCCAACAATGACTGCGCGCACGGACGTGACGACAATGGGCGAGCGTTATGCGCACAAAATTACTTTGAACGCAAATTAGTTAAGGAGAAAATGCCCATGCCTTTTTTACTATACTTTGACAATGACTTCCATTTCAGAAAAGGCCAGCAGCGAATATGAAATATTTTTTAAATACCAATTATTGTTGGTTTGACATAAACCAACGGAGGTGAAGGTGGTGCTCCTACACTATGTGAAGCATTTATAATGAAATAAACCTTTGTATCCTCCCTTATCCCATCTGAACATAATCCTGTCCAAAAACACAATTCACCCATGATCACCATTCATCCAGTTTTTTTGTTAGCACCTAGTCTGCGACATTGTTACCCATTGGGGCATTGCCCGAGGATCAAATGGAGCATTCCCTAGCTCCGCGAATAGCGGATCTCATTAGAACAGGAATTGCGTGACGGCTTAATTTTACCGGTCATTAAACCAGGGACCTTTAGCATGTCGGCAGTGCATGACCCCTGCGAACTTTCTGTTCTTCGAAAATGCACGCACCTCAGCCGGGATGCAACCCAATCTCTGTGGCCGAGAAGTCAATAAGCTCACACACGTGAGAAGTGTCCACATTCACCTACTAGATTTATTGATGGATTGATTTTTTCGTGTTTCCGGGGGCGTCAACTGCTTTGGTAATTAGTCCCGTTAGTGTTGTGCATGTTTTTTTCGCGGGAGATGGCGGTGATCTTCCCCCGCAGGATGGCGAGATCCGGCACCTACCGTCGGCTAGTGGGGTTTCCCCCTAACCAGGACTCTCCCACCAGCGGGGCACCGCCCCATCCGGGACAAGCTCTAAGCTCCCGACCGATCTCCCAGAATATGTGGTAGTGTAGTACATGTTAGTGTGTGTGCGTAAGGGGAGAGGATAGGACAAGGAATAGGACAGATCGCGCGTGGTCCTTGGCCCGTTTGGTAGGGTACTGTCCCGGCATTCGCCTGGTGTTGATCGGAGAAACCACGGAAAACTGCCACGAAATCAACGGAAGCAGCCTGCCGCTAGAATTCTCACCCAGACAGCGACTGTATTCGACCTAGCTGAAAAGCTAGTGTCGAAAATCCTACCACCGTCAAGACTCGAACCTACAGGTCCGGTCAGAGGTCTACTACTCCCGGTCAGAGGCGCTGCAGTGACATGAGTTGATGCACTGAGCTACCGCTCCCGGTCCACATACTACAGCATCTGTAAGACTAATAGTAAACTAGAATATAATTTCGAATCAAATAAATTATATACTGCGTTGTTGATTGGTGATGACATGGGTTACAAGAAAAAATAAAAGAGACAAGATAAAAATCACAAGTCACCTGCGCAGAACCCGCTGTATTATTTGTGAAAAGCCGTACTTATTGTGTAGAATGCACGGAGCATCCTTCTGCTAGCAGCAGCAATCGTAGCGCTGAGATTCTCGGCTGCTGCCTGCACCACCTGCCCTTCCCGCCACGCGTACCCCCCCCCCGCCCCGCCTCCGCGCCCGCCTCACCTCCTCACCCACCCCCCACCTTGCCTCTCCGCCTCGCCTCCTTGCCTTGGGTGACAGAGTGAAAAATAATCCTTGGGCCCTTTATCACAATATGTCCAATACATCTTCAGAGCATTTGAGAAGCTCGGAGAACGTACTGTGTCGCTTCTCAGAACATGTACCAAGGTATTAAAAATTGTGTACAGTGTATACACCAAGGTGATTAATGATGTTTTCTCGTGTGTGGCCGGTAATTTAATAATTTGGAAAAATGACACAAACGTAATATTCCAATAAAAGCAGAGCCATCTCGTTCCTAATCGTTTGTTGGGACATGCAAATATGACAACACAATTGCACACTTATGCCATGGAGAAGTGAATTGACAACCGGAATAAGAGTTTCGTTAGGTAAAACATAATTTAGTATGTATAATGAGGACAGAATTGGAAAGAGATTTTTAGTTCCTTACTTTTGCGTTTATCTGAATACAGACATATTTGAAGGATTGCTATTCGTTGATGCTTTTGTTAAACTTATTGCACATTTATTTTTATGCAGACAGCAAATTAATTTGATTATTTGAACAAAACTTGTGATATCACAGTGTCCGAGCTGTCAGGGCAACTGCCCTATCAGTTCCCTAAACGTTTACAGAACTTACGTAGATATAATTACGAGTAGATATAATAACGATCCCCTAAGCGTTCTATGGAGAATCTCTGACTGTCTTCTTCAATTTCGCTGAGTAACTGGTTAACTGGCTGAGTATGATAATGCTCCGCTCCTTCGTCAGGTTCTTCATCATATTAATCAGGGGCAGAGAGGTCCTAGAAGTCGAGACATTAAGCGAGTCTCCACGCTAGGTGACTTTCAGTAACATAAATATCAGGAAAAATTCGAAGCCGCGGTTTAGGGAATTGACGGGATGGACTGCTCCGATCGAGGAATTTCTTTCTACCCCAATTAATTCTTGGAGGATGTCGAAACTGGTTCAACAATTCGAAAAGACGTACGAGTGCGTGGTTGAGTTCATTTCACACGAAACTTTGTTGCCTTTTTTAAACTATTTTTTTTTTGATTACTTTACTGATTTTTTGGGTTTTCACTTTGATTGAAAGATTGATTTTTTACTCTTCAGAGACGAAAACAATTGTTTGCAAAAGTGGACCGAAAGTGGATTATGAAGTTTGCTGAAGATATGAACAAATAGGAAAAACGTGTCCAGAATACTGTGTTTTGCACGACATTCCAGATGCCGCCGGCTTCAGTCCGACATGTTTAATCCATGATACTGGGTGCCATTGATGATGAGATAAATTAGTCCCGAAACACGTGTATGGCTGTTAATTTTTTGTATTAAATTTACTTTGTAATATACTTTATGGACGATACCTATTCGATCTTTAATTAATAATCGATATGTTTTACTCCATTCGAAATGTACGATAAGCAATAGATTTAAAGAAAATGTTTCTCTAAAGTAAGTAGCATAACAATATAAGTAGTCTTAGTGAACACCTTACGGAGTATAGTCGTATTTCATTTTCCCCATATATTAATTTAAAGTTGCTGTGGAGGCGAATTTCAAAACCGTTACTCGGGTAAATGTTAAAGATAGACTTGAGACGTGAAAATTAAAGAGAGCAACGGCTTCTACGCAAGCTCTTGGTCTCTGTATTCTAGTTTGATTTATTTCAATTTCTGGTATGTTTCTTACACGAAACTTTAATGAAGGTCACAACGGAACAGAAACACGGCTTAACCCGGACCAACGGCAAAACATACGGCATTGAGTACTGTAATACTCTAACACTGTTCGCATTCACTAGAAATGGGCGGAGGCGCCTATAGTTGACTTGTAAAACGTGAGATTCCAAAGTGCTTACCAAAGCCAGAGCCGACCGTGGAAAAACTGTATTGAGATTAATAGTCTTTGTTTCTGCTACAAACACTGGAAAACACTCGGACCTCAGTTCACTAGGTAAAACACAGCCGGTTGGCACAGCCGGTCACCCACAGTGCACTGTGCTGTATGGCACCCCGGTGAGACCCACACAAGACGCTCAAGCAAAAAAGAAAAATTTACTGACAATCCCCACATGTAAACACATCACTCTTCCAATACAACCACATGTACACTGCGATCAACTATACCTCTTAGATGAAAATATGTGGATTAGTACACTTTAGGAAATCTTAATAATTACTGTCTTTAAAGGGCTGACATTCTTCGTCCCCGCATACTGGGGCTCCCCTCTAAGTTTCCACGGGTCTTCTAAGGGCCGGAGACGCACCGTTTTTGAATTCTGAATTCCCAGTGCGTTTGGAAGAACATGGCGTGTATTGCGGGTTGCATGTCCGCACGCACACACTTCAAACATTTTCTACAAATTAAAGTTTTCCTTTCATATTTGTTTGATACAAATCTGAAGAGAAATTCCCTATCTAACAATATAATTTGTACTCCGTTTTCAGTTCATATTATTGCGATATTATTATTATTATTATTATTATTATTATTATTACATTTTTATTTATTATTAATTATTAGTCTAAGTTACTCTCGAGAACATATTGAGTAGAAGTTCCATCGAAATCAGTTCAGCCATTCACGAGATTAGTCTGGAGAAATGCTGACAAAAATTGTAAAAACAAATGTTTGATATTTTACAATACAAATAAATATATTATTTTATAAATGAACAGTAAATTTATACCACACGTTCAGCATTATTGATTTAGGTATAAAAATTGAACAACATTCTATACTTTAATAGTGCTAAAGCACTTTTTTATACGAGTATTGAATTTGACTTGGGGAAAAAACTAAAGTAAACTTTATTAGCGTTGTTGGATCTCGACTATGTTCTAGCTTAGAGCAAGGGGAAAATACCCTCAGTGAGGGAGGTTTAGAGAAACGTAAAAGCTCGTGCCTTTATCAGCGTTGCCTGTGGATGACCAGTTGCCACGTGTTTCCATTCTCTGCTGCCATTACCGCCGGTCGCCTGGACGGAAAATTTCATACTATTATGTGAGGAAAGTTAACTCTGATTCCAAGCAATATTATCTAAGATTCATTTGTAAACATTAATAGCTAGGTATTTTGCATTTTTCAACTGCATACATAAAAACTGTTGATTTGTTGCGCGCCGTGGGTGGGAGGAAGCGTGCAGCAAGTCCTAGTGCTCTGAAGGCGGCTTCATGCCGCAACAAGCAGAACGGGTGTGGCAGGCGTGGCGGACAGGGCGGGGCGGGGAGGGGCGGGAGGGGCGGGGAGGGGCGGGGAGGGGCGGGGCGGGGAGGGGCAGGCGTACTGGCGCGGCGCCATTGCTCACGCTACTTGACATTTCTCGTCCCGTGCGGCAAAACGATGCGCCTCGACTCAAAAGAAGCCCTTCGTCAGCTATTCACGGCCTCTCCCGGGCAATACATTTTTCTTTATAATTTTTTCATGGAATAAGGTAAGGGGTGTCAGCGCACCGAGATGGTATTAGGACGGGAGAGAGAAAGAAAGAGTACGCTGTTCGAGGTAGGTCCAATTGTGAGAACTGTCAGCTGGCTGGGGAAGTCGCTTTACTTATCGTAAACATTTTCTAGGCTTCAGGCGTGTCCTTAATTAATCGTCGTCGTAAAACATCACTAAAGATGCGAGTTTTTACTTTCCCTTGCTCTTCTGCTGGGTGCTCTTTTTCAGTGAAATAATCCTTGTAGAAGAGCCACGCCTCGCAGAAGAAGCGGCAAAACGGGAGAAGTCCGCATAAACACCCCGCAAGCGTTCACCATCTCTTTTTATCAATATTTGCTGTGTGGTTCGTGGTTGCTCTGTGTTGCCACCACTCTGTGCACGAGGTGGCAGGTGTTGCTTGTCGTGCGGTGGCGCCGTCCTGTGATGCCCGCCCCGCGGCCCTCGCCTGGCCGCTTGCCGCCGCCGGCCGCTGCTACTACCAACAGCTGAGACAAAGATTAGGAGTTGTTGTGCGTTGACGCGCACACAGAAGAGAGACTGCGAGGGGGCGGAGGTGAGCTGACTGACCCTCTACATTGCGTCCACGGTGGCGAGGGACGCGAAGGGAGGCTCCGAAACATTTTTCTCGCTAGAATTCAGATTTCTTGCAGACCATTCTGTTGGAATATAATGTGATTTCCTGTCTCTGCTGTCCCACATACACTAAAAAACAGTATTTGGCATACCCCACTTGCAATTCTAAATGCACAGCGATGACTTTTAAATCACCACAGCTTTTCCACTTTTGTTCAGCATATTTGATTGAGTCAAGGAGGACTGGCCTGTTTGCATAAGTCTCTTTCATGTGAACAGCATGACCAATAGGAATAGAAGGAATACGGTTGCCGTTGTGAAGTAATACAGCTTTCAAGCTACGCTTGGAAGATTCTATGAATAGTTTGAATTCAGATGGATCGTTGTTCAAATTCAAACATTTCATCAAGCCATTAACGTCGCAGCAAACAACAAGATAGTTTTCCTTCTCAAAAAAAAAAAAAAAAGATGATCCCTCTGACATTGTACTGTGAGATCCTGACATAAATTTGGAGATTTCATTGTTGTAGTCTTGTCCCTAAAAGCTTTGCTTTCTCCTTTGCCAAGTTAAGATATCAACTGAGATCACTTAATTCCGCTTGACTGAGCCTGTGCGGTTTATCATCTTGTTCCACAAATTCAGGATGATGAGATGTGGAAAGTTGGGTGGGTTCTTCGTCCACACTGTCTTCATGGTCTACTTGAAACGCATAATTTTGGGGTGGTTTAGGAACTGGTAAACTATCTGAATTTGGAATAGGTCGAACAGCCGATGGAATATTCGGGTATTCAAGTGTTCCTGTTTTCTTCATTGAAAATCCTGCCTTTATAGGTGGAATCAAGCAGAAATAACAGTCAACTGTATGGTTTGAAGGCTCCCGCCAAACCATAGACACAGCAAAAGCCATAGAACGTTTTTTAAAATTTTTCAGCCATTCTCGAATTATAACTGAACAAGAGCTGCAACATATATATGAATCACATGATTTGTGCTGGTCCCCTATTTTCATGCCAAAATAATACTGATAGGCAGTTTTCACAAGGGACGTGAGATTGCGTTTCTGTGACGAAAATGTTATTTTACTACAAATATAACAAACATTTTTCACTTTATTCACTCATATACGTGGCATTTGCAAATGAGGAGGAGCGGCATGTGTGTCCCAACAATCATATACATTGTCTATTCAGCATATTTCTTGAACGAGAGTAAACCACCGAAAATTCTCTACGATCGATTTGCAAGCAACGAGATTTAAACATATGTGTAAGACAACTTTTACGTTGATAAAAGTTGCGCACATAAATACAGATTACTTAATAAAATAAACTAATTTGCAAAATGAGATGAAAATGTTCACATTTTTAGCTGAGTCAATGTTAATGAACTCTATCGCGCACGTCAACGCCCAGCAAGCCATTTTCGCGCGGTTGTACTAAACTTATTAGACACACACCGCCCCCACACCACGCACAGTACCTCCACTCATGCACGTGCATTCATTGCCAGGCATTCGCCACCCGAGACGGCGAAGCGGGAGTCAGCTAAAGAAGCCGATCTAAAAATGATCCTTCGCCCATGCGGACGCTTCAAATTCCGTTCGTCCTCGAAACGTGCGCTGATGGTTCGCACAAATCAACTGAACTCGATCGACTAATATATTATGCAATGTTTCATGTGATTTATTTTTGGGGAGGGGAGGGTGCCGACCTATAATCCTCAAGGAACGTCCGCCACTGAGCCATTGCTCTCATTACAAGTGCACTGATTACGCAACAACTGCTCCTCACTTCAGTTTTTCGTCATGGGCACTAAGCTCCAGATAAATTTTACATTCAAAATTTCCGAACCATACTGAACCAATCATTTGAGCCCCCACTCACTTCACAAGTTTATATTCCTTCAATTCACCACTATCTTCAAAAATAGCCTGCCTTCACTGAATCAGGGAAAACAAACAATTGCACGCATATCATGTTAAAATCCAATTTCAGAAAAAACTTCAACCTTATCATCGAGGGGATTCATCGTTGCACTTTTTCACACAGTTCTTCAGCAAATCGATTCCATCTCACCTGTAAATATTTAAGAAATACCTAAAAACATAAATTTAAAAAAAGCCGGAAATAACCTCATTCCAGTCATTGCTCTGAAATGCTTACTGCAACGCAATATTGTGCACTAACTGCAATTGAAACGAATGCCTTCGGCTAGGCAATTTTTCAAATCCAAGAGAAAACCCAATAATCCCTATAAAGTCTTGAATAACAGCGAGTGTTCGTGTGTGCGGATCCGTCACTCACGGTTTCCCATGCACCAATCGACATACGAACTCGTATATGAGGTGTCATTCAACGCTTCTCGGTCTCCTAGTGGGAAGTTGATAATTTGTTTTCGGATCCGACCAGAAGATTCTAAGAAATTTTCAAAAACGTGTTTTTGCGTTGCGATCTTTGCCTAGATCTGGAATTAAACCAACGCCATCTAAGATCTATGTAGATTGCGATCTCTCACCAGAATGTCAACACTGATAGCTGCCATCTCTACGGAAAACAAATAAATTTACTGATTTCATTTTATTTTCATACGTATTACTATATTTTTAAAAACAAAATTTGCAAAAATCTACAAAGAGTATTACTTTGGAACTTATTTCATTTGATGAACTCAAAGTGAATTCGGAGAAACACAAATTATTAGTAATGTTAGAGAATGAAAGGATATTTACGTTCTTACGTTCGACTTCTCACATTTACGTTCTTAACCCATTAACTACCAACTTAATTTTGTACGCATAGCGCTCGCTCATAGCCGTCGCGTTCGTTCCCGTTCGTGGGCGCACGGTCATTCTTGGAGCTCTCTGGTAGCATGTTTTTGCTACTTTCAGTGCTAATCAATCATTATGTTGTGTACTAAAAGGATGTTCTTTGCTTTACAGAACATTGGTTATCTCCTAATGAACTTAGCATTTTTCAAATTTCAAACTTCTACCTCGCAGGCTTTTATTGCAGAGAGAGAGAATTGCATAAAGGTCCTACGTATGGGGATTCCAGTATTTACGTTAGAAATAATATTGATTATATCTCCTTGGCGGTATTAAATGTGTATTCCATCGAAAATGTTTTCGAAATTTCTGTTGTACATCTTACTTCGCTAAAAGTGATAATACTTTGCTTCTACAGACCTCCAACAAAGAGAGTTACAGATTATATTTTGATCTTAGAAAACTGGAGATAACACTTAACAAAGTCAGCAATCGCTCTTTTGGATCCATTGTTGTATGCGGAGATTTTAACATTGATTTTCTGGTCGAATCTTGCGAGAAAGAATTCTCAATTGAAAGAGTTCTCAATTTAATTAATTCCTTCATTTTAGACATTACAATTAATGTACCTACACGGATCACACGGATAATAATTTGATCAATTGCCTTCATCAAATTATAATTAACAAAACTACTACTCGATATGAAGTTGAAACAAAAGATTTAGGGTACAGTGACAACGATGCACAAATTCATACCATTATAAGAAATCCAATCACCGACACAATAAATAATACACGAATGACTAGATTGTTTAGAAAAAGTAAAATTAAATTATTCATTGATAACTTGATGCAGGAGTCATGGGAAGAGGTTTACTGTTGATACTGTGGATACAAACGACAAATATTTTTTTTCAACTCTTTTATTTCATTTTAACACTTGCTTTCCTCTTCAAAAAAGAAAATTAAATACTTCACGAAAAAGCAATTCTTGGATAGCACAAGGGATTAGGACAACTTGAAAAACAAGCGAATCCTTTCTTTCATTTATAAACGTATTTCAATTTTTTAAAAAAAAAAATTAAAAAAGAAAGAAAGGCTAAAATCATGAAAAACGATCAGGATATTTTGAACTCAAATAACAAACAAAAGCAATGTGGAATATAATAAAAAATACTACCAAATCAACTAGAAACCCTGCAGAGAATGTTGTTTTAAAACATAACAATATAAATGTAAACGATCCGGCAACAGTGGCTAGTCTCATTAACCAATACTTTTCGAGAATTGCTGTCATCTCGCTAAGGGGTTTTAGCCAAAAAATTCAATAATAGACCATTCATCAAAAACTTTAGACACGATGTTCGGTTCCGAAACTTCTTTCTATGAAATTCTCAAAATAATCGGTAAACTAAAAAATAAATATTCGTCCGGTTTAGATGAATGCCCGGATTCTTTGTTAAAGACCAGTGTGTATGCCATTATACTTAACTCACATATTTAATTCATCGTTATGCACCGGAACGTTTCCAGATATTTCAAAACAGCTAAAATTAAGCCGCTTTTCAAAAAAGGCAACAAAAATGAAATTCAAAATTATCGGCCCATTTCTCTTTATCGTTTTTTTTTTTCAGAAATATTAGAGAGACTTTTTTACGCACGAATGGAAACCTTTCTCAGTAAACACGCTATATTTAAAACAGCTATATTTTCCTTTCCTCGCCTTATCATTGGATAAAAACGAGGCACCTATTGGATTATTTTTAGATGTCTCAAAAGCTTTTGACGTCATTGATCATGACATTTTACTTTCTAAATTACCTTCATATGGAATCCGTGGTATTGCTCTAGATTGGTTATGTTCGTACCTTAAACAACGATCTCAGAGAGTTGAAATACCTTACTGGAATGATGAAACATTACGTACGCACCTTTCCGACTCTTTGCCTGTTGCATGTGGAGTTCCTCAAGGATAGATTTTAGGCCCTATTCTGTTCCTACTTTACGTAAACGATATGCCCTCGACGATTCGAAACGGAAGAACGGTTCTCTTTGCGGATGATACGAACATCCTTTGCAATAAAGAAACAGTAAATAGTACAATATCAGATGTTTCAAATTGGTTCCGAAATAACAAATTAATAGTAAACGAAAAGAAAACGGTTTTAATGCCGTTTTCCATTTCAAATAAACAATTCTGTGCTCCATTGAAAATGAACAGTGTACTATTGACTTATGTTAAGGCAACAAAATTTTTAGATCTCTCAATTCAGTCAAACCGTAAATGGAACGTCCATTTAAATGAATTGAACACAAAATTAAGTTAATTATGCTACGCGTTCAGAATTCTTGCAAATTCAGTCAGCCTTCATACTGCTCGTTGTGTATACTTCGCGAGTGTTCATTCCCGCCTGAGATATGGCATAATATTCTGGGGAAATACATCTTATACCTCCCAGACTTTTAGATTACAAAACAAAATTGTACGAATAATAACCAAATCCTACCCACATGATTTATGTAAGCCACTCTTCATTCATCTAGGAATTTTACCATTATCTTGTCTGTTTATTTACGAATCACTGTTTTTTTGTCAAAAATGACTCGCTTAAGGGCGGGAATATATTTTCTGAAAATGCCGAAGTCTTTTACTATAACACTCGACGTAGAAATCATATTCATCTGGTGACAGTATCAACGGCTCATTACAAAAAACTCACATACAATACATGTACATTATTTTACAACACTTTGCCAGATGACATTAAACGAGTAAATTCAATAGAAAAGTTTAAATCCCAAGTGAAATCGTTTCTGCTGCATCACTTTCTATACAATTAGAGACTATACTGTGCATCACAAGGAAAGTAACATTAATTTTAACAGTGATATTTAATGTATTATTTACCATTGGACTGTATAATTCTAAACAATATGTAACAAGTATTGTATCGCAGCTTCTGGGTCAATGACCCCCATGGCGATCAGGTTTTTCGTCCAGTTTCCCTGATCCATTGAGCAAATACTGAGATGACTTCTTGTTTTGCTTCTGGACATAAATGTAACTTCATTATCTGTGCACGTCTTCTAGAATTCAGTGGGTAATACAGTTATTCAAATTATCGTTTCCATGTTGTCGCGGGAGGAAGTATTATTCCAATTGACAACATGGATAAGAGCCAAAATTTATTGCTTATTTATCCTTGAAAATAGATTTTATTACTTGGGAGCTTTTTTTAAATTTTTGTTTATATTTAAAATTATAGTAGCATATGACTCAGTGTGGGGATCACAGAATTTTGAAAATGTGCACATAATTCACTTTTCCCCATGACACGTCACACGCAGTTTTAACTTTTTTTTACGTTTTTTATATGAGCATTTTTTCTAAGGAAAAGAAGCAAAACCTGCGAAGAAGAAATGGGAAAATAAATTTGCAGATGATGAATAATATTTTTAAATAATTAAACCAACAGAAGCATGAATAGATAAACCGTCAATATTTTTATTTCTAAAACGACTTCTTCAATAGGATTCATCTTTGGAGAATATAAAAATTGCCTTTTTATTGATGATTGTAGTTGTTCATGTTGTTTGGAGTAATTGTAAAAAGAAAACTAAACTGATGACCTAGATCGTCTGAAAGTTGACTGCATTTGGTTTAATTTAAAACACCTGTTTCCATAACAAAAGCATTAGGAAAATATTTTTTTCTGATAGGATCTAATGTCTTCTATTGTTCAATATCGAGTGTTAAAGTATTGAAAAGACATGTAGTAAGCGTAATGAACGTGACTTTTTAATATTTTACTGTTAATATTTTATTATCATTATTATTAAATAAAAGTGCAATGCCATATCTTATACTACATACCTAGTTTACCTAAACATATTTTTGGAAATATTGTGTTAGGCAGGTAGACCTTACAGTACGAGGAAGGTGATCAGCTTATTGCTCATCTGCAAATATGGGAATAAGGTGGGCGAGAAAAGAACGATCGCCTGTTTACTCAGGTACTACTCCGGCATGCCCCTAAAATTGATGAGAAGTTCAACCGGGAGAAAACGACCGATCAGAGATTCTGGCCTTCTCAAAGATAATAGTGTATTTGGTCCTACAAAGACAAAGACTGTTTTTGTGCATCGGATAACTTTTAGTGATAAAAGGTTAATTTTGCAGATTTTTACTTATACTTGCGTTACAAAAGTTGATCATTGAAGTCTATTTTAATAATTAACCATGAATATTTTGTTTAATATATTTGTATCGATCAATTACTTAATTATATAATGCACTTTTATTTTGTTTATAGATGTGAACGAATGTTGTTTCATATTCTAATGTAACTTTCACACGTTTTTTCAGACGGTTACGCTGAGTTACGTTTGGCAGTAAATTATTTTGTATGCAATTTTTCAGTAATTCTGTTCGAACAACAAAAATATTATATCAATCAATTGAATAATATTACATAAAATGAATGCAAATAGAGGCGAAAAGAACAGCAGCGGTCAACGGTTTGCCACAACGAGTTATTTAATGAGCGCAAGATGTGTTCCGCACTTAACACGAAACGAGATAATGTGTTGTGAAGGCCACAGCTGCGGGCGATAAGACAGTTTGGGCTCGCTTAGCAGGCTCACCTAAAGATAAATGGCCAACTGAAGGCAGGAAGGGCGATTGAATTACCTCTTTCTCACGGTCACTGCTTAAATCGGGATCTGCAGGAAAAATAACAGCAATCGTATATTAGAATTTGAGAGTGGGGAGAAAAAAAATGTCATCATACATAATGAGCCAGCTCGAATCAACAGGTTTCCGTCTGCTCCAGCATCCTACTCATTCAGCTGCTGGCGCCCAATGGGCCCGCCTTTCTCGCTGTCAGGGGCCCCGCGCCATTTAAACGGGGTGCGACAGCAGAACGAGTTACTACATCAATATGTTCATTAATTCCGAGCAAGTGAGTCAATATTCCGTTGAATTAACTTCTGTGAAAGGCGAAGTTATTAAAAATTGAAATGGCTTCGGGTAAGAAATGGACTTATCGAAGTAATGAAGAACTGGTTGCTTCACCCTTCAATACGAATAAGAATGAGAAAAGTTGTAAAGGCTTAGGACAGAGGGAAGAAACTATCGGTAATCAAACACAAAAGAATCTCCAATAAAATTGATTTTCATTCGCTAAAATAAATGAGTGAGAATGGCATTTGTAAACAGTCCGTCTGAAATAACATTATCTTTCTATTTTAATTCCCAGAATTCACCAGCTAATAAACGATGTCTAATACTAGGGTTACTTGAGGTAATGTACCAGAAACATGCTTCGAATCATTCAAGAGAAACTTCTCAAACATTAAACGCCAACAAATACATGCGTGGAAAGTAGATGCGACCAAGAATACTTCATTTGAACTACGAATACATCATTTTATATCAATTCACCCCGTGTATCATTTCATATCATGTAATTATAATTATTTAATATTCATTCTGATGTGTCAATTTGTTAATTCATACCATCAAATTGAAACCAACAACAATCATTACTGTCACGATTTCAACAGCACGTGTTTTATTTCGAAGAATGTGACCAACAGGGTTGGTTTGTGAATTTTCAGAGGGCAGAAAATATAGCTCTGGCACGTTAAATTCTCCAACAATATCCACTCAACTTATTAGATCAATCAGAGAGCAGCGCTAGTAACGGATAAAAATAACTAATAATATTTGGCAAATGTTCATCCTCGCCTGAGATATGGCAAAATATTCTGGGGAAATACAGCTTTAAGCTCCCAGATTTTTCGATCGCAAAAAAGAATTATTAGAAAAATAAGCAAATTCCAACCGCGTGATTCTTGTACGCCTAAATCTAGGAATTTTACCATTACCTTTTCTCTTGATTTACGAATCAGTGTTTTTTGTCAAAAATGTCTTACTCAAGAGTGTAAATGTATTTTCAGCAACCGCCGATATCTGTAACTATAACAATCGACGAAGTTACGAGTGTCATATTAAACAGGTGTCGATTTCAACAGTTCATTACGACAAATGCCCATACAACACATGCACATTATTTTACAATATATTGCAAGATGGCATTAAACGATTAAAATCGATACACAAGTTTAACTCCCAAGTAAAATATTTTCTGTTGCATAAATGTTTCTGTACAATTGGAGACTATACCCAGTATCAAAAAGGAAAGTAAAATTATTTTTAACAGTGATATTTAATGTATTAATTACCAATAGGACTGTATTTATTATAAACTAATCTAACATGTATTGTACCTCAGCTTCTGGGTCAAGGACCCCCATCTCGCTCAGGTTGTTCGTCGAGTTCCCCTGCTCCTTTGAGCGAATGCTGAGATGGCCCCTTGTTTTGATTTTGTATTTATATGTACCTTATATATATATATATATATATATATATATATATATATATATGTGTGTGTGTGTGTGTGTGTGTGTGTGTGTGTGTGTGTGTGTGTGCACGTCTTCTAGAGTTCATATCTATATCTATACTAATATATAAAGACAGAAGTGCGTTGTCTTGCAGCGCGGTAATCTCTGAATCTACTGAACCAATGAAACCTTTGTGCTAGCATCCTTTAAAGGCCTGGAGTACTATATGCTATGACTTACAAACATAAACAGTAATATATTTTCAAAATAACTACTTTTCTGGACATTTTTCGCCTAGCTTTATACATCACAGATTCAAGAGTGTATCAATGGCAATAGTTTAGCTACGCGCCACGGGAGGATGACGTCTGAGATGTACTACTGATTTAATCAATATCCAGAATTATTACGAAATTCTTTGGAGTTTGAATAAGGTTATGTAATGCTCTGTGTGAACATTTGAAAGAAAGCCGTAACTGAAGTGGTAAAGATTGTCAATGTTCATGCATTGCTCTTTGTCCGACATATACAAAGTGGCAAGAAATCATTGTGAGTTTGAAAGTGATTAATAATTGAGGTAGGTTGAGAGAATAAAAAGTACAATAATATTCAGTACAGAATATACAGTAATGTAGTACAATGTACTACCATATATAGATATTGCATACAATCTAAACAACGTCTTCATTTACACAAAATTGTGACAACTGAATTGCTTGACGAAACGAGTGTCACAAATGTCAAAACAATTACAAATGCCAAGAGATGCACAGTCTACTAAAATTTTGAATCGGCTACTCAGAGGGAAGATTGCTTATTGCTTTTAATTATAAAGTGAATGTTTAGAAGCTGGAACTTCAAATAAGAAGAATGTAATTATTTGTGGAAAAGTGAGCGACGTAATCCGGAAATTTCCAAATGGGGGTCAAGAGAAGACAGCTATCGTGGCGTGGCGGGCAGAGCATGGCAGGGAGTAGGGCGGAGAAGGGATTCAATGGAAGAGATAGAGGTGGGTCCCGCCGCAGGGCATGAAAATATTGAATTCCTCTTCCTGTATAATAATTTACTGTAGTAAATGCCCGAGGAACGCCGGGTATTTCAGCTAGTAGTTATTAATAATATCGTTCTCAATGTGTACAGTTTCTGGTTGAGTTGATAACTCTGAAGGTAGGGGCCGTTTTGGAAGTGGAGGGATTCATATTTCTTCATTGCATTATTTGTAGTTGTTTGTGGGGTTGCACTAATGTTAAGGTTAGATACATGCTGAGTAGATATTTCAGATGTTTCCCTGTCATTTTCATTAGAAGCATTTGGACAGAGTTGGGCTGTGTGTTCTTCTTGATATCAAAACAATTCCAGACGGCTACGTTTCGGCTAATTGTTTTCAGCCATCTTCAGACTCACGATTTTAAGGAAATACTGATAAAAGTAGATTGACAATCATTATAACACTTATAATCTTCTTAAACTTCTTCATTCAACCAAAAATGATATATCAATATAATTTAGTGAATTTTAAAATACATTTTAAAGTATTTATTAAATTCTGGTATAAGTAGAAAGAAGCTTACCTGCATAAGTAATATGATTGGGAATACACTTATTTTAACACTAGAATAAAATATTTACAATAACTTGAATAGTGTGAGATTCACATATTAAAGCTGTCTCGAAACCATATCTGTGTGAGATAAAATGAAGAACGTTGTAATTTAACCATCAAAGAGTTGGAGGGGGGAGAAGAAAACAGAAGAAAAAGAGAGAGTGGAGGGAATCAACTATCTTGATAGTATGGAAAACAAACTTCCTATGAACAATAATTCTCTATCATCAATGTTACAGGGAGACGCCGAAAAAAAATCAATTTTCAAAAATTCAGAGTTAACAGTAAAATTTGGATCTATGCTTTATTTTCCGAAAATTTGAGAGAATCTATTTTTTATCAGCTTTTGTGAGGAGAAAGATACGAGGAAAAATGTAAGGAAGAAATTGGAATCGTTTTTGAGAAAACGACTTTCAAAATTGCTATATTTTCTCCAAAATTACGCGAAAATACTTTTGGAAAAATTGTGAACAAATTTTTTAAAAATTTTTAAAAAAATTGAAAGAAATTTATGGGGGAATACTTCAGAACGGTTTACCTCAGACCGACACACGGATAGATACAGGAACAGACAAACATTTTGCCGTGAATCGCGTATTCGATAGCAAGGACCAACAAAACGTTGACTCTGACTACACAACGTGTTATAGGATGTAATTTAGTTATATGATTTATCACTTTTTCGATTCCAGAGCCTCACAATGATTTTCTATGTCAAAAAATCGCCGATTTCTGCCACAGCATTACAATACTTTCTCTTTAGTGCGTATATGTGGTAGGAAAAAAGGAAAAACTATTATGTTGTTGTACCTCAGTGTTTCCCTTCGGCTAGCTAGCTGCGTATTAATTGTCGCTGCTACATGAAAGCCACTACTCGACCAAGCGAGCCAACTAAGTGTTAAAACACACTCCAAACTCCTAGTTTATACCTTGCAGGATCTTATTGTAGAGCAAGGGAATTAAATAAAGGCCATGCTTACGGAGGTTCGTGTATTTATGTAAGAAATAATATTGATTCTACCTTCTTGTCAGAATTCAATTTATATGCAGTTGAAAAAGTTTTTGAAATAACAGTTGTATATCTTACTACGTTAAAAATTATCATGGAGTTCGAGCCCAGCTCTCGTCGAGGCAACACCTCTCCGAGCGCTCCGCACGCTTAACCTTTCGCGTTCAGTAGTCACAGTCTGAGTTATAGTATCAGCTTATCAGTTGTAACCTAGGACGCGCGCAGTGATTAACCGCACCAGTTCTGGGCGGCCCACGGCCAAAATGCTGCATTGCAGCATGAAACGGCCAAATTTAACTGAAAAAGTGAACGTTTCCGAGTGTATAGTGAAACCAGTGTCAACTTTGTGAAAGTGATCTCGTGATGGAAAACATAAGTGCCCACGAAGTAAGCTAGCGAAACCGGCTCTCTGGTATCTCAAGCTATGAATGAAGCAATCCTCGCGATATGGATGTGGAAGAACTCATCCACCACCAGCAACTCAACAACAATTACTACTACAGCGGCAACAACCTCAACAGCCAAAATGGCTATACGCCATTACCGCCGCATTACCAACCAACGCAGCTCCGCAACATCAACAACCTGCAAGTGCAACTCAAAACGTAAACATTAATGAAATTATAACTCAACTCCACAAAAGATGTAAGTACTTACCAATCTACTGAATCAGAAGAGCGTAAAAGACTTAAAAGGCACCATGATAGTGAACACGTAGGTTATGCCGTACCAGTGAGTAACAGATATGAACTACTTCAAACAAATGAACCAGTTAATAACAATATTCAACTAAATGAAAATCTAGCAGCAACAAAAATAAAATCCACCAATAATAATCCACGAGTTGAAAACTATAACCGCCTTATCAATGACATTAAAAGTGTTACCTCAGAAACTTTCACACAAAACTGAAAATAACAATATTAAAATATTTTTCCAAGAAATTAAAGACTTTCGTGATTTCAGACATTTCTGTGATCAAAACAATGTACAATTCCACTCCTATAGGGACCCTACAGTCAAAAAATTCGCAGTTGTTCTCAAGGATGTTCCCACGTACTTCAAAGACGAAGATATTATAAACGAACTCAAATCTAAAAACTTTTCAGTATTAAAGTGCACCAGACTTTACAACAAAGATAAAACACCTATGCAAACAGTGGCAGTAGATCTTATTGACAATGAAGAATCCAGACAAATATTAAATCTTAGTGAGCTATATTATTGTAGAATTAAAGTATATATTAGAACTAATACACAGGGTCCAATACAATGTAAAAAATGTCAGCGTTATGGCCACTCTAAAGCTAACTGGGCTCAGCCCAAGATGCGTCAGATGCATAGGTAATCATCATTACTCAGAATGTAAACTACCCAAAAATGAAGCAACTCCCAAATGTGTTAATTGTTTTCAGAACCACACAGCTAATTATAAAGGATGTCCTACATACAAAAATTATGCAAAACTTGAACAAAACCGTAAATTACAACTCTCGAAACACAAATAATAAACTACCTCCTAAATGAATACATTTAATCACTCGGTTCCCACCAATGCTGATTTTACACACACAAACTTTAGTCAACATTTTCCTCCACTTCCCACTAGACCAAATAATGCAAATTACACCCCAATTAACGCCTCAACTAATCAATGGAATAACCACACAAGTAACCTAGAAAATTTACTAACTAACATTATTACAAAGTAGTTACCCAAGTTCTGTCAACGCTAATGCCCTAAATTCAAAATATTTTGTCGTCAATCAATCAACATGGATAATACAACCGCAATAAACATACTTTCTAATCACTCCAACACAGTTTCCTCCTTTTCCAACAAGTTCACTTATCTTATATAGATCTATGATAACAGTGAAGAATTTATGTTCTATATTTGGAAAAATTATAGATCTATGATAACAGTGAAGAATTTATTCTGCGTGTTCCACAATCCTTCGAAAGCGATAAAATCAATAAATTTAAGAACCTCAATATTTACTTCTAACTTATATCCCTGCCTATTAGCAATATCACCCTACCAATCCAACAATCCAAAAATGGATAATCCAAAGAGTTTAACTATTCTTAACTTCAATGCTAACGGTATTAAAAAACAGGATACTCTCTTTCACCACTTCTTACACCATCATAACATTCACGTTGCCTGCATCAGTGAAACCCATCTTGTTCCAAAAGAAAAGCTAAGTTATACGGCTACAAAATATAGAAGTGACAGGTCCAGACTAATTGCCTCTGGAGGGACAGCAATAGCTATTAATAGTAAACTAAAACACTCACAAATTCATTCACCTACAACTAGTAACCTTGAAACTGTAGCAATCCAAATTTATACCAATAACGGACCAATAAATATCATTGCCGCCTACAGACCACCAAACCAAAAATTTCCTACTAATGAACTAAATGAAATATTTTCTACAAACACTTCAACTTTAATTTTTGGTGATCTCAACTGCAAAAATCAAGCCTGGGGATGTAACTCAACGAATTACCATGGCAAAAGACTACTCAAATACAGTCTTACCAACAATATATATATTCATGCTCCAAGTTCCCTACGTTCTTTCTAACAATACAAATGTACCCCTGATATACTCGATTTAGTTATAACTAAAAATTTCTACCAAACAATTCAACAAATAGTAATAGCAGAATTAGACTCAGATCACCTACCTATTAAAATTACCATTGACATATCAAATGACACTATTCACCATCAAAACACCAAAATAAAAGGTTATACCAATTGGAACTATTTTAAAATGTTAATTAGCTCAAAAATAATCTTTCCAACTCGTATACAAAATAATGATGATCTCAACAACTCAATCATGAATATCATTCAAACAATCACAAAAGCTCACTCGAATCAACTACTCCTCACATTACAACTAACAAACCAAATACTGATGCACTTCCCTATTATATCATAAATCACATCAAAACCAAACGGGCCATTAGACCAAATGGATTTTAAACCGAAACACACGACAAAAAGAAACTAAACAAACTTACCAAAGAAATTAAAATCATGATTACCAATCACAAACATGTCAAATTCCAGCAGCATCTTCAACAACTCCACCCAAACTCTCGACAGCAATGGCAAACTATTAAATACTTCACTAAAGAGAAAAGCAATGTTCCTCCCTTATTTCAAACAATGTATTAATTTATCCAGAACATCAAAAGCCGAAATAATAGCAAACACCTCTCTGAAACATTCAAACCGAATTCAATAATTAACCAGCAATTCAATACAGAAATAACAGAATTTATGAAACAATCACACGCCACAGTTCCACACCCCATTCATTTCATCTCCCAGTAGAAACCCAAAAATCATCAAACAGCTGAAAAACAAAAATCACGGACACGACAACATTACAAACCAAACCTTAAACAACTTCCTTCAGCTGCATTGCAGCCATAACAGCCACCTTCAATGCTGCACTCCGAATTGGCTGCTTCCTCAAACTTGAAACACGCTATTATATTACCAATCAATAAACCAAAAACTAATCCTAATGACCCTTCAAATTACAGGCCTATTAGTCTGCTCCCAACAATAGCTAAAATTTTTGAAAATTAATTCTCAGTCGCCTAGTTCATTTCTTAAACTCAAATGACACCATACCAAAAACACAATTTGGTTTCAAACCAAATCATTCAACAAATCACCCTCTATTACGTCTAGTCGAACATATAGCAAATAGTTTCCATTCAAAAGAGCACACAATAGCAGTCTTTTAGACATAACTAAAGCATTTGACAGCATTTGGCATCAAGGTTTACTTTATAAAATTCACCAACTAGGTACTCCTGATTATCTTCAAAAAATTATTCACAGTTATCTTACAAATAGAACTTTTCAGGTCAAAGTAAACCACATTCTTTCCAACACACACAGCATTCTTGCAGGTGTCCTCAAGGATCTGTACTTGCTCCCATTCTTTTCAATATCTATACAGCAGATCATCCCACATCATCAGATTCTAACATAACCTTATATGCAGATGATACAGCATTATTCTCATCTCATCAAAACATTCTATTAGCATATGACCATATTCAATCCCACCTTCACACTCTCACCACCTGGTTCCATAAATGGCGACTCAAGATAAATCCCACAAAAACACAAACAAAGATTTTCACCCTCCGAAACCCAAAAACCCCTCCACCTTTAAAATAAATAATTCACAACTCCCCTGGTTAAACAATTCCACACCCACAAAATATCTGGGAGTACTAATAGATAGACGTTTAACATGGAAGCAACACATTAAGGCAGTATTACAAAAAGCAACAGCAAAAGCAGTCAAACTATATCCACTTTTTAATTCCTCATCCACTTTAAAAGTTGAAACTAAATTGCTCCTCTACAAAGTATTATCAGACCCACCTTGACATATGCCTGTCCAGCCTGGATAAACGTTGCACCCAGTAATATAAACGCTTTACAAACTTTCCAAAACAAATTTCTCAGAAGACTCATTAACGCATCATGGTTTATACCCAATAAACAAATTCATTATGAACTCCAAATACCATCAATCACTGATCATCTGATCAACTTATCCTCCAAATTTTTCAATCTCTTACCATCCTGCCCAAGTACAGCCCATTTTCAACTAGGACAACAAGCAAACTCCCAAACCGAATCAAATCTAGATTTCCCAAAGACATTTTCAAACCGCCTTAAAAACAAAATCAACAAAATCTTTCAAACCTTTATACCTATACCAATCCTTACTCAAAAACCTTTCCACAGCTAATAAAAAATAAAATCAAATTACAATATTATATATTACTTGCCGAGTAAGAACACTCGAAAAAACTTTAGGAAGTTTCCATAATGTTAATTAATAAATAATGTTCTCACTTCTGTAAGGCCATATGGTCGATCGGATAAAAATAAATTAAAAAAAAAAAAAAAATTATCATACTTGGCATCTACAGACCTCCAACAAAGCAAGCTTTAGATTATTTCAATTTCGTAGAAAATCTAGAGATAACTCTGAACAAAATTAGTAATCTCTTTAAATCCATTGTTGTATGTGGAGATTTCAATATTGATTTTCTGAGCGAATCCCACGAAAAAGAGCAGTTTCTCAATTTAATTCATTCTTTTAATTTAGATATTACAGTGAACGTACCTATACGGAATACTCTTAAATCACAAACAGCAATAGATCAAATTATAATTAACAAATCCACAACCAGATATGAAATAATAACGAATAATCTAGGTTATAGTGACCACGACGCACAAATCCTTACAATTACTAATAACATGAATACTGACACAATAAATAAAACACGCATGTGCAGAGCATTTACTACAGTTAACACAAAGTTATTTACGGACTACTTGCTGAAAGAATCATGGGAGACAGTTTATAACGCTATTGACACAAATGAAAAATATAATTTATTTTTCTCAAAACTTTCATTTCTCTTTAACGCACGCTTTCCTATTAAAAAGAGAAAATTAAACATTTCACGAAAAAGTAACACCTGGATCACAAAAGGAATTAGAACATCGTGTAAAAATAAACGTACTCTCTACTTTATTTCTAAACGTCATGACGTATCTCAAGATTTCCTTATCTACTTTAAAAAATAAAAAAACATTGTTACGAAAAGTCATAAGACAGGCTAAAATCATGAAAAACGATCAGGATATTTTGAACTCAAATAATAAAACAAAAGCAACGTGGAATATAATAAAAATACTACCAACTAGAAAACCCGTAGAGAATGTTGTTTTAAAATATAACGATATAAATGTAAACGATCCGGCAACAGTGGCTAATCTCTTTAACCAATACTTTTCGAGAATTGCTGCCGATCTCACTAAGGGTCTCCAGCCACAAAATTCAAAAACAGACAGTTCACCCAAAATTTTAGACACAATGTTCGTTTCCGAAACTTCTTCCTATGAAATTCTCAAAATAATCGCTAAACTAAAAAATAAATATTCGTCCGGTTTAGATTAATTCCCGAATTCTTTGTTAAAGACTTGTGCGTATGCCATTATACACCCGTTAACTCACATATTTAAAGCATCTTTATGCACTGGAACGTTTCCAGATATTTTCAAATCAGCTAAAATTAAGCCGCTCTTCAAAAAAGGCAACAAAAATGAAATTCAAAATTATCGGCCCATTTCTCTTCTATCAGTTTTTTCAAAAATATTAGAGAGACTTTTTTACATACGAATGGAAACCTTTCTCACTAAACACGACGCGCTTTCAGATTGCCAACATGGATTTAGAAAATCAAAATCAACGGAAACAGCTATATTTTCTTTTCTTAAAGATGTCGCCTCATCATTGGATCAAAACGAGGCACCTATTGGATTATGTTTAGATCTCTCAAAAGCTTTTGACGTCGTTGATCATGATATTTTACTTTCCAAATTACCTTCATATGGAATTCGTGGTATTGCTCTAGATTGGTTATGTTCGTACCTTAAACAACGATCTCAGAGAGTTGAAATACCTTACTGGAATGATGGAACATTACGTATGCACCTTTCCGACTCTTTGCCCGTTGCATGTGGAGTTCCTCAAGGATCGATTTTAGGCCCTATTCTGTTCCTACTTTACGTAAACGATATGCCCTCGACGATTCGAAACGGAAGAACGGTTCTCTTTGCGAATAATACGAACATCCTTTGCAATAAAGAAACCGTAAATAGTACAATATCAGATGTTTCAAATTGGTTCCGAAATAACAAATTAATAGTAAACGAAAAGAAAACGGTTTGAATGCAGTTTTCCATTTCAAATAAACAATTCTGTGCTCCATTGAAAATGAACAGTGTACCATTGACTGATGTTAAGGCAACAAAATTTTTAGGTCTCTCAATTCAGTCAAACCGTAAATGGAACGTCCATTTAAATGAATTGAACACAAAATTAAGTTCATTATGCTACGCGTTCAGAATTCTTGCAAATTCAGTCAGTATTCATACTGTTCGTTGTGTATACTTCGCGAATGTTCATTCCCGCCTGAGATATGGCATAATATTCTGGGGAAATACATCTTGATATCGTAGGCTTCCGCGGCGAGAGTTATGATCTGGGCTGTTCGGGTGACGCCGCGTCGAAGGCTGGGGTGCCGACGTTTCGACCGACATATCGCGGTCCTCTTCAGGGCTGTACTGCCACTGGGGCAGTACAGCCCTGAAGAGGACGCGTATGTCGTCACTTCGGCACACCTTCAACGCGGCGTCACCCGGACAGCCCAGATCGAAATACATCTTATAGCTCCCAGACTTTTAGATTACAAAAACGAATTGTACGAATAATAACCAAATTCCACCCACGTGATTCATGTAAGTCTCCCTTCATTAATCTAGGAATTCTACCATTACCTTGTCTTTTTATTTACGAATCAGTGGTTTTTGTAAAAAATGACTTGCTCACGGGCGGGAATATTTTTTCAGAAAATGCCGAAGTCTATTACTATAACACTCTACGTAGAAATCATATTCATCAAGTGACAGTATCAACAGCTCATTACAAAAAATTCACATACAATACATGTACATTATTTTACAACACTTTGCCAGATGACATTAAACGATTAAATTCAATAGAAAAGTTTAAATCCCAAGTGAAATCGTTTCTGCTGCATAACTGTTTCTATACAATTAGAGACTATACTGAGCATCACAAGAAAAGTAACATTAATTTTAACAATGATACATAATGCAATATTTACCATTTGGACTGTATAAATGAGTATAAACAACCTGTAACAACTATTGTACTACAGCTTCCGGGACAATGACCCCCATCTCGATCAGGTTTTTCGTCCAGTTTCCCTGATCCATTGAGCAAATGCTGAGATGGCCTTTTTCTTCTGGACATAAATGTAACTTCATTTTCTGTGACGTCTTCTAGAATTCAGAGGGAAAGACAATTATTCAAATTATCGTTTCTATGTTGTCGCGGCAGGAAGTAATAAGAGCCAAAATTTATTGCTTATTTATCCTTGAAAATGGATTTTATTACATGGGAGTTTTTTTTTCTCCCTTTCAAAATTCAAAATTTATTGCTATTTATCCTTGAAAATAGATTTTTACATGGGAGTTTTTTTTCTCCCTTTCAAAATTCAAAATTTATTGCTTATTTATCCTTGAAAATATATTTTATTACATGGGAGTTTTTTTTCTCTGTTTCAAAAAATTCAAAATTTAAGTAGTATATGACTTAGTGTAGGGATCACAGAATTTTGAAAATGTGCACGCAATTCACTCTTCCCCATAGCACGTCATACGCAATTTTTAACTGTTTTTTTTGACGTAAAAAATAAATAAATAAATAAAAATAATGAGAAAATGACATGATTTTTTCACCGAATATCTGCAAGGAGGCAAGGAACTGCGTTTAGACCAAAAGCAATGGAGGTGGGAAGAAAATAGTCCTCGTGTGTTGTAGTATACGTAGATAAGAATTTTTTACGAACGGTTTTAATGTAAAAATTAACAATTTAAACGCAAATAGTTGTTCTGATTCAACTACAATGTTTACTGTGCAGTATAGTAGGATGTCATCTTGACTTCTCTTTCACGGATGACGCAGATATCTGAAACACTCGTGTCAGTCCCAAAGGAACACTGAGTTACAAAGCTCCTGTGCCACAAAGAGACCTGCTCATTAATAATCAGTGCACTTGAAATATTGCATGGTAGAGTTTCATTCTCCACCTTGTCGCAGCTTCAGCAGCCCCGCCTGCTTGTCGAGCGTCCGTGGCTGCGCTGGCAGCTGCAAGGGAATCGTTAATTCGAGCAATGATTAGGGGTGGCTGGGGAGGCTCGGGGGGACGCGGGGGAGCGCTCCTCCTGGCAGCGATGGCAGCGATGCGCAGCGCACACACGCGACCCTCGCTGTGCCTGTTCACCGCTGCACGTCCAACCGACGTCTCCTTGCCTCAAGCGAAATTTCGCTACGTCGAAGGAAGTGCTGTGAAGTACTGTGCACTAACCCAGATCAATAGTGCGAAGTGAAGAGCGACCGCGGCTGCTGGATGATATACTGGCAATGGGAAGGCTTTTGGAGGGAGGGCGAGGGCGAGTTCGGAGGAAGCGCTGGTCGAGATGTGCGTACGAAGAGCAGCATGAGCGCCTGACGTGTGAATGAGGAGCGTCGCCGGAAGCAGTGGGGCACTGGATGCGCTAGCGATGTGCGGGGTCTCCAGGCTCACCACAGTGCATCAACTGCTGTAAAGTATCCTTTATACCGTTTGCCGACGTTTTTGCGCATACTCCTTACAAGTTTTAAAATTGAAAAGATAAATTCAGATATGAAATTTCGTGCCAATAGGTTAAAATTAAACCGTGCCGACTTGAGCTCAAAGTTTAAGTATGGGCTGGCTCAAAATATTATATTGGCCAAATCAGTGATGAAAATGGCTGACACTATAACACCATGAACTCATGTCACTGTAGTGCCTCTGACCGGGAAGTCCTAGGTGCGAGTCCCGACGTTAGCATGTCAGACATTTCGACATTGACTTGTCAGGTAAATAGAATTCAGTCGCTGTCTGAAGGACAATTCTAGAGACCGGCTGATCTGATCGGTAATTTTTCTTGCTTTCTCCGATTAACACCAGGCGAATGCCGAAGCAGTACCCTAACGAACAAGCCACGGACTGCGCGCGATTTTTCCTTCTCATTTCTTGTCCTGTCATACTCCTTACACTTACATGCACTTAACTTCCGCACATGCCGGGAGACCGATCGAGAGCTTAGAGCTCATTCCGGATGGGGAGGCGCCCCGCTGCTGTGAAATACCTGGTTCGGGAAAATCCCACTAGCCGACGGTAGGTCGGCGCCGGACCTCGCCATCCCGGAGGGAGATTATCGCTATCTCCCGATGAAAACTATGCACTACACTTAAGGAACTAATGGCCATAGTCGTTGACGCTATCACTGACAATCAATCAATCTGAAGTATTTCGTTGGTACAACATGGCAAAAACGCAGCTCTCTCGAAAAATTATTCGACTCTCGATTATTCGATAGAAGATATGGAATTGTGTTCCCTGATATAGAAAAAGTGGATAAATTTTGTTCCAATATGCAGTAATTTACTTCCGCCAACACATTGTTCCAATCAGCATCCATGATTTGTGGGTCATTGATATCGAAAAATTGATTTATGGCAAAACGTCCGTTCTACTGTTCGTCCGTCTATGCACAACACTAGCCCCCAAAACTATTCGTGGGGATTTTGTCTAAATGTATATTCCTCGATATTTTTGGACTGGCTCGTACACTCCCGTACTTTACATGAAGCCCCAAGAACATTTTCATTTTTTAAAAAGGCTTTTTTTCTTTTAATTTCTTGTAAGCGTAGAGTTAAAGACACTTAATAAGACGAAATATGTCCGAATTTCACTTTTAACTCTGAAATTTTGAAAATTTTAAAAGTTACAATTGTTTTCGATATCTTCCTACAACTTTAATATTAATGAAAGAGATGATAGTGAATTATTCTTCATTGATTGGTAGTGTAGGAATTTGGAAAGATTTTTAACATGAAATCCATTAAGCTATGGATTAGATTAGCGGGTGAACAGGCTGCATGCTCGTTCATTGGTGCTTTAGAGTGCAATTACTGGAAAGCGATCAGCGCTTCTGGTCGTACAAAGTGAAACTGTTACCAAAACGCGGAGTGCTGGGAGAATTTTCTCCGGAGATGGTGGGGGATAGAGGAACACGCGGAATAGAATGGTTAATTTCGGATAGGCTTTCGGATGTTAAGAGGTAAGATAACCTGGCAGCAACAGTACAAACACGTTCACTAGTGACACAAATTCACATGAGTCTGGTATTGGGATACAAAGTTACGTTCGCATTAGAAGGGTCGCAAGAGGGGGATACGCTTGGGTTAGGATTGGGAGGGGGGATGAAACGTAGATTGAAAATTTCGAATGACAATGGCATCTGTGTGCTTTGCGGTGATAGGGAAGATTGGATCCACATCCTTTCAAATTGCTGTACTTCAGAAAGATGGAGAGGAATATAGATAGGAATGAGGAACTTTCCTTTTGAGGAACCCCTCAAAAATCAAAATATACCGTATAACTCGTAGAGTCTGGAGTTCGTTCATATCGATCGGAGAATATTAGTTTTGGAGTAAATCGTCGGTTTAAGCGTTAGCGTTGACTCCAGACAGACAAGTTTTCTGCCATCAATCGATTGTTCGGTATCAAAGACTCATAGAATGTGGATTATGACAACAGAACTTGATAGAAGAAATCTATTACATCTAGGAACAATATTTATCCACTTTTTTCATTACCAGAGCCCGACAACACGGGTTTTTCTGACGAAAAATTGCCTATTTTCTCTGTATTACAATACATTATCTTTACTATGTGAATGTAGGAAAACGAGAAAGTAAATAGCAAGTACTTACCCATTTGCAGGCAAATTGTGTTCAATTATTTGAAACATTGGGATTTTAAACGAAAGTACACGTTTCGGCCAATGCATAACTCGAAAGACATAATTGAAGAAATAGTAATGGCACATAAATATTGTCAAGTGCGTGAGACACGTGTGTTTGCCGAGTTTGTAAAATGTGACCTGAAGAACCACTCGTCATGTTGGATATTAGATACGAATCTCCATCAGGCACGGGTTAAAATGAATCAATAACCAAGAAATGTTTTGGGGGCATGTTTTAAGGTAGTTCGAAAATATTTAGCGAGTACGCGTTCACAAATTTTGAACTCGGGAAATAAGTGACACCCTACTGTTCATGTGGCATAAGTGTGCTGCATGTTATATCCCGGAAGATGGCTGTGTACTCCTCCTACATCGAACGCGAGCCTCTACTCACCGAGACGTCGGCTTGCAGGTTCCCCATCTTCCATATATTACCGCCCCAGTCGGGACAAGCTTTACGTCCTATCTGGTCTCCCGTAATGAGTGGCAGACTAGGGCATGTATGCATGTAAATGTGTTGGAGAGAGAGAGAGAGCGAGAGAGAGAGAGAGAGGGGGGGTTATTGATGATAAAGGGAAGATCGTTGGCGGTCTTTGAACCGGTTGCTACGGTATTACTACGGCATTCAAATAGAAAACGAGGAAACCCCCCAATCATATCAACCATTCGCTGGTCGATTTCTCCTCCAGACAGTGGCTCCATGCGACCTAACGTTCATGCAAGCTAGTGTCAAAATTCCTCCATGGTCGGGATTCAAACATTAGGACCTCTTAGTCAACGATGCTTCAGAAGCAAGGAATATTGCCGCTACACGTTCGTATGAGCAACGTGGGAAAGATGTTGGTGATTGTTGCACAAAGAGAACAAAGTTTGTCAGAGACCTCCACTTATGCACAAGTAATGCGTCAAGAGAATTCGCGTTTTTCAAAAAACCTTTAAGAGCACACAAAGCATTGGTGACATGGCTGCGTGTGGCGCAGGGGCGGGCGAGAGCGAGGGCGACGGCGAGTGCGACGGCGAGAACGAGGGCGAAGGCCAGGGCGAGGGCGAAGGTGGAAGCCAGGACGAATGCGAGAACGCGGGCACGGGTGAGGGCGCGGGTGCAGGCGCGAGCGAGGGCGAGGCCGAGTGCTTGGGCAAAGGCAAGGGCGAGGGCGAGAGCGGCGAGGCGGGGCAGGGGGCGGGAGGCGAGCAGGGCGAGCGAGGCGGCAGGGCGAGGGCGAGGCGAGGCGAGGCGAGGGCGAGGCGAGGGCGAGGGCGAGGGCGAGGGCGAGGCGAGGGCGAGGGCGAGGCGAGGGGCGAGGGGCGGGCGAGGCGAGGCGAGGAGCGAGGGGCGAGGGGCGAGGAGCGGGGCGAGGCGAGGCGGGAGCGAGGCGAGGAGCGGGAGGGAGGCGAGGGGCGAGGGGCGAGGGCGAGGCGAGGGCGAGGCGGGGAGCGAGGGCGAGGGCGAGGGCGAGCGAGGGAGGCGGGAGGCGAGGCGAGGGCGAGCGGGCGAGGGGCGAGGGCGAGGGCGAGGGCGAGGGCGAGGGGCGAGGCGAGGCGAGGGCGAGGCGAGGGCGAGGCGAGGGGCGAGGGGCGAGGGCGAGGAGGCGAGGCGAGGGAGGCGAGGGCGAGGGCGAGGCGAGGCGAGGCGGGGGCGAGGGCGGGGCGAGGGCGAGGCGAGGGCGAGGCGAGGGCGAGGGCGAGGGCGAGGGCGAGGGCGAGGGCGAGGGGCGAGGGAGGGAGGCGAGGCGGGGCGAGGGGGCGAGGCGAGGGCGGGGCGGGGCGAGCGAGGCGAGGCGAGGCGAGGGGAGGGCGGGGCGAGGGGCGAGGCGGCGAGGGGCGAGGGCGAGGGCGGCGGCGAGGCGGGGCGACTGCGGCGGCGAGGGAGCGAGGAGGCGAGGGCGAGGGCGAGGCGAGGCGAGGCGGGGAGCGGGCGAGGGCGCGGGCGCGGGCGGGGCGCGGTCGGAGGCCGGGGAGCGCGCGGGTGCTGCGGTGGCTGCTGCCCTGGCCTCGCTGCCTCCTCTCCGGGGAGCGGCCGCACTCGCCTGCGCCCGCGCCATCGCGGCTTTTCCGATCGATACAATTTTAATTTGTCGCAGTTACGAGGAGTATCTCCCAACAATTCGGATGCAGGTGGGGCGTTGCAGGGATGAATTCGGATGTTCATTGTATAAACTACGACTGGTCTGACCGCAGCCCTTCACTACAGGCAGGGGTGAAACGAGGTACAAGTTAGGTTTTCCCTTCAAGCAACCGGATTTGATTATGAGATTCTTAGAAAAGCTGTAAACAAAGAATTACACTTCGTATACACGAATTAATTGACGTAAAACTGGAAAATTTTTAAAGTAATTCGAATATAAATTGAATAATTATAGAATTTGAATACGCGATTAAATTGATAAACTGCGTTCACTTAATGACGATATTCTGTGTTGATCATATGTTGTTCACTAAAGAAACTCTTTTTATTTATATGCTGAAGATATTGGTACTTAAAATTTATACCGAGTTCTCGCCTGGACGCCGTGGTGTGCGGATCGTGTCCGCCGCTCCGTAGCCTTACCTTGCTCGACAGTGAACGCGCCAAGATAAGGGGAGGCCAAGCGATAACAACTTGTATTTCGTGTTAAACATTTAAAATTGTGCACATGAACAGTGTTATTGTCTATAATAATTCAGTAAAGACAACAAATATTGTGATCCACTGAATATTGCAGTGTATTAGAGGCACGGCAACATGTAGTGAGAACGTCGTTGCTACCAATACCCGGTCAGCTACATCTCTCAACGCAATGTCAACAGAAGAATCAAAGAGCAGCGGCAGCCACAACATGGATCAAGATTCATCTTTACCCGTGGATCTGACCCAGAATTCATTGGAAACGTACAAACCAGCTCGACCAAAACGACCGAACTCAGACATCAACCTGAATGAAAATAGAAGGGTAAGGCAAAAGACAGCGTCTAGCGATAATAATGTTAATACCTTTACTGTACACGCACAATAAGTTTAGTATACTCAGTGTAGAAGATACAGTAGAAAATACAGAGGAACTTCCTCGAAAACCACATACCGCGTATATTTGTCCCAAATTTAATAATGTCCAGCCATGGTAAAGTTCATTGAAGAAGCTTTAAGAACTGAAGATTTTGAGATAAAATCTATGTCAAATGACAAAATCAAAATAGCACCAAAAACTCCAGATGCTTACAGAGCAGTAGTAAAGCATTTATCAAGCCACAAACACGTTTACTTTACGTATCAATTGAAACAAGAACGTGCGTATAGAGTTGTTCTACGTCATATACATCATACTGTGACGTCAAGATATCAAGCTGCACTTTTGGAAGAGGGGCATAAAGTAAGATATAATAAATGTCCCCATAGGGTAAAGTTACCTCTCTCTTGTTCTTCATAGACCTTGAACCAAATCCTAATAACAAAGAAATATTTAAAATTAACCGACTGCTAAATTGTATTGTTGCATTTGAACCCGTGTATGAAACGACGAGACATAGTTCAATGTAAAAATTGTCAAAGATACGAGACATACCAGAACCTACTGTGCGTACCCATATCGAGTGTATTAAGTGTGGAAGAGAACACGCCCCTGACAAATGTGAAAAAGAAAGGGAAAGTGAAGCAACATGTCTCTGTGTAGAGGCAATCATCCTGCAAACTATAAAGGTTGTAAAATATATCAGGAAATACTAAAAAGAAAGGCTATTATAAACTTAAAAACAAAGGTAATTTTCAAAAGAGATGACAATGCAGGCACAAAATCACGATAATGAAAATATTTATCATGAAGTAAACAAAGACGTTCACAAGCTAACGAAAGAACGTGGGCCGATATTACTCAGTCAAAGCTACAGAACCTCAATATCTTGATGAGAACCACTCTATTCTGAGCATTATCAGCACTCATTTGAAAGATTTGAAAATGTTCTGCTACAACAAAGTCAACAAATAAATGCTCTCCTAAATCTAGTATCAACATTGGTGACTAAATTATCAATGTGTAATTTTTCAGATTGCAGCATGGAATGCCAATGGCAGTGCAACATCGCCAAGAACTTGAAATATTTCTTTCGCAGAACAAAATTGACATCATACTAATATCAGAAACACATTTTACAGTCAAGAATTACTTTAAATTAAAAAAAACTATATACTTTATGGTACCAAACACCCTGACGGTCATGCACGGAGGCACTGCTATCCTCGTTAGAAAAATATAAAACATCATGAAGAAAAGAGTTTCAAGACATCGATCTGCAAGCTACTATTATAACAATCACTGACTGGCGTGGGTCTCTTACAGTAGCGCTCTCTATTGTCACCAAGATTCAATATTAATAAACACGCTTTGAAACCTACTTTAACAACTTAGGCTCAAGATTTATAGCAGGAGGAGGCTATAATGCAAAGCATACACAGTGGGGATCAAGGCTCATCACTACGAGAGGACGAGAACTCCAGAAAGCGGTAACATCACTTCAGCTTGAAACCATTTCAACAGGAGAACCAACGTATTGGCCTACAGATCAAACAAAATTCCAGACTTACTAGATTTTTCGTCGCCAAAGGTATATCATCTGAGTTACTACTCCATAGAAGCATCCATGAACTATCATCTGACCATACTCTGTTATTGTCACTATTAGTAATACAATATTTCTACGACCCGCTCCGTCATCCTTGTAAATAGAAATACCAATTGGAACGTGTACGAAACTGGATCTCCCACAACGCCCAAATTCGAATGCCATTAAAATCTGCGTGACATTGATGAAGCAACTGAGTATGTTACAAAGCATACAAACTGCAGCATGGCATGCAACAATTCAACGAACTTCCGTTAAAATTGCACGATGTGGCCTGCGAAGTCATCGACAAAGTCACTGAGAAAGAAGGTTAAGAAGAATATGGCAAACTTCAAGATTGCCAGAGATAAAACCAACTATAATGAGCCACTAGACAACTCAGCAGGCTTCTAAGAACTTCCAGAAATAACAAGTTTCAAATTACGTCTCAGTCTTTCCCCAACAGAAGCTTCAGATTACTCCTATTTAATGCCACAAAATACTTAAAGCACCCAATCAAACCTGAACCCCCAATTCAAGACAAAAACAGTAAATGGGCCAGAAGTGCTGCAGAAAAAATTCAAGTATTCACACACCATTTCGCTAACGTTTTTCAGAGCTTCCCGCCTACGAATATGAGAGATGAGAAATCGAAGAATATTAGATTCACCAGCACAAATGGCCCTTCCTATAAAATTATTACAACTAAAGATTATGTAAGTAATACAGAAGGACCTGCCTTGCAGAAAAGCACCAGGCTATGACCTCATCACTGCAGTTGATAAAGAACTACCACGCAAAGGATTGCACTACTCACAGCACTCTTCAATGGGATAATTCGCACTGGGCATTACCCGCCCAATGGAAGGTTGCTCAAATTCTGCTATTCATAAACCAGGCAAATCCCCACGAAGCGTCATCATATCGTCCTATAAGCCTACTTCCAGTTTTATCTAAGGTATTTGAGAAACTTCTCCTAGCAAGACTGCGACCACACATCCGTAACATCGTTCCCGATCATCAGTTTGGATTTCGCCAGCAGCACTCCACCATCAAACAAATAAACAGGATCACATCATATATAGAGAACAACTTTCAAAACAAGCAATACTGTTCTGCTGCCTTTCTTGATGTCACGCAAGCCTTCGATAATGTATGGCATAAGGGCCTCCTGTATAAATTAAAACTCTATCTACCACATTCCTTCCTGGATATTTTCAAATCTTATCTTACGGATCGACAGTTCCAAATCAAATATCAAAACGAACTCTCAGACCTTTATCCTATTCATGGGGTACCACAAGGTAGCGTACTTGGTCCAGTACTATACCTGTTATATACAGCAGATATTCCTGAAACAGAAAATACAATAATTGCGAAATTTGCTGATGAGCCATTTTAGCTTCAGACCCTGATCCTAGAAGAGCATCGGATAACCTGCAAGACCATCTCATCACACTAGAAGAATGGTTTAAAAAGTGGAGAATAAAAGTAAATGAGAACAAATCAGCTCAAATTACATTTACTCTCAGGAAAGAAACGTGCCCGCCAGTAGAATTCAACAGAAAAACAATACGGCAAACCGATTGCGTAAAATAACTAGGTCTTCACTTGGATAGACGTCTCACCTGGAAAAACACCACTATGCAGAACAAATCTGGAACTTATTGGCTACAGATCCAAGCTGTCCCTGCAAAATAAACTGCTAATTTATAAAACCATCCTACTTCCTGTATGGACATATGGAATCCAAATCTGGGGCACAGCCATCAGAACAAATTTATCAATTCTGCAAAGACTCCAGTCAAAAATTTTAAGAGTCATCTCATGAGCACCTTGGTACATGTATAATGCAGCACTCCATCGACATCTCAATATTCAAACAATTCAAGAGAAAATACAAGAAATTAGCCTAAAAAACGCCTGGAAACCCATCCAAACCATCTAGCCCTAAACCTTTTAGACAATAGCCAAGAAATATCTCGCCTCAATAGAACCTCCTCTTTGCAACTTCCTTACCGCTTTAGTATTTGACATTGACATATACAAAACAAAAACAATTCTCCGTTTTGTGTTCTTATTATTCTAATTTTTTTTCTTTTATGTTACAGTCTTTGTATATTGATCCTGGAAAGTACCAATGGGGCACTTTTCTGTAATGGATTGTTTCATTGATCATTTATTTTTGAATTATCATATTTACTTATTATTTCGAATTGAAATAGATTGTAAATTTTCATTGTGTTAATAAAAAAAATGTATACCAACATTTGGCCCGTTTACGTATCCCACAACCATTGATATTCCTTATCAGGTATGGGTGGGGGGTGGCATAACGGGTAAGAGCATCGAACGTCCTAGTTAAGCACTCTAATTCACTTATCAGTCCCATACAGATGTTTTTCGGATTGAAAATACTTTGAGAGGCATCATCTGCTGGGTCAACGAGACGTTCCGTAAGTGAAGTTAGTAGTTGCTGGCCACGATAACATAGGCAATCGACTTCAAGTGTTGCAAATTGTTCTACGGCTTCAACTTGAATTATAATAAGCCGAAGTCAGTAAGTACGTGGCTGACCGGAGGACGCCGCATCCTAGGCATAGGTGCCAACGTTTTGGCCGTCATTCTGCAACCTTCCTCAGGGTGAAAATGCTAGGACGCGGAGACTCCCAGACAGCCACGTACTTCCTGACTTCGGCCGCGGAAGCCTATGCTCTCATTATAATTATAATATTACGTAAATGTTGAAAATAATACCATAAAGAATGTGCTGGTGTAGCACCAATGTGTTACATTTAATTCTTCATTTGCGTATTGTTGAGAGAGCGTAATTAAATATCGGGGACTCGCTGCCTTGCGGGAGAATCGCGGCTGATAAACCGCTCATTCTACAAGTGCTTCCAACTCCCTGGCCCTCTCGCGCCCTTCCCCCGCTCGCCGCGCCTCTGCCGCTGCGGCAACTCCCTTGCATTGCAGAGCGCACAGTAGCGTTCGCATTCAGCCTTCTCCCGCATAAAACTCTCTACAGTTCTCAGGGGGCTAACCGAAAAGCCATAATTACATCTTCTTTGGTAGAGTGGGCATCGGTGCAGTGTTCAGGATTTGTTCACACGATACGTCGTATCAGAGCTTCACGGGACTAAAAAGACACCCACGAAATTGAGAGGCAGATGCAACCTGGCGCAGGTGCCGAATGTTGACCACACTGAACTGATAAGTTTGCTCCTTTCAAATTCCATGAATCCAATCGTCAGAATGTGGGTGTATTTATTTATATATTTACTTTACGTCAAAAACAGTTAAAACTGTGTGTGACGTGCTATGGGGAGAAGTGAATTCTGTGCCATATACTACTTGAATTTTGAATACAGAAAGAACATGAGCGTATTTTCCAAGGATTGTTAACAAAATATTCGCTCCGATATAATAATATCTATTTTCAAGGGTTAATCAGCTATAAATTTGCGCTCTTATCCCTCACCATGTTTATAATATTTATCCGCAGTTTCCAGCGAGGCATCAACAAATGCACCGGCGACCAAAGAACATTATGACAGTAGTAATGCATATTCAATATTGTGAAGAATTGAATATTACAAAAACTCTACAGATATGTTAAAGGTATTAGTAAAAAAATCTGACAAATGACCATGAATCAACAAGAAGCATGTACATGATTCTCCAATAGTAGCGCATCGAATTGAGAGCTCGCCGCCGCTCACGGTGACTCATCCGTACTCACGGTGACGCTGCGTGTCATATTCCTTCGCACGACAATTACCACTCCAGTCATTGCTGTTTTCGTAGAATTCCGACTATTCTTGTCTATGCGTGGTGAATGTATGCCGGCCATGCATGAAACGCGCCATTACGACGTAGGGAACTTGTAAGAGAAACGATTTACTTTGTGTGTGTGCGTGCGTTCTGATTTAAGCGCTTTTACTGGATTTGTTATAGTTTTAGGTTTTTATTGTCATACACTGTGATTTTGACCGTTTTTGACTAAATAAATAAATAAATACTTATAATCATAATGAATAATAACCGAATACGAAATGAATTTTAGAATAATGATTTCATTTAACATTCAATGGGTTGAAAGAATTTCAGTTTTGTGGACACACAAAGGGATTTATTTAATAAAGGATAATAACAGGAAATGAGATTAATTTTGAGTATTTAAAAAATCATGACTCCCTATGCTGATATTGCGATTCCTCCTTTCGGTCGATTCAGAAAGGTGGTCCTGGATACTAGAAAAATCTAGCGATGACCACACAAAAATGTCACAAAAGTTTTAACTACATTGATCACACGAATTTTTACTTTCTCGTATACATACATATATACGGAGTAATACACGTAGTATATAGAAAGTTATGTATGCGGCGGAAAATCGAGTTCGAGATTTCAAGGGAAATAAACATTTTGGGGTCCCCTGATGCCGAAAAAGTGTTTTTTTAAATTTTCGTCCGTCCGTCCGTCCGTCCATCCGTCCGTCCGTCCGTATGTTTATCCGTCCGTCCGTCCGTCCGTCCGTCCGTCTGTCCATCCGTCCGTCCGTCCGTCCGTCCGTCCGTCCGTCCGTTCGTCCATCCGTCCGTCCTTCTGTAAACACTAGTAGCTCCTAAACCATGCGTAGGATTTTTTAAAAAATGACGAAATCCCCATCCATCTGGCTCTAGACGAAGCCTCCAGATTTGGAAATAGATTCTTTTAAAATTTACTTTCATGAAGGCCTCCGAACATTCTCAAGGTTTTCTCAAATGCGGCTCCAAACTTCTTCTTTCAATTTCTTGTAAGAATAGAGGAAAATGCACTTATAAAGGTAAAATAGGTCTAATTCTCACGGTTAAATCTGAATTTTCGAAAATTGCAAAAGTTTTAATTTTTTCGGCGTCTCCATGCAACTATAAAACTGAAGACATGTTTTTCCTTCACATCAAATTTGTTGTCCATAAATAGTTCTTTCATTAAAGTCATGTAGATTTTTTGAATATTTTATTAGCTTTCATGCAATAGAGCGTGCAATATTTGCAGTTTTAAAAATTAACAGAAAGAAGATTTTCTCAAAAACGGCTCCAACATTTTTCTATAAATTTTTCGTAGGGATAGTGCCAAATGTACGCTATACAATGACATATACGCCATATTGCTCTATTCTTTTGTTTTTTCAAAAATTAGAAAAAAAATTGTTTTTGACTTGTCTCTCACGTCGGCAATATTTACATTGCAAGAGATTTCTTCAAATTATTATATTTATAAGTACATGTGATTTAAATAATGTCATAATGTTTCTGGAAAGCTCAACAGTTTTCATGAGCTCAAAATTTCGCATTTTCAGAAACGCTCAAATGCCATTTTCTGAAAAATGGCTGCAAATTTTTTCTTCACACTTTTCTAATGGATAGTACTGATTGCAGTTTAATATGACTTAAAGTTCATTTTGCTGCATTCATTTTGTTTTCAAAATTACAAAAATGTATTCTTTTTAAATACCTCTCATAATGTTAATATGCACATTTCCATCGATTTGTATACATTATTGCATTTGTGAGTGGAATTTCTTCCAATGAATTTAAATGAAATTTATCGAAACTAAAAAAAAATCTGTGAAAAAGGAGCTTCAAATTTCGTATTTACGGTAATGCTTAGTTGCCATTTTCTTAAAAAAAGGCTTGATATTTTTCAATGAAAATTTCTATTTAGGACGATGATTTACTCTTCTTTAATATTCTTTAAGTAGTATTTCAGTTCTATAATTAGGAAACCGAAAAGTAGAGAAAATGTTTGAAAAAGGTACTTTGAGTGACGATAGATGGAAGCTGGGAAGATGATGGGGCAAGACCGTAAAATCCTCACGAAGGAAATGAGAAAACATTGGTACGAAGATTTTTAGGCAGATGTTTTAGGAAGAACATTTTTAATATAATTTAGTCTACTTTTCAATTTTCATATTCTCTTAATATTCAATGCGGGAATGCTTTATTTCTGACAAAAGACAATAAAGCCGAAATAAACATTATCGTAAGATAACAATAAATTCAGCCCAAATGCAGGCAAACACACTCTGTTGGGGTACCCCCCACCTTTCGAAAAAAATTGTCTTAGTAGTGCTAGAACAGATATCGTCGGTACAGACATCTCAAAACCTTCATATTTGACTTGATGAATGTCTATAATTCATATTGTTGAAAGCGTTAGTGCTTCTGACCGGGAATCGACCCAAGTCTCCTTTGCTATACGCGATGGTGACAAGTGAATAAATAGATTTAAAAACACAGTCTATTTTTACTAGTAAATGTACGTTCTTTACACTGCCCCACCGTAGTTTACATTTGAAGCAAACGCACGAGAAGACGCACGAGATTCCCGTTCCGTCAGCGAAACCACGCTCTCTCCCACGCTTTCAGAGACGACGCATGGCCGAAACGCTTCTGCTGTGTACGTATTCGCACGTCACATGTGCGAGATTGGACGAAAGAACAAGTTTTTTTCGATATCACGAGCCAGCATCTCTTGGGCTGAAAGCCGGGCTGGATTCTTGTTCAACTCGACTTGTGCAGGTGCCCATCGGGGGTGCACGAGCGGGAGCGAGGGTGGTGATATGGTGGCGCGCTATTAGCAGGGTGCTGATCTCGGCAGCCGGGCCCCGACTCCTCTGTAGCCATGTGCCGCCGCGGCGCAGTTGGTGTGTTCCGTTCTTCCTCTGCGGACGTCCAGAGGCCGTCCCCGGCGTGAGATTGGAACGGAAATTGAATTCCTCGGCTCGCACAAGAAGTGGAACGCTGCCAGCTCTGCCGACTAGGGGCCGCGGGGCGATAGGATGAGGGGCGGGAGGGGTCAATGGGTGAGTACGCGTAGTGAGAGTGGGTGATCGACGAGAGAGCGAGTGAGCTGCGGTGCGAGGAGAGGGAGTAGAGCTGGAAGGAAGTGTCAGGGGAGCGGAAGGGAGCACTTCTTACAGGGCTCATCCCTCCGTTAGTAAGGTCGCTTTGCTGGCGCCGATGCTGATGGCACCGCTATCCACTACTTTACCCGCGGAAAATGCCTTGAAATAGTGAACCGCAGGTTGCCACGCAGGGCCGGTTCCACAGCCTGACTCTGCGAACATGGATGTTGCCATAATCCTGCTCTGACGAGGGAGGCACCAAATAATGTTACGTTTTAATATTTTAAAAATGAATGAATTATAAAATACATATTCATTTTTTTATCCTCAGGCGCAGGAAAAACTGTTTGTGACGTATGTCGGAGAGGAATAATCTATGCAAATTCTTTGAGTTGCAGAATTCCGTCCACCCTCTTTTACTAAACTTAACTATGTGAATTGAATTGTATATGAATAAAGGTTCCAATGAGCGGGGTTCGCAACATTCGAAAACTAGAAATATTCACTATCGCGTAATAGAAACGTATTTGCATCGTTAACCCAACCACTTTTAAGTTTATAGTATTGCTAACGGAATAACCCATGTTTTGCCGGGGAATAACTGCCGCGACGTTTGAATTGTGGCTATTGAATAAATATTGTGTGGAAAACCGGTTTTGATTAATAAATTTGTGTTGATTCATTTGCATTAAAATAATGAATTTCTTACAAATATTTCTATAATGTTCCACATACAGTATTTAAATGAAAAAGAACAATGGGTTTCTAACACTCATAAGGTGTTATATTTCTATTGGATGGAGTTTCATTTCTGTATTTTTAAATTATTGACGTACTTTACTTTTCAAACGTTTGATTGTTGTTTATGGTATAGTTGTTCAAAGGTTAGTAGCTTTCTTCGAAGTAATGAAGGAAAGCTTTTGTGAAATTATCCTTGCTTGTCTGTATAATGTAGTGCCGCGAATGTTGTTACCGTTCTGATGTAATCTAGATGGTTTACTTTGTATATCGCCAAGAATTGCCTTCTGTTCCTGGCTGCCAAAGTAATTACAGATTGGAAACACGGTTCGTTCGGTTAGGTGTTTTTCAAGTGATGGCTGAAATGTAAGTAAGACAAAAAATTGCATTATCATAATATTATGTAACCTTTACAAATAATGCAAGAAAGTCCGTGCAGCTTCAGCACCACAAGTTTACTTTTGGAAATACCTATAAAACACATTACGCTAAGTCTGGTTTTTTCGCAGCGCGTTCTAGTGAAGTCCCGCCAATATTCCAGTCAGTGATGCCTTACTGTCCATTTCAGTGCAGCAATACGAGACCGTGCATTGTATTGGAGAAGAAACCACTGCTCGGATCGGGAAAATCGGTCGGCCAAATCGGGTCTTTTCTTGCTAATGGTTTCCCGAAAATTGACATTTTCATGATAGGCGATGTTTACTACCAGCTCGTGGGAAACCCAGTGCTGCAAGATCATCTCATGCCCATAAAAAATATTAAAAAATAAATTTAAAAAAAAACAGAAGCAAAACCTTATCCGCTGAGGCGACAAAGGGATTGGTAGAGGTGGGTTCGAGTGTGTCGTGTGACATTGGCTACACCAGTAGATGTCATGACAGTATTGAAGGTGTGATGTGTTTCTTTGCGTGGGCATTCAACTCCAATCAAGTTCGTAAATTATCTCTCCTTCTGATAAAACAGCCGTGAACGACATGCCAGTGAAAACTACTTTCTAAGCAAGGAAGGAATGGAGCATGCGCCAATTTTCGTAGCTTATCATGACCATTAGACTAACTCACTTTTGGCCCCCAATAAAAATATATTTTTTCTTTTCTGATGGGATATTTGCAATTTTATATGCTTTTATTTTGACGCGCTTTCTAGGCTGTCTACGTTGGCGTGGGTCTAGAGGTCTCTTCTAAAGGATCTTCATAAGGTAAGGTAACTACGTGTCATCTTCTAGAACACTACATACATAAAACACTAAAATTAATTTACAGTTTAGAATTAGGCTTATAAAAATTATTTTAATAACTGAAACAGTACACAGTAAAATTTGTGAAGAACAACATCTAGTGGCGTCTGATACGAAATAAAGTTTGCTGTAAATACGCCAGAAATTATCTGATCGTCATTCATTGAAGAGGCTAAACGCCAAAACAGTGTTTCTGAGATAATTAAAAACGAGTGGTTCTATAACAGCATATACTTTCTCGCATTATTCGCAACTTTTGGAATTTTTAAAAATTCTGAGAGTTCAACAAGAATTTATTTTATTTTTTTATTTTATTTTACGTCAAAAAAGCAGTTAAAAACTACGTATGACGTGCTATGGGGAAAAGTGAATTGTGTGTACATGGAACAATGGAACGTGCATCATTTTTATAAGAGTTCCAGAAACAAAATTGGAATAGCATTTGAGAAAAAATTAATTGCCTTCACTCCAAGCAAAACTACGCGAAAACATATTTTTTAAGTGTACACGACCTAATTTAAGGATCTAATTTTTAGAACTAATTTCGTTAGAGAAAGGACCTCAATCGTCAATATTGTATGTAAAACGAAACAGTTATTGTCTATCTAATATAGGAAGTGGTGGGATTGGGATAATTAGAGATAATCGGTGGACTCTATCTTTACCACGGAAAATTTTATTCCTCATAAAATTGGACCAAAAGCGCAAAAACAACGTTCCGTGACTCAATTACTCGCATCATCACATAGTTCCTGACAATAAGGCAAAAATAAGATACACATAATGTACATTCATCCAAACGAATGAATTTACCATTATGCTTTATTATTGTTTCTCCTCGTTTGCTAATATCTTCTTCATTTCCAATGCGCCCATTGGTGTCCACCATGATTCACAATTCATGAGACACTATCAATTACCTTTATTAAGTCTTCAAAAGCTTCACACCCAAGGAGTTGTTTTTAGGAACTTATATCAATCATTACACGGTTAATTCCACAAAAATTAATTTTATTCTTATTAATCTTTCATTTATAGATTTCTAATTTTGAATCATGTTATTACATCGTTTCTTCACTAATAAAGGGATTTTTGCCTTTGCTCTCTCTCCCTTTTCTACTCCACTCCGTAGATTGTAATATCCCTTAACCTCCTATTGATCTTTTGCTTTCTTTTCCGTTAAAAAAACACCAATTCCAATCATTTGCTTTTAAAGTCTTCAACAATTTCCTCCAATTTCCTTGAAAGGCTCTGCACCTTCCACGTGAGAAAAGAAACAGTCCATTTACGTAGCCATGGTCGCTGACCATTCTGTATTTGATTTTGATTTGATAATTTGGCTTTTTTTCATTTATTAACACATGCATTATTTAAGGCTTTATTATTTGTGTGCTGATGTTATTATTCATAGTTTATATGATCCTGTATTTAATACAGATAATGTAATTTTTTTATGTAGGATCACAGTAGGTCACAGGACCATACGCGTAACCCCGTACCTGTAGAACTATGGAATTTATATCCCAGTTTCCCTCGCCGTACAAAGGCTGCGTTCACTACAGATTAAATGAAGCTCCCCCTTTTAGAAGAAGAAAGAAAGAAAGAAAAAATAAAAGAGTAAAAGAAAAAACGGCGATAAAAAATATTCCTTAGGCCTTCGCAAACTAAAATTTTCGGGGTCGAAGCAAACAAGAGACCATTAAGAGAGCTAGAAAAGATGAACGAAATGTGGCACGAGTAACTAGAAGCAACGACACAATAGAAGGTAAGGACCACACGATACACTAGTTTGAATCGGGGGATGGGGGGAGTGCGTGTAGGAAATGGATGTAAATCAAGTATGGCTAGCAGGATAAGGTTTCGTAAGGCGTAGTATGACGTTGTGAGACACCCTTCGCCTGAATCTCCTGCTGAGGTCTGTACAGCATGGGTGACCCTGCCGGTAAGCGGCGCTACCTACTAGCAATGCTACTACTGTCATACCTCTCAGCTTCTTCGAAGTACGTAAACCTACCAGCCGTCACGAATAATGCTACTTTAAGGCGGTATCCTCTAAAAGAGGTAAGCACTTATAATTCTTAGTAATATTTAGTCTCAAAAAGCTCATGTTTCGTAGAATTATCAAACTTATCTCTACTGAAGTATTTTTTGTGAATATTTTCCCTGGATACACATACTTTTTGTTTTTTCCAACGTCGTCTTTTTCACTACCAAGGCCTCTTGTCCTTCTCTTAAAACTGATTCCATAAAGTATTGAAATAAGTGTAACTGTAATTATTCATCATAATTGTAACTCTATTTGTTCAGAAACATACCTGAATAGGTGTAACAGAAATCGACTGCAGCAGCTACTGGAGAGAAGCACCACGAGCTGAATCCTTTGAAGGGTCAGAGCCACAACAACTAAACTACCTTTCAGCACGCCCAGCGCCTACTGCACAAGGAGATGCACTTAAAAAAAACTTGGTGCTTTCATTGGGCGCTTCGCTATGTCATGTGGAATACTGGGTGTCCCACCAACTCTGCCACCCCCATAACGTCTGAACGGTTTACGGTATCGACATGCAATTGTCTCTCAACAATGCGGAATCATAAGGCAAGTAATATGCCAGAGAGGTATTGTTTGAAATATTTTTAGTTGTCGAGAAATTTAATCATCTTTGAATTTTTAAACGGAACTATGTACTTTTCTCATCAGCAGTGGATAGATAATAAAAAGCGGAATTCAATAATATATCATTTGTTATTGTTTTGATAGAAATTCTAGTATAAAAGTAGGTTGTGATTTTAAATTAAACGGACATTATTTCCTACAGCCGTCCTTGCAACTGTCGCTTTTGGGGAAGATGGCTTACGCTTCGCGGCGCCGCCGTCCGTAACAGGCTCGACACCGCGAAGACTACCTTCCCCAAAACAAGGGGAAATATTGTCCCTTAAATCACATGTCAAAAAGGGGATTTTATACTAAAATTTCTAAAAAAATACTAACATATTTAATCCAATAACACATTATTGGATTTCTCTTTTCATGATCTATCCATTGCTGGCGAGAAAAATATGTCATTCCATTTAAAAAGTCAAAGATGATTAAATTTCTCAAAAACTAAAAATTTTACGAACAATGTCTATACATAATATTACTTATCCCATGATTCTGCATTGTTGAGCGAAATCTACATTTCAATATCGCAAACCGTTTAGAAGTTATAGGGGTGGCCACAGTTGGTGGGACATCCTGTAAAGTAAAATGTCAGTTTTGAAAAAAAACGGCGCTTAATCCTTTTGTAAGGTAAGCTCCTCAATTATGCGTATAAGCATTCTTTAAACATCTGGTAATTTATTATTAACAGTTATTTCAAGCAATAATTCTGAAGTTTTTGCATTTCAAGTAATTTATCAATTTATTTTCTATAAAATATCATCAAAGAGTCGCACTTGTTTTATGTTTCATTGTATTAAATGGCGTTAACAATAAAGAACAACGTCCGGGAGAAACAAACAGCTGGTGCTTTCCGAGTGCAGTTTGAGACGTGGCCGATGACATTGGCACTTGGCACCCGATAGCGCACCGAAATGCCATCACGGTCGCCCGCTCTTCTATCATTCCTTGGTCTCCCCTAAATTTATCAATTCGTTATCTTGGCGTTCTTGTGGACACAAGATTAATTTGGTACAGTCACATCTCGTCCAAAGTAATTGAAGCCAATAGAAGGTTAGCTATTTTACGTCCGATTCTCAACCACATTTTTTAAAACTTCACTCCGCTTTAAGCATTTATAAAACCATTCTTCTTATGAATGCTCTGTATGGATTTCTGCTACCCCAACCACATTAAATAAGTTACACATCTTTAAAAACAAAATCTTCAAAATGACAGTAAATGCTCCCTAGTGCTACAACATAGAATCTCAATCTCTCCCACCTAAGAAACAGACTCCCATTTCATATTTTCCTTGAATACCTCTCCGACATTAGATAAAGTAAGAACTTTTCTTACATTTACCTGTCTCTCCAATCGTATTTCCTCTAACCCTGTCGTCGGTCTCTGACAAAAGATCCTCACAATAACCTTGGTTAAAGGCATGACCTAATGAAATCACTATCAGGGAGGAGACAAGAAGTTACCCCCTTCACACTTTGCTGGTACAAAGTTGCTCGGTCAAACAACTGAAGAGCCTTACGACTTAACTTTGTACTATCTATCAATGTAAAATAAAATTTAATTTAAAAAAACTGTCCCCGCGAGGCCCGCCCAGTGCGCGAGAGGCGGCCAGGAAGCCCCGGGTTGCGTTCGGCCTTGCCAAAGACCCGGTGGCCGAAGGTGACGGGTTGGGGAAGAACGGGGTGGCGGAGTGGGGGAGTCGAAACCGGCACGTCACAGCTGGCGGCCTGAGGTGTGTGTCGTTCTATTGTTCGCCCGCTTCCCACTTTCCACTTCCCACTGGCCACCCTCCCCACTGCGCCCAGTCTCATCCCAACTGCTCCGCGTCTGCTCCCCATGCCCCCCCCCTTCCCCCGGCCCCTTCAGCCCGTCTCCTGCGCGCGTGGCCGCTGCCGCAACCAATTTCCCCTTTAATTCCGTAACGAAATTGTTTCCCTGCTGCCCTAAATGCTTGCGACGGCTTCGGAGAAGTTGGACTCGTGGTCCGTCCCCTTCTGCTTCTTTGCATAACAGTCCGTTACTGTCTATCAGATTGGAACTTAGACTTTAAACTCCGCGTCGAATCCTGATTTTTCGTTGAATGTGCTGTGTCGCGATACGTTATCTCCGCCGACGGCCTGTCGTAGCTGATCTGCAGAAGTCGGGTAAAGCTGGCATTCGTTCTGGGAGAGAGGGCAGCATGATCCAACTCTTAAAGTACTGGCATTGGGCTACTAGTGAAGCAACTCAGGTTTGCCTTAGCCTATTATATATTTTAACGGTTGCACGTCATCCCCCTTACTAATAAATATTGCGTAAAAGTAACTCTTCGCGTGTGCCATGAACAGATAAAATATCAAACTCGTCTAATAAACATGTGTTAACTAAAGTGTGGAGGAAGCGCGGTGCAGATACCTGGAGACTGGTTCGAACGCCATCGGCGAGGTGGTCCCGTTAATTAGTTCATTGCTTGCGGTTCCAAAGTTTGAATACCCATATTGAATACCCATTTTGTTTTGTTTTCAACATTGCCCTGTTATAACATACAGGTTTACTTTTTCATTGCCATCACCTTAACTAAATTACTTCTTCCCAAAATTTGCTGCGAAAATGGTTCCATCTTTTTCGCAGGAGTTACTCCTCTTTAAAGCGGCGTCGGTCGCCGGACGAGCGCCGCGCTCAGCTTTGATTTATTTCAACTACAAGGTTAGAAGAACACTAGATTCTTCAAAATCCATCTTGGAGATTAGCGACCACTATTGGATTTAACGTTATGGCAAGTATGAAGATGAAACTAAATGGTGATGATAAGGGGTGAAAGAACAAACACAAATACAGCCAGGTCCGAGGCGGGACTCGAATCCACGACCCTTCGGTCCGGAATCGCTACAACAGTTGGCGCCTTAGCGATCTCGGCCACCGGGTCGGGCACCTGCTAGCTATGATATACTCTTTAGAATTTAACTTCACCCAAAATGTTACTCACAAAGTATCCCAATCACAGTGGCGTGGGGTTAGTCCTGAAGCTCTGGAGTAAACCGGGTACTCCTGGCTTACTACTACATTCTTTTCGTAGGCCGCCTGCACATTCTTAAAGGTGAGTTAAGCAGTTGATGGAACATTGGTAGAAAACGCGTGCACGAAATGAAGTCGAAGAAAACACATAGAGTGGAATGCGAACAGCCCCACGTAAGTCGGCGGGCAGGGGGCGGGGCTGCGAGGCGCATCAGGCAGCGCCGCGGAACGGCGCAGTTCGCGGATGGCAGGCAGGCCTCCTCGCCCCCCCTCCACATTGTCTTACCTGAGCTGCAAGCCCTTCCCAGCGACTAAGCCAAGGAGAGCGCTCGTCGGCCAGGCGATATTCAATTATGTTTTCTGCACTCCGAAATGAGAGTGGAGCAAAAGGGGCCGTGGGGAAAGGGAACGCCCGCCGCTGCCCTGTGGGAAATCCAGCGCGGTGCCCCACGCCCATGCACGCAGCCCTTGCGACAGCATGAAAAAATCTGCCAAAAAAAACTTTACTTTTCTGATCAGGAGAACGAAACGTTGAAATTTGCGAATCCCGACATGAGATAGCCACCATCAGCATTCGAACTCTAGGACCTCCCGGTCAGAGGCAATGTAGTGACATCAGTTGATGCTCTGAGCTACCTCAGCCGGTACCACCAGAACAAACGTGCATAGCAGTACAGGTGTCCGAAAACATCAATTAATCAATTAAGATAGTATTTGTGTTTACTGAAAAAGAGAGCATGCGATTAATTTCATTAGTTTTTCTTCTCACAGAAGAGTAAAGCCTCTGAGAATTGATATCTGCGATGTGGTGTGAATCAAAGAATCTTCCTGAGGGAGCTGCACGCGCGAGCCAATGTGCTGAGTGGCGGCGGGGGAGCGGTGGGGCGGCGGCGGGGCGGGAGCGAGGGCGGGGACGGCAGGAACTCGCGCTGTCACCGCTTAGTCAGAGGTTCGCCAAGACCCAGGGGCTGTGGCTGCCTCGTCGGCACCACGCCGCCGGGCATAATGAAGGGGGCATCGGGCATGCACCCGCACGCAGCACATCGATCACGAGAACATTATTACTTGCATGCGGGATAGGGTTATGAAACAGGCCCGAACAGGAGACAAAGCTTCCGGTTTCTTTTCTCTTCGTTTTTCTCCATTAGGAGAGGCCACTTTTTAATAAAATTATGTGTTTCATTTCATGACATATCATCCTTTTCACAGAGTACTATAATTTCGAAGTAAAACGAAAGAAATACAGGCGAACCTTAACAAATATTGAAATAATAAAATTTGACACTTTCATATTATTCGAAATGGAGAAACTTCATTTATAGAAATAGAAAAGCAATGTTTGCAATGCTTTAAAAAATGATAAATTAAACAATATACTATTTTCTCGGGTAATGAAGTCGATTCTGTCGTAAAATCTCATTCTGCGCCTGAAGGGGTAAGAGTCAAAATGACTTCCACTATGTTGACAAGGAGTTTCATGGAACTAAAGTTAAACAATATCAAACACCTCAACTCTGACGCGAACATTCAGAAGGAAATTATCTTTTCCATAGTAGTAATAATAGTAGTAAACAGTTGTGTTTAAGTCATAAACATTTGCCTTTTGTTGTACTTTACCACAAGAAAAGTACTGCGGCCCTTTTTGAACGGGAAAGGACACAAGAGAAGGGCGTAAAACGGTTATGTAACCAACAAAAAACGCAATCGATAAGCGGACCTTTACAATACAAAACACATTTATAATCTATAGCTAACGATTCAAAACTGAATTTCTTTACATACCTATGTTGTCTCTTTCATTATTGCTGTAGTACAATTTAGTGTATTACATTTTAGTGTACATATCATTAGTATTATTGCAATAAAAATGTCACGTATAAACCAAATCACTTCACCGCAGTAGGAGAGATTGTTCTAAATTTATAGATTAAAAAGAATTTCAGTAGTGTCTGAAAGAACGATCTTTTAGTAGGTTTTTTTTGTTTTGTTTTTATTGAAGTGAATGTTTTAATTAACGATTTTAATTCGTGAAGATGTGACTTATTTTCATTCACGTTTGCATTCATCGTGACCTTCCAATTCAATATTTTAAAATTTCTCTTCCGATTCGCACAATTTGCTTTATCGTGAAAAATATCACGGCCTTGCCATGTCGCTTGCTTTCTTAACTGATTATCATTGTTGCATAAAAATAAATCAGTATTTTGTAACTATATATATATATATATATATATATATATATATATATATATATATATATATATATATATATATATATATATATATGCATCGTTGACTTACAAACTTACATTTCTAATTCTAACACAACGATCCAAGTGATCTTAAATGATACCTTAAGTTGGGTCAAGCCAAGAAAACGTTTTTCCGAATTACATGAAAAGGAAATTTATTTTTGATTCTGGTTGTGTGTGTAAGTTTCAACGATGCGGTGGTGGATGTTACCCAGTATAGAAAGTAGGGGTTCGCTAGTATAGAAATTGGAGAATAAGTATGTCATGTGAAATTGTGTCAAGGTTAAATTTCTAACTGGTGAGTTCGAAATGGTGAGCCTTTATATACTATTTCATATCGAGTGCTAGTGTTTCATTGTAATTAACGTCAGTAACTTGTTATTTATATTCTTTGTAAATAATAATAATAATAATAATAATAATAATAATAATAATAATAATAATAATAATAATAATAATAGTTTAATAAGATCTGGAAAATACCTGGCAATCTATGGAAGAAAAAATACTGTCATGGAAGCAGAAATCTTTACACGGTTCGTATCCCCATCAGCTTGAGGATACAAATGTTGACAGCACATTTTCGCATCTTTGGTTAACTGCAGGTAACTTGTATGGAGAAACCGCTGGATTCATGATGGCCATTCAGGACAAAGTCATTAGCACACGAAACTACAGAAAATATATATTGAAAGAAACACTGAACGATAAATGTAGGTTATGCTCAACGGAGACGGAAACAATTGAGCACATAACTGGGGCATGTAAATTTCTTGCTGGAACGGAATACCTGCGACGACATAACAACTTTGCAAAATTCGTTCACCAATCTCTGGCTGTTAAAGAAATCTTAGTGTGGAAAACGTACCATACTATCAGTACCAACCTCCCACCGTCTTGGAAAATGAATCCATGAAGGTGTATTGGGATAGGGAGATTAGAACAGATAAGACCATCACCGCAAATAGACCAGACATTATAGTGCTAAATAAAACCAAGAAGGAAGTCACCATCATCGATATTACGGTACCACTGTCACATAATCTCCACTCCGCATACACGAACAAAGTCCGAAAATACCAAGAGCTAGCAGATGAGATAAGAAATTTGGAAAATAAAAAAGGTTCAGATCCGTCCCCTGACAATTTCTACAACCGGAATAATACCAAAATCCCTCATCAAACATCTGCAAGAATTGAATATAAAGCATATACTAGGAACAGTACAAAAATCAGTCATTCTAGACACCTGTCACATTGTCAGAAAAACTGTCACTGATGTGTCTGATATGTAGTGTTAGAGGTCCTGGAAATAAATGAAGATCTTGCTCGTTACTTGCTCTGAGCCGTACGAGTGAGCCTAGCCACAATGACATCTGTGGCAGGTGAATGTTTCCCCCCCGCGTGGGAGAAGTGCATAAGTCATAATAATAATAATAATAATAATAATAATAATAATAATAATAATAATAATAATAATAATAATAATATAGTTTCCTCTTATATGCATTTTAGCCTGAACATGGGGAAAACTTCATATTCCCGAAACCTCGCTCAGATAAATATGGTTGACGATAAATAAAAGTTTATGTAATGTGATTCTGTTTTTTCATTATTTTTGTTTATAAATTGGTGTCTGACGAAATAAACTCCGTGGTGAATATATGATGAACTCCGTATGATATGTAAGATTCAATATTGTATTAATATTTCTTTCATAAAGACCGTACATTTTTTTGGTAATCAGATTTAACATTGTTTTGAGTTATTAATCCTTTTTTTTTTTGCAATATGAACAATATAAATTCCAAAGTATAATTTCGCTGAGAAGGCCGTAAAAAAGACGCTTACTAAAAGGCCTACTCTTCACTAGCCTCAATCACATTAAAGACGATACGAAGAGGATTAAAGGGGAATAAATGCTTGCAGTACTAAGACTGTATTCCTAAAAGCTGTGGTTTTCCGATAAGATTTCTCAGATAATGGAGCAAGAAGCAACTATTCAATCGAAATTGTAAACGACTTAAAATCATTTTAAAAAACCTAAAGTGTGCGTTTTGGTAACTGACTTGCCCCCATCGATAATTGTAGGGTTAAGCGGTGTCTCTGTTTCCCAACAGGGATTCGTCCGCAACGAGCATGATTGTCATTCGTGAATGTCATGAAGTCATTCGTGATAGTAATAATAATGGTAATATAATTATTATAATAAACACGAAGGTACATTTTTATGGCCAATAGTTTTAGTGCGCCTTGTAAACGGTTCATTCTAGCGCACAGGATGTAAATAATACATTTTGGCAAATATTTACATGGAAAACATTTTCACATAATTCTTTATATTCATAGCTTTCTTGCATGAAGAAAAATCGTTTAGCACTTTTTCGTTCAAGTTGCTTAATGCCGTTGGCACTACCCTGAGAAGACATGAAAGCCAACTTGTTGGGTGCTGAACGCCATACCCGAGGCAGCCGGTTTCCGGACAGGGAGCAGAGTCTATTCCGGGTAGCGCTGACATGCTGTCCGAATTCCCGCAACACCAGGCGATGAACCGCTGCCAGCGATCTCTTCCCCCTTACAAAACCTCGTCTCTTTACTGGCCACATGACATCCTCGACAACAGACTGCCTCCCAAGAAAATGTCGGAGGCAATACGCGAAATGGCGCGCCGAGTGGCTTTGGCATGGGGTTGGGCGAGAGCGGGGCGGGAAGAGGGACGCGACCACGTTGGGTTTGAGGCGGCGACGCTGGAGGTAATTGGCAGAGAACGGCAGTGATCTGGAGGAGGATATACCCTTTGGGTCGAAGTCAGGTACTGGGGCCGTCGGTGGAGCGAAGTCGCACGGAACGGGGTGGAGCGAGGCGGGGCGAGGCGGGGCGAGGCGGGGCGAGGCGGGGCGAGGCGGGGCGAGGCGGGGCGAGGCGACACACACGGGGCGCGGGCAAGGGGCCGGCGTGGGGCACACAGAGGCGTCGCTGTGCTCGGCCGCTGCCTGTGATAGCATCGCCGCCAGCAAAGCGCGGAATGCGGCACCGCCCGCGCCACCCCGCGCCACCCGCGCCGCCCCGCGCCGCCCGCGCCGCCCGGTGCCGCCTCGCATCGCCCCCGCCACCCCGCGGCGCACCGCACCGCGCCGCGCCGGTGTCGCGGAGCCCGCTGTCCTGGGGCGACTGCTCTCAGCAGGCGGCGTCCGGGGCCAAACTCGCTGCCCACCATTGTCTCACTTGCTGCTGTTTTGGATATCTTCCATGTAAAGCATTGCACAAATTCCCGTCCACATAGTCCGTTTCATTTATTTTTACACTGTCGATCCGCGGAAACAAACCGCTCCGGTTCTTGGCTCCTCTACCTCGGAGTTGACTGAAAGCTACAGCACCGCGTAGAGCATTCTTTCACATCCATTTTATCGGGATATATCTTTCTTAAAATGTGCCTTTTCCGACTAAATTTAATCGCATAATTCCAGATTTATGTCGATTAATGTTCACTTGATCCAACATGAGTGAATAAAGTCTGAAGTAGAAGCAGCTTCGGACTTAATCCGGATAAAGTAGACATTAGCCAACACAAGGAGGCAAGGATAGGTGAAGGGGAATAGCAGATATTATGTGATTATCAGGCTACTGTTTGGAACTTTCTAAGGCACCTGAGGGTTAGTGTGTATATTTTCGAGATCTGCTGTGTCAGTTTCTTTAGTACACGATACCACGAAACCTGAACCCACTATAGTATATAATCTCAGTTGCTACGCATTTCCGAAGCTCCGGCCTTTAAACCTTCGCCATTCACATCGGACAACCTTGTGTCTGCAACGCATTTTTATGCTAAAATACGCATACGCACAACAAGACGCTTCACTCTCGGACAATATCCCTACTCACCTACCGCCCTGTGGATAATGCCAACAGGACCAGATGAAATTCGAAATAATATATTCTATTATTTTTTGATGATATCCTGAAAACGATCAAAACGCGAATGCTCCAAATGTTGATTCGTAACCAACACTACGGAAAACAAAGAATACTGGTGAATATATGTTATGATTTTTGAAAATACCTTTACCTTTTACTTTCGTATTATGATGTCAAAATAATATGTCAAAGGTATTTAAATTGTTTATTTGGCCGTATTCTGCGAACACATTTTGAAAATTGAGAGATAAAGACGACACATTGTGATGACTCTTTATTCAGCTTGTATCACAGATACTGTCGCAACACGAAAAGAAAATAGGAATATCATCATCAATGGGTCAGAATACAGTATAATCGCAGTATGTTAAATACTCTGATTATTTTAAATCAGTGTATTTAACATACTGCGATTATACTGTATTCTGTCCCATTGATGATGATATTCCTATTTTCTTGTGCTACAAATGTGCGTGTGCTACAAATTTTGTCATTAACGAAAATGTTACATGATACCAGCAATCTGAAAATCTAACACATATTATTTTCGTTATCTGGATATTTCAGCGTGTGCTGTCTTAAAAGTATTGGAAGGATGCAATCCGCAGGAGATAAAAATCACTCCCAAAATTGATTAGTGATTCCGACCGCATCAAATGCTAAGATCGTTAGTCCCGCAAGTATACTGCGTGTTTTCCTTGTGAGATGCCGGTGATCTTCCCCCGCTGGATGGTGAGATCTGGCGCCAACCTACACGATTACTAGCGGGATTTTCTCACACAGGTGTCTCACCAGCGTGGCAATGTCCCAGCCGGGACATGCTCTAAGCTCCTGATTGGTCTTCCGGCTTGTTATCACTGCAGCGCCTCTGACCGGGTTGTCCTATGTTTCGAGACCCGACGTTAGCAGGATTTTCGACAATAGCTTGTCAGCTAGGTCGAATTCAGCTGCTGTCTGGAGGAGAATTCTAGCGGCCGGTTACTCTAAATCGGTAATTTTCCGTCAGAGGTCAGAGGCACTGCAGTGACATCAACTGATTCCCTAAGCCACCTAAGCCGGTATTCACAAAACGCATAGCAGAAGTTAGAAATATACATGAATAGTAAAAAGAAGACTGGGAATATTTTTCATCTCAAAATCGATTTAACTTAAAAAATAATCTGCACTTTTGTTACAATCAACATCTTTGGAACATCACTTTCACGTATAAATCAGTTCTCAGTAAGCAACAATTGTGCCTAGTTATATTGAGTGAAAGGGATTGATTGATTGATTTTTTTCATGTTTCCGGGCGCGTCAACTGCTTTGGTCATTAGTTCCGTTAAGATAGTGCTTGTTTTTTCTCGGGAGATGGCGGTGATCTCTTCCCCCGCTGGATGGCGAGATCCGGCGCCGACCTACCGTCGGCTAGTGGAGTTTCCCCCTAACCAGGACTCTCCCACCAGCGGGGCACCGCCCCAGCCGGAACAAGCTGTAAGATCCCGACCGGTCTCCCGGAATATGTGGTAGTGGTAGTGCATGTTAGTGTAAGTGTGTGTGTAAGGGGAGAGGATGGGACAAGGAAGTGGAAGGAAAGATCGCGCGCGGTCCGTGACCCGTTTGATAGGGTACTGCTCCGGCATTCGCCTGGTGTTGATCGGAGACATCACGGAAAACTATCGATCAGAGCAGCCGATCTATAGAATTCTCATCCAGACAGCGATTGAATTCGACCAAGCTGAAAAGCTAATGTCGAAAATCCTGCCGCCGTCAGGACTCGAACCTAGGACCTCCCGGTCAGAGGCGCAGCAGTGACATCAGTTGATGCACTAAGCTACCGCTCTCGGTTGCAACACCAGGATAGTCCCAATCGTTTCTAAAATACAACGGGATGTACGTGTTTCTCGTGTGCCGGAAGCTTCTTTGCGGAGGACGGATGGAAGGAGGAGCTTCCGGTATTGATGTGCCCGAGACAACTCCCGTCCTCGACCGACACAAAGCCGATAACCGCCAGAACTGCGATCAATGTTGTCACAGCGGCACCCAGGCGAAGCACTCAGCCAGGCACCCGGCGCCGCGCGGCCCTTGCGCGGCGGCGGGGCGGGGGTGGAGACACCTCCTCCAATTACGGGTTGCTTCTGCTTGGCCAACGCCCACTAACTGGTACTCGAATACAGTGGGTGAAGACGCTTTCTTCCTTCCATCGGGTAATAATTCTCAGCACAAAAAATAAAATGTTCCTGGATCAGAATGTTGAAATATTCCAACTTTTTTTTCCAAGATATGAGTAAGGTGGCTACACCAACTTCGCCTAAACCACCTGCCAATTTAATGACATTGAAGTAAGATATTTTTGTTAAGTTTTAGGTTTCATTTAGCACAGGTCAACTCTGCGTTAAACTTCCTTCGTGATATGGTTAGCTCAAATTGGGACTAAAGTGCTTCGTTAACATGATTACCAACAAAACATTCAAAATCAAATGGTGTAACAAGACGACCACTCTTGAATATCTGCCAGAATCTCTTTCCACTATACGAAAGCGTCAAGAAACGTGGACGATCACACTCCAGCAAGGGCAGAAAGCCACGGCGTGTTCAGATGTGTCCACAGGAGCTGGCGTTCGGGGTAATCTCTCTATGTGAGTTGGTGAAAGCCATTGTGAGAGGTCATTTATAAACTCCATTATATTCAGCAATTAAATTAGACTTATTTTTTACTAATCACTGAAGTACATTACAACTGGAAGATTAAGTTCCTGCCGAAGGCTTTGAATGTATTCCATTGTATCTATAACATAACATACTCCCTCCTCGAGATTGTGCCGTTAAGTTTGAGCAACTGGCGCAAGATATAATTTTTTGTGCATATTACTGCTTACGGTATAAGGATATGCTGCAATTTTTTTTCGGTAGAAGAATCGTGTGGTGGAATTGGCTAATTATTCATACAATTCTTTCCTGTTATATCAAAGTCTGGGAGATATAGGATGTGTTTACCCAGAATGTTATGCCTTATCTTAGGCGGGAATATACATTCGCGAAATAGACACAGTATATTTACGTGTAAGCGACGACTGAATTCTGAACACATACCATAATAAACTTAGTTTTGTATTCAATTCATTCAAATGGACATTTCATTTTTTTTTCACGGAATTAAGAGACCGAAACATTATGTTACCTTAACATCTGTCATTTCACATCGTTTATTTTCGATAGAGCGTACAATTGTTTATTTGTAATGGAAATTGCATTGGAATCGATTTTCTGTCGTTTACTATTAATTTGTTATATGGAAATCAAAATAATTGAAAATATGATATTGTACTATTTACTGTTTCTTTATTGCAAAGTATATTCGTATCATCCGCAAAGATAACTATTCTTCCGTTTGAATTGACGAGGGCATATCGTTTACGTTCAGTAGAAAGAGAATAGGGCCTAAAATCGAACTCTGCTGTCTAGCTGCCTAGCTAGTGTCGAAAATGCTGTCACGGTCGGAACTCGAACTGTAGTACCTCCCGGTCAGAGACCCTGCAGTGACATCAGTTGATACCCTGAGCCACCTTTGCTGACACACACACACACACACACCCTTCAGGTAACACTGATGCTCCGTGAGCCTGGTAGCCAGGGACGCCGGCAGGCAGCGCCCCAGAGGAACGCTTCCGTAATCACACCTGGGTAGGGCCCCCTGCCAGCTCACGGCTACTACTTTTCAAGACTAGTATCGGTGTCGAATGAAGAGTCACTTATAATCCGCGGCGAGAAAGCCCTACTCAACAGCCGTGACTGTCGAGCCAAGGCACGACGAAGCGCAACACGAGGTCACCCGGATCAAGACCAGGACGAGCTCCCAACCCGTCTTCTCTCTGCAGCAACAATGGGGCGCGTCTGTTCGGAAAAGATTCCTTTGACCCGCCACATATCCACCCAATTCCACTCCAACCTAATGCAGATACCAAATTTAACCGGATTCAACCTAGCCAGACACCCTATCTATTCCACAAGAATAAAAAATAACTACCATTTCCACATATTCCTAAAGCAATTTTCCGAAATAAACTCTGATTAGAGATGGCCATTAGGTTACCTCAATCGCAATGCTAGCTGTAAGTTTAATTTTAGTTTAGTTAGTAAGTCAAGAAACATATGTAGAATGGATGTAACTAAACTATGTAAATAACATCAAGTAAAACATTTAAAAATATTAAATTAAAAAATAATAAGACCTGCCACGAGAATGGTCTACAAAGTAAGGATCAGTGCTGATCTACAGCCAATGCCATCTCACCGCAAACAACACAATAGGATAAATAAAAATAATTTTGATAGTGCTTCGATGCGACTGCAATGCTCAAAAGAAGAAACCGCCCGCAATTAAATATTTACTATTTACGTGTTGTGCTATAGAACAGCAAAATTACTAATATCCTTCGTATGTAAAGAACTGTAGTACTGAATAAATACTATATTATATACTATTGCAATATTTGTGACGACTCTTTATCTAATTTATTGCAGAGTTATATCACAGTATTTTGTTTTCATCGAGGGGTGTGCATGCTAGGTTTTGAAAAACAATTGAGGATGCTTTTGTTGCATTTTTTGCTGCTGCAGATCACTAGTTCAATTAAATATTGCGTCTGTTATATTACTTAAAACCATTGCCATCTGCTATAGTGCTTACAACAAAGAATAATACTAATTAACAGACAAAAATTGACCTCTACGATCTAGAACTTACATCTCCATATTACATTATTATTACATTATGTAATGTTGTTAAAGCATTGTAATGTTTATTTATTTATTAAATAAATAAATTAATAAATAAATAAATAAATAAACATTACAACGCTTTACATTAACGTTTCGGTCACGCATTTGCCAGCATTTTCAGTGCCTTCTTGTTTTGTAGTACATTCAGTGCTAATAAAATAAAATAAATACTATTAAAACATCCATAAAAAAGTTGTAGACTGATTTTAAGAGAAGACTTAAGTTCACCTCGTGAAGCGCCACTCCACAGTTCCGCGTTTCATTTCCATGAAGCTGGCAGAACCACAAGTCCGCGTATGGAAATATTTTTGGAATGTTGTTGTACGTGTTTGTACGTGACATTCCGTATAAACTAAAGGAATTATTTCTATCTCTTGGTCTACAATCCGATGAGTCGCACAATTGTGTTCAGTATATTTTCACTTACAGCAGAGCTTCACAGCCGAGTTAAAGATCACTGGAGCTCATTGCATGGCCACGAATGTCTTTTTTCAATGAATGTCTTTTGAATCAATTAAATCAAGGAATGTCTTTTTCTTGAAATTGGTAGTTGAAATTATTGGTTGTAACCAGTCAAATATATTTTAAGACTTTAACCAAAATAATATTTTCTTTATCGTCAATACAAACTATTTTAATCGGTCCACGGACAGAAAGGCTGCCTAGACAGTAAGTCCAATATAAGAGGAGGTCTATTTCACAAAATGTGTAAAATAAGGTGACAGAAGTTGTAGGAAACAGGAGGTTCTAAACCAAAGACGTCTAAAATAAAAAAAGTCCAATTGCACAGTTCAAATAGGTATACATCATATTAAAGGATACATATAAGTAAAAATGAGTATACATCAATATATTGGATAAAGGTAAAAATAGTTTAGTACAGAATGACAATGATTACCATTTAAGAATTAAAACACTAGGAATAGAAAATTGAAGGCGCTCACAGACAGGAGCTAACGATATTCACTCGAAGTCTTTGAGCTACAGATTGAAATTCCATATCACGACGATCAGTTTCAAAGTGACAACTATTTTCAATACCTTTCTACTTTCCCGCCCTTACTTCATAAGTAAAGAAGGAATTTTAATCGAGCGCCGGAAAACGGCGAAATTTCGACAGAAGAACACTTATTGGCGGGCCCGGGTAACGAACAAATGGATAAATCTTGTTCATATACGTAGAAAATCACTTTCACTAACAGGTTGTATCGTCAGAATCCATCTTTTGTGGGCCCTTCAAAAATGTATTGACAATCTGTCTCTCCGTCTCTCTGTACGTCTGTGTGGTCAACGTTAGTGCCTAAACCATTCAGAAAAATTTCGACACAATTGATATTCCCTGATCGATCTAAATGAACTCCCGGCCTTGCGAGTTTTAAAAGGATATTTTGATTTTCGGTTGTACTATACGTGAAGCATAATTACATTTCCAAAATGTTCTCAAACTATTGGTGCTAAAACAGCACCCAGTTTCTTGCATTATGTCTAATTTTGCTGTTTTCGGTTTAATTCATTCTTTCAGTTTAGCTATTACAAAAAATGTACGTACACGGACTAGACTTAATGCAAAGATCAAATAATAATTAACAAATACTTAACTAGATATGAAAATGCAGCAAAATATTTAGAATATAATGACCACCATAAACAAATTCTTACCATTAGCAGAAATGCGAACACAGACACATTAAGCAACGCACGTATGAGTAGATTATTTATTAATGGTAAAAGAAAATAATTTATTGACTTCTTTTTTTTATTTTTTGTCTTCCTGTTCAACATACATACATGTTTTTCAGGGTTGTGAATAGAAACATACAGAACGTTTGGTTTATTTCCTAACTATGGGTGCCCTGAATGGGTGCGTTCAATGTTTTTGGTTTATGTTGAAAAATTTTAATTATTTTTGAAAGAAAATTGAAATTACAGAGAATGATCGTTGATATGATTATTCGATGGAGGATCATAAGGCCAATTTCCTGCTGATTTATGGTGGTTGGAATCTGTCTTTCGGGAAGCGTGAATTTATACGTAAGTTCAGTTCTGTTGTGCGTCCAAGGCTGAATATGGAGGCGCTGAGAGATGTAGAGAGTGATGAAAAGAAATCTTCGGACAGTTTGGAAATGTGTTCTTTTATTGTGGGAATTTGCAGTTCGTGGTGGATTTGCTTGTTTGAAATAAACCATGGGGCTTTAATGATAATTTTTAGAACTTTATTTGTATAGTTTGTTTATGTTAGATTTTGCTGCATTTCCCCATATCGGGCAAGCGTACATTGTTGGTCTAATTATTGATTTATAAATTATTATTTCGGTATCTATTTTAAGGGAAGATTTTTTGTTAATTAGAGCGTAAAGTTGGGATATTTTGCTTGTGTTTTTGTTCCTGTTGTGTGGATGTGTGTTTTCCAGTTTAGTTTTGTGCCAAGTTGCATTCCTAGATACTTGACTGCTGTTTTACTTGGTACCCAGGGAATATTTTCGTTGTGCATAATTAACTGGGGAGGGGTGATAGGGTATCTTAGGGTGAAAATTTTTGCCTGCATTTTATCTGGATTTATTTTAATTCTCCAATTTTTTACCCATTCATTGAATATGTCGAGGTCGTCTTGTAAGTAATTCCTAGCTCTTGTAATCTCTCCATGCTTTGAAAATAGTACAGTGTCATCAGCGTAAAGTGCTATTTGCGAATCTAGTAGGTGTGGATAATCAGATATATAAAAATTGAATAATACTGGGGACAATGGGGAACCTTGAGGCAGTCCTGCCGAAATCTGACGTAAGGGTGATATGGCATTGTTAATTTTGACTTGGAACTTCCTTTGATTTAAAAAACTTTTAAGAATTTTGTATAAATAGTCTGGAGTGCCCATTTGTCTTAATTTGTAAAGAAGGCCTTGATGCCATATTTTGTCGAGGCTTTAGTTATATCCAGAAATATTGCGTAGTTGTTGTTTTGTATGGAATCCTTCGCTTGTATTCGGTTAGTCGTAATATTTGATGTGTTGTGTAGTGGTTAGGTCGGAAACTAAATTGTGTACCTGGGATTACGTGAATGTTTGTTACAAATTGTGTTAATCGTTTTAATATCAGTTTCTCTACTATTTTTGACAATGAGGGGAGCAGGCTTATTGGTCTATAGTTTGCTGGATATTTTGGATTTTTTCCTGGCTTGCGGAAGGGCAGCACTGTTGCAATTTTCCAGTCGTTGGGAAAGTGACCTAGTCTGAGTGCTGCATTGAATATTGCTGTAATGCCTGCTATCTGGTTATTATTTAATTTTTAGAACTTATTTAAATAAAATCGTATCCTGCTGATTTCTTAGTTTTTGATTTTTTAATTTTTCGTTTAATTGGGGGTATCTTTATAATGGTTGAGGATTGATTAAATTCCTCAACTTATTTATTAAAATGTTCGTTCTCGACTGGGTTTGAGTTGAACGATTTTTCGAGGTAGTCAGCAATAAGAGAAGTTTTCTCTAAATCGGAATTTGCCACTTCTGGACCTAGTTTAAGTGGTGAAAATTCTTGTTTTTGTCTTTTTATTCTCTGTATGGTGGACCACATAGGGTTTTTTTAAAATTTGGAACTTGCAATCTATGTTGGTAGTTTTGTTTTAACCAGTTCGTCAGTTTGTTTAATTTTCTTTTTAGGTCCGGACGTCGTGTCTTTTGCCAGTAGCGTCTTAGATCGTGTTTACTTTTAATTAGATTTATAATTTTTGTTGGAATTAGTTGCTTATCTATCGATTTTATTCTTTTGAGATAAGTGGTGGAATTTGAGAGAGGTCCTTGAATGTTGTTGACTAATCGTTTGACTTCATTGTCTAGATCATCAGCGGAGTGAATGTTCTGTGGATGCCTGTAGTTAATTTTTAAATTTTCCCTGAATTTAGGCCAGTTAATTCTACCTTTTTTGCAGATTATAAGAAGAAAATAAAGAGGATGAAGTGATACGATTACTGGATTGTGATCCGAATCGAGTTCAGGAAATACTTTTATATATATCAGGAAATCAATATTTTTTGTAATGAGCATATCCAATATGTCCGGAATTATATTATTATTGTAAGGGTAATGAGTGGGTTCTATTGGAGCCAGAATACATAAATTAAGGCGATAGTTAGATTTAGTAAATTTTTCCCTTGAGGGGTTTAGTATTGCATCCCCAAGCGCTGTGTTTGCTATTAAGGTCGCTAATTAATATTACATTATTGTTTCCAAAAATTTCTGTGTATATTTTTCTAGGAAATAATTTATTAGGAGGTTTATAAGCCGCTATTATGATTGTGTCCTTGTTATTTATTTTGGTGTTTATTGCTATAGTTTCTAGTTGTTATTCGTGGGTCGAATTAACGAATTTTTATGTCTTAGCGCACTAATATGGCTACTCCTCCTGCGGCCAACGCCGAGTGACGGTTGTTCCGGTACATACAGAGTGGTTTTTTTATCGTTCGCCGAAGAATCGGGCCGCGTCGCCCGGGCAATCGAGGGCTCACTCGCCGGGAGAAATGCTGATTCACCGCCCGTGCGAGAACCATACGAGAACTATCACTACCGCGTAGCTTACCTTAAAGAAGATGCTGAAAGTGGTGTCCTTCGGCTCGAATGCATTCTTGGCACCTCCGGAATAAATTATGATTAACCCTTTGAAGTAAATCTCGAGGAATTGCGGCGATTTTCTCTTCAATAGAGCGCCGGAGCTCTTCCTCCGAATGCGGGTTTTCTGCATATACCTGGTCTTTCAAGTATCCCCAAAGGAAAAAGTCACAAGGAGTCAGATCAGGTGATCTAGGAGGCCATAACCCACGACTAATTATTCTATCATCACTATAAACATTATTTAAGAAGTTCATGGATCGACCAGCAGTGTGAGCTGTTGCCGAATCCTGTTGAAAGTAACCATAGAACCTTTCTTTGGTGTCAATTGTTCGAAGAATAATGTCAATATCTGATGAATGTAAACATCAGCAGTAACGGTGGTGTTGAAAAAAATAGGTCCGATAATTCTTGTGGAACTCAATGCACACCACACTCCCATCTTAACGTCGTGAAGTGGTTCTTCATGAAACAGGTGAGGGTTTTCTGCACTCCAATAGCGGTTGTTTTGGCTGTTAACGTATCCACTCAGATGAAACCACGCTTCATCAGAAAAAAGTCAAAGCAGGATCAAGATCACCGTCATGTACGCTCTGCAAAAAATATTCCGCAAAACGTACTCGGGATTCTGGGTCACGAGGCTGCAACGCATGAACAACAGTGGTCTGTATGGCCTAATCTTTAAAAGCTTAGTTGTGTTCTGGCTGAGCTCGTGGATACACGTGCCTGTTGTCCAAGACGCCTCAAAGATTTTCTTGGGATTTGAAACCTGGCAGAAATTTCTCTCACCTTCTCTTCTGTCAGGACATGGCGCTTTCGACACTTTCGTTTGTCTATTAAAATTCCCTGGGTGCGAAGTTTCTAAACAATCTTCAAAATTGTTGATCGATGTGGAATATTCACGCCCGGAAATTTGTTAATAAAACGCTTGCGGCACTTACTGGCAGACTTAACTCGAACGAAGGTGTCATAAGAAATATTTCCTGCTTCAAAGAAAATTTCATGTTGCACAGTTGACCGCTCTAGGGGCACTGGTGTATCGGCCGGTTGCGCCGAGCGACGAACGCGCCGGATGAACGGGGGCCTTGTTGACGAATCGCCGGGCAACCGAGGGCTCGATCGCTGTGGCAAGCGGTGGTAAGAATCTTCGGCGAAGGATAAAAAAACACCCAGTATTAAAGCCTGGCATTGAAAATTTCATTTGGGGTAACAGGCGAGTTTCTGTAATACAAGCTATTTTTATTTCGTGGCTCTTTATAAAGTATCGCAATTGATTTTTTGCCTTTTTATTCCGTTCACATTCCAGTTGAGAATGTTTGTTTCTGGATTTTTATTTACGTCTATTTTCGAGGGCTAATTTTACTAATATTTGAATTTGTGGAATGAGTGCGTTTATTACTTGGTTAATGATTGATGATATCAACTGCCCTTGGTGTGGTTGGAGATTGGAATTCATTTGCGGGGGGTCTGGGAAATAAGTCTTTGACGATTCGTGCACCAGGGATTATTGGGAGAAAGTTACGTTGGTTTAGTCTCTTGAGGATGATTTCGAGGGCATTTTTGGTCCGCGGCTTTTCTAATTTTGAATGTCTGTTGTCTTTGGTTATATCGCTCTGCTTGTTTTTTTAGAATTTTCTGATAAACTTCACATCCTTTCCAATTGGCTATGTGCTCTATTTTACAGTTTGCGCATTTCGGAGTTGTTTCCGTTTTGGATTCCGTACATGTAGAATAGTGGTGGTTACCCAAACATTTAACGCATCGTGGGGGGGCGTCCACAGTTAACTTGAGTGTGATCGAACCTCTGACAATTTTTACATTGAATTGGAAATTTGTTGTTGAATCTAGGAAACACTGTAATAACACTATAAATGAACCTATCTAATGATAGAATGCTCCTTCCCTTGCTATTGTCCTTTAATTCTACAGCATATATTGTTAAAGGTTTTCTGTCTTTTTCATGAAGGCGGGTAACTTTTATCACTGGGTATTTTTTCACTAGTTTTTGGAATATTTCTGTTTCACAATAGTAATTATGAATATCCTTTATTACGATTGAAAATTGTTTTAAGCTTGGGTCACGAAACGTGTGATATTCTATGCTGTTCTCATCGTAAAATTTACGTAAATCTCTGAAATCGTCTACTGAATTACATTTTTTCTGCCTCTATTTTCGTTGTGAAATCTTCTACATTTCTCATTCTACATTTCTACATTCATCTTCTACATTTTTAATGTCATTTATTAATAGTTGAAAATTTTCGGCTTTGTGAATGATTATGGGAGAAATTTTAATAACTTTTTCCTCGGAACTTCTTCCGTTTCGTTTAATGCTTCGAAGCTGTGTGAAGTAGGGATAGCATAACGTGAAGCAGAATCGATTTTTTGTCTTTTGGTTGGGATCACTTTGTTTTGTTGGTGCAGGTGCACTGTGTTGCAAGGGCGGTCAACTAGATCGTTGGCTGTTTTGTATTTGCGTTTGAAGGTCCTGTAGTTGCTGTTGCAAATGTAACAGTTGTTGGTGCTGTTCCTGAAGTTGATGCTGCTGCGCGTCTGTTTGCTGATTTGCTGATCTATGATGAGTCTTTGTTGAGATTCTAATGATTGTTGCTGCTTGGGTAAAATTCACGGCCTGTATCGCTGCGATGATGCTCTGTCAGAGGCCAGAGCACGTTAAATCACTATTATCTATTTCCACTGCTAGATAGGCAGTTAGAATTACTTTTAAGATCACTGTAATCACTTCACTAGCACTCGCAATTGACTGAGTGCTCGAGAGACGCCGACTGAACCAACGAGGTAGCGCTGCCATCGCGCGCTGTTAGCGCTGAACTGGCGGTGAGAGAACTGAGGTTCCCGTTGTGTTCAGAGCGAACAGAGATCTAATTAAATCTCTTGGTGCACAACCACCATTCGTTGATCTTCACACTTAAAACTCTTGCTTATCTTCTTTCGGAAGATATTTTCGCATAGGAGTTTCTGGGATTATGAAATTTACGTCAATACTTTATTCAGTCACGGTCCCCTGGTCTATTGACTTCTTGTTGCATGAAACAAAGGACACGGTTTACAACAATGTTGATACAAACGATAAATATAATTCGTTTCCGAAATTCCCAAAAGAGCTAAAATTAAGTCGCTCTTCAAACATGACCACAAAAATGAAATTCAAAATTATCGGACAATTTCTCTTTTGTCAGTTTTTTAAAATTTTTTAGAGAGACTCTTTAACATAGAGTATTTAGAGGATGTTTTTACAAACTCTCTGAGTAAATATGAAGCCTTTTCCAATTGTCAATATATAAGTAGAAAATCAAAATCTACGGAATCAGCCAATTCTCTTTTCTGAAAGATGTCGCGTTATCCATGGATCAAAATGAAGATTTATTAGAATTAGATTATTATTAGATCTTCCAAAAGCTTTTGACATCATTGATTAACATTTTACTTTCTAAATTATCTTTGAGTGGAATTCATGGTATTGCTCTAGATTGGTTATGTTTGTACCTAATGGCATACTATTACATATTCTGGGGAATCACATCCTAAAACTCTGAGAGTTTTAGGTTACACATAAGAATTGTACGAATAATAAGAAAATTCCACCCTCCTGATTCCTGTAAGACTCTCTTTATTAAGCTAGGAATTTTACTATTACCTTGCCTCTTGATATACTAATCTGCAGTTTTTGGCAAAATTTACACGAGGGAACATTTTTTTAGTGAATATCGATGTGTGTAACACTTTACAATCGACGTAGTAATCATGTTCCACAGGTGCCAGTATTAACAGGCCACTAAAAAACTTCACAAACATGAACATTATTTAACAACACATGCATATTATTGCCAAATGGCATTTAACAATTAAAATGGATGTACAAGTTTATGTGTCATGTAATATCTTTTCTCTGAGAAGCCTGTTCCTACAATTAGTGACTGTTCATGTATCATGTGACTGTATAATATTAATTTTATCAATGATATTTAATTTATTAATCACCATTAGGACTGTATCATTCTACCAACCTGTAACAAGTATTGTACCTCAGCTTTTGGGTCAATGACTCCTATCTCGATCAGGTTTTTCGTTCAGTATCTCTGATCCTCTGAGGGAATGTTGAGATGGTGCCTTGTAGTTCAGGACATAAATGTAACTTTACTATTTGTGCACATTTTCTAGAGTTCAGAGGGAATATTGCTATTCAAATTAATTGTTCTCCGTGTTCTCCCGAAAGTAAGTAGATTCTTTCACGAAGAACACAATGAGGGATAATAGTTCAAATGTATAGCTGAGTTGCCTTTGCAAATTGTTTTTATTACTCGGGAGAAATATTCTGTAATCAGTTCTTAGTAAACACAGTTATTTCCATCTGTGTTCAAAATTCAACTTGATTGGGTCAGGAGAGGGAACACAGATTTAAGAAACCTGCACAGAATACATTTCTCCCCATAAAACGTTACATACAATTATTAACTATTTTTGGCCTTACATCAATAAATAATAGTTCGTTTAAGAATATGGGATAGGTCCAATTCTCATTCAAACATCTACAATGTCAAAACGCAAATAATTTTACTTCCTCTCTGATGCGACACGTCTGGCGGGCATGGATCCGCTTGAGACTGATGAGGAAGACGACCGCTCACGGAGCCAATGCTTTCGAGTTGGAATCCCTGCCCGGAAACCCTTTGGAGAATTCCACTAGCCTTATACAATTACGTAACCCTTACAAATAATACAAGTAAATATGTGAGACTGTTGCGCGAGTAATACTTCTCTTCAAATTGAATTTCGTGCTCGTATTTGTATCAATTACTCAGTAACATCCGTTACTGAAAAAAAAACGATATACTCATTCTGTGAGCAAAGAATTCTAGAGCATGCAGCATTAGTGAGAAGGGAAATCTCCGATTAAAACAATCGTTTATGTGACAGATGATCAGCTGGAACGCCGTATAAGACTTCTGCGCGGGTAACGTACTGGAAAAAGGTTGGCGACCCTGTCCCCCCCCCGCCGCCGCCGCCGCCGCCGCGCAACCCTCCACGGCCTGGCCGACTCCGCCGGCTTCTTAGCATTCCTTGGCCCGCGTCCGCGGTCTGCGCGCCCTGCGTTGTTCTCGCACTTAGACAAATGACCTGCAATCCGTTTTGAAATTCTCCTCGCCGCTCTCGCTGCCTGTACAGCCGCCTCTTCGGCGCCCATCACCTTTGCCTAAGCTTCTCAGCTAGAGATCTGATCTGTGTCATTGCCGCCCTCCTCTAATCCTTTAACACGTTTTTTTTTCTCGATATCGAAGCTCTTTTCTTGCTCTTCTACTTACACCTTCCGTTTCTCCAAACTTCAAGGAATACCCGACGATGCTATTACTACTTTTAAAAGTATTGAATTTTAATAAATATCTCAATCTTGCTAAATGTTGGAAATTCCTGTAAAAGATTTTAACAACCATTCTCAGGAAGTATAAGTTACGTATTTTACCTATCTAATATTTATTTTGGTGAAGTTTGTTTAATGGTAGCCTAGAAGTTACTTCTAACACAAAAATATTATAAGGAAATGATACAAAATGAAAATTATACTTGATCGTACCTGTAAATGAAAACTTCACTATCAGTGAACGCTATCTACAGTTCAGAGGGGAAAATTGTTATTCAAATAATTGTTATCCATGTTCTCGCGGCAGTAATTCCTTCAAGAAGCGCACGTTGAGGGAGCATAGCCCAAACCTATACCTGATTTGCCTTTGCAAATAGTTTTTATTACACAGGAGCGAATATTTTCTTTTGAATTCTAGCCAAAAACGGATATTTCTTTCTGTATTGAGAATTCAATGTGTATACGGGTTAGGGTAGAGATCCCAGAATTTAAGAAAATGTGCACAGAATACACTTCTCATAGCATGTCACAAAGTTTTTTTAACTATTTCTGACGTTAAATAAATAAATAACCTCTCACATGTTCGTCGAATTATATACGCAGAAAAAGGCTGGACAATTTGTGCTAGAAGCAGAGGATTTTTGTAAGAAAACATGCCATAAAATTTACTAAAAAATCTCAGGAGCTTCACCTAATTATTTATGATCATCAAATTAATCTTGACATTCGTCTCGATGAATTCATCAATTTCTGGATATTAATGGAGAAATTTACAATTGATAAAGAAGACAATTCATTTGTAGCGTATAAACTGGTATAGAGAATTTTATAACGTATACGAAGCGTTCCACGTATGTAATGCTGATGTCACGAAAAATACACAATCTAATGGGTGGTGCATGAGAAAGGCGAAATCACGAAAACACTATGTGGAGAGGAGCATTCACAATAAACTAGCTACCTGTGATCCTGAGTGCAAAACTGTCGGTAAGCGTGCATTTTTGTAATTTTGAAACGAGCAGAATTGAAGGTTTTCGTTCTCCTTGAGTCATTAGTACTAACTCATAATATCAGGGTCAAATCAGGTATAAAAAACACCATCTTCTGCAAACTTAAATGAAGAATGTTTCTTATTGTTGGTGAAGATCAATGAACACTACTTCAATTTGCCAACGCTTCGGGAAAGCTAATTCCTTCCCGGAGCTAAGAATGGAGAAACTAACTCTCTCTCTCTCTCTCTCTCTCTCTCTCTATATATATATATATATATATATATATATATATATATATATTACAGGTACAGTCAAACAAGTCAGCCGACTTGATGTTTTCTCATAAACAATTATTCATGTTGGAATATAAAATGTATTTTTGTTGACTATTGTTAATATTCATAACTTTAACAATGAATAAATTTCGTTAGTTAAAAAATTAGCTCTATTTTTGAATAGACATGATTGGCTGCTGACGGGGGGGGGTGAAGCTCCATGAGCCCCCTGCTTCTTGTGTTTGCAACAAATATATAACTAATTATCAACGCGAGCAGAAATTGAAAGAGAACCTCTGGCCATGTGAGAGGTGTCGAGTGATTCGCTAGATAACCAGGAACTCGAGGATAATTATAAAAGAATGAAAGAATTTCAATTAGGATCGGAAAATGGAGATATCTGATTAAGTTATTCCGCTTAATCTAATATTGCGGGTACGAAGTGAATGCTCATACTAAGCGCGTGGACATGTCTTGAATGACCGTCTCGCACATCCGAACAGGAAAAATTTCGGTGGATTTACGAGTAGAACATTCTGATAAATATATGAAAAGTTTGTGTTGAATATGCTCCAATAGAAACTCCTCTTCGCCTTCTCCGTCATATTTTCACGGGTATTGTTCTTTGCCAGTTTGCTGACAATGTATGGCGCTTCATTGAGCGACGAATATTCAGAGGGACGCGAGAGAGCGGGGCGGGCGGTGCGGCGTGTTGTGCAGCGACGGCGCGGGGGCGGGCGGCGGGCAGAGTGCGACGCCGGGCAGACACCACGACCAACGCTTCTGCCCAGCGGCGGGCCGGCGGAAAGGGACGCGAAGGGTTGCGGCCGCGCCTGCGCCCGCGCCCGCGCCCGCGCCCGCGCCCGCGCCGCGCCCCGCCTCGCGCCGCCCCGCCCTACCTCCGCGTCACAGCAGCGAGCAGCGCCAGTGAACTGGCGCTGGCCCGCATTCCGCGCGCGTCCTGCCCGGCCCGGTTTGTCGCAATCAATATGGAGCACGGCGCGTGGCGACCGGCGGCAGCCACCGGGCGGCGACGGGGAGACGCCGCGCCGCGCGCGCCGCGCCGCGCCGCGCGCCGCGCCGCGCCGCGCCGCGTAGCCGCGCGCGCCGCGCCGGCCGCTGCCGCGCCGCGCCGGCGACGATGGCGGCCAACAGGGCTACCGACGAGCGATCGAAACAACGAAAGAATGGGATTCCTCACGAAAGCACTCGTGTTTTCTGGAAAACCTCAAACCTGGTCTGTCTCCACAGATATGCTTGATTTGTTGTAGACTTCATGATTGAATAAAAAGGAAAAAAAGACCAGATTTACAGCTCCCGATCAGGGAGGATACAGAAAAGCAGACGTACGAAATCAATGTGCAATCGTTTTGAACCGTATTATTAGTAAACTGTAATACCATTTATTATATTTTCTGATCGTTGTGGCTAGCTACTGAGCTTAGCATTCTTCCTTCATTATTTTTCATTCCATCTAGAGCTGCTTACAGCTGATGAGTGTAGGCCACCTTTAACTCCGTTCTGTAGCGGGTGAAGGGAGACATCTTGCACACGCACGCATCAGTGAGCAAGGTCATCAGTCCGGAGAATAACAGACAAATCAAAATTCACACATTTTAGACCCGTTTCGAACTCATGTTTATGAACTCATCTCGGTCTTTTGGTCCATTTGAAAAGTCGATGTGCTTGCGCAGTGGCTGCTTGCATGGCAGGCTAGATCACATCATGTTGGGTTAATATTCTTATCAGGAAAAGAAAATATTCGCGCAGGTGAAACTCAGATAAGCAGCCTCCCGGGAACGTTGATAAAATGAAACCAGTCAACCACTAGTATAAAGGGTAGAGAATCGAGCTCTCGGTGTACGTTCTGTGCATAAAAGTCATTCAGATATTTGTTATTCAATTTTCTAGACTCTGTATATATATATATATATATATATATATATATATATATATATATATATATACACACACACACACACACACACACACACACACACACACACACATACACACACACACACGTTACGAGGACGATGTATCAAAGTGAATTTGTTCCAAATCTTATTCTATATATCAAAGAGAAACTTTCAGATATTATCTTTTATCTAATTACGGTAAAGTATAATCTACTAATTGTATTAAACAGTTGCAGCTGAAGTTGACGAAAATCTACGTAGCCACATTGCCAAATTTCGTAAGTACTAGCTCCATTAGATTTTGTGTAGCATACCTTCTAGTTTTTGTATGGAATCTTGCTTTTTATTCATTTAATAACATCAATTTAACACTTTTAAAATACAAAGCTAGGTTTTGTTGTCTTATCTGGGGTTTTGTATTTATTTCAATTTTATACGTACATTAAAACGCATTCGTGACATGGCTACTGCTCGTTCTACTCTTTTACTCTCTACACTCTCAAAGCTGACCTTCTGAAAGCCTTCACAACGTAAACAATAATTTAGATCAACATATCCGAAGGTTGAAGAGGTCGTTCTCTCACAGACGGTTGCTAAGTCGGCAACACTGCGAATAATACCAACCGTACACCCGTGACTGTACAAAAGACACAGGCACCGCATCCAGTCACAACTCAAAACAAATTTAGTGTTTTAGATTATGAAACTGATTTTCCTCGCCTTCCTGATCCTCACCACCCTTCTCTACCATCGACAAATACATGCACAAACCAACCTAAACAGGCTAGGAAGCGCGTTAAAACCAAAACACGTAAAGCTGCGCATCCTAGTTCACTTGAAAACAAAGACATTACGACTGAGCCTAAAAAACCGGTACTTATTTTAGCTGACAGTCATGGCCGCCATCTTTCCTCCGTTCTCAGTAGGAAGTTACCCTCCAATTTCTCAGTCTCATCTATTTTTAAACCTAACGGGAGGTTTGCAGATGAGACTTCAGAATTGGACACCCACACGAAAACACTGACCAATCAGGACACAGTCATTATCATAGGAGGGCAGAATGACATTAACTTGGACGGTAACTTTACACCTGAACAACATGTTAACAAATTACAATGTGCGCCAAAAATACTAACATTGTAGTCTCGACTCTGCCCTTCTGGTACAACAGACCAACACTCTGCAGCGAGATTAAGCACGTAAACCAACAATTGAAACTGCAGCTGAGAGAAACAAATGTCACACTTTTTAAAATTAATTTCCTCTCAGCGAAACACTTCACCCGGCATGGTCTTCACATGAATCTTGCTGGAAAACATGCAGCTTGCACAATACATCATCAACTCCAGTCCTACGCAGTCTCCTGCCAAACATCCATCCCTTTCACCTTCCTTACGTTCTCCACCCCCACCCTTATTCTCAAACCCTGTTGCCTCTTCCTCTGAACTCTACTCCCGTGTCTCGCATTCCCACTACCAATTTGTCTACATCTGATGCCCCATCTTCCTCACAACCTGTCACTGCGGACACACTACAACCTCTGACCGCACTGAGGTAAAAATGGAGTAAATATATAGCAACTACAGTCAGATGCAGCAGAAAAACATTCGTGTAGGTACTTGCAAAAAATAAACATTCTTCACCTATAATGTTCAATCCCTTTCAAATAAAACTGAGTTTACCGAGGCAGCTCTACAGAACGATCTAAATCAAACGGACGTTCTTTGCTTTACAGAACATTGGTTATCTCCTAAGGAACTTAGCATTTTCCAAATTCCAAACTTTTACCTCGCAGGTTTTTATTGCAGAGAGAGAGAATCCCATAAGGTCCTACGTATGGGGTTCCTGTTTTTACGTTAGAAATAATATTGATTATATCCCCTGGGCGGAATTAAATGTGTATTCCATTGAAAATATTTTCGAAATTTCTGTCCTACATCTTATTTCACTAAAAGTGATAATACTTTTCATTTACAGACCTCCAACAAAGAGAACTGCAGATTATATTTTGTTCTTAGAAAACCTGGAGATACCACTTAACAAAGTCAGCAATCGCTCTTTTGGATCCATTGTTGTCTGCGGAGATTTTAACATTGATTTTCTGGTCGAATCTTGCGAGAAAGAAAAGTTTCTCAATTTAATTAATTCCTTCAATTTAGACATTACAATTAATGTACCTACACGGATCACACAACATATCGATGAAGGCAATTGATCAAATTACAATTAACAAATCTACTACTGATATGAAGTTGAAACAAAAGATTTAGGATACAGTGACCACGATGCACAAATTCTTACCATTATAAGAAATGCGATCACTGACACAATAAATAATACACGTATGACTAGATTGTTTACTAAAAGTAAAATTAAATTATTCATTGATTACTTGATGCAGGAGTCATGAGAAGCGGTTTATAATACTATTGATACAAACGACAATTTTTTTTCAACTCTTTTATTTCATTTTAACACTTGCTTTCCTCTTCAAAAAAGAATAATAATATTTCACGGACAAGCAATTCTTGGATAACACAAGGGATTATGACATTTTGTAAAAACAAGCGAATTCTTTCTTTCATTTCTAAACCTCATGACGTATCTCAAGATTTCTTAATCTACTTTAAAAGATACAAAACATTGTTACGAAAAGTCATAAGACAGGCTAAAATCATGAAAAACGATCAGGATATTTTGAACTCAAATAATAAAACAAAAGCAATGTGGAATATCATAAAAAATACTACCAAATCAACTAGAAAACCCGTAGAGAATGTTGTTTAAAATATTACGATATAAATGTGAACGATCCGGCAACAGTGGCTAGTCACTTTAACCAATACTTTTCGAGAATTGCTGCTGATCTTACTAAGGGTCTTCAGGCACAAAATTCAAAAACAGACAGTTCACCCAAAATTTTAGACACAATGTTCGTTTCCGAAACTTCTTCCTATGAAATTCTTAAAATAATCGCTAAACTAAAAAATAAATATTCGTCCGGTTTGGATGAATTCCCTGATTCTTTGTTAAAGACTTGTGCGTATGCCATTTATTACCCGTTAACACGTATTTAATGCATCTTTATGCACTGGAACGTTTCCAGATATTTTCAAAACAGCTAAAATTAAGCCGCTCTTCAAAAAAGGCAACAAAAATGAAATTCAAAATTATCGGCCATTTCTCTTCTATCAGTTTTTTTCAAAAATATTCGAGAACTTTTTACGTACGAATGGAAACCTTTCTCACTAAACACGACGCGCTTTCAGATTGCCAACATGGATTTAGAAAATCAAAATCAACAGAAACAGCTATATTTTCTTTTCTTAAAGATGTCGCCTCATCATTGGATCAAAACGAGGCACCTATTGTATTATTTTTAGATGTCTCAAAAGCTTTTGACGTCATTGATCATGACATTTTGCTTTCAAAATTACCTTGATATGGAATCCGTGGTATTGCTCTAGATTGGTTATGTTGGTACCTTAAACAACGATATCAGAGAGTTGAAATACCTTACTGGAATGATAGAACATTACGTACGCACCTTTTCGACTCTTTGCCTGTTTCATGTGGAGTTCCTCAAGGATCGATTTTAGGCCCTATTCTGTTCCTACTTTACGTTAACGATATGCCCTCGACGATTCGAAACGGAAGAACGGTTCTCTTTGCGGATGATACGAACATCTTTTGCAGTAAAGAAACAGTAAATAGTACAGTATCAGATGTTTCAAATTGTCCTGAAATAACAAATTAATAGTAAACGAAAAGAAAACGGTTTTAATGCAGTTTTCCATTTCAAATAAACAATTCTGTGCTCCATTGAAAATGAACAGTGTACCATTGACTGATGTTAAGGCAACAAAATTTTTAGGTGTCTCAATTCAGTCAAACCTCAAATGGAATGTCCATTTAAATGAATTGAACACAAAATTAGGTTCATTATGCTACGCGTTCAGAATTCTTGCAAATTCAGTCAGCCTTCATACTGCTGTTTGTATACTTGCGAATGTTCATTCCGCCTGAGACATGGCATAATATTCTGAGGAAATACATCTTATAGTTCCCAGACTTTTAGATTACAAAAACGAATAGTAAGAATCCCACCCACGTGATTCATGTAAAGCCTCTCTTCATTAATCTAGGAATTTTACCATTACCGTGTCTTTTTGACGAATCAGTGGTTTTGTCAAAATGATTTTAGTGGGAATATATTTTCAGAAAATGCCGAAGTCTATTACTATAACACTCGACGTAGAATTCATATTCATCAGGTGACAGTATCAACAGCTCATTACAAAAAATTGAGATATAATACATGTACATTATTTTACAATACTTTGCCAGATGACATTAAACGATTAAATTAAATAGAAAAGTTTAAATCCCAAGTGAAATCGTTTCTGCTGAATAACTGTTTCTATACAATTAGAGACTATACTGAGCACCACAAGAAAAGTAACATTAATTTTAACAATGATACATAATGCATTATTACCATTTGATGTATAAATGAGTATAAACAACCTGTAACAACTATTGTACTACAGCTTCCGGGTCAATGACCCCATCTCGATCAGGTTTTTCGTCCAGTTTCCTGATCCATTGAGCAAATGCTGAGATGGCCCTTGTTTTCTTCTGGACATAAATGTAACTTCATTTCTGTGCACGTCTTCTAGAATTCAGTGGGAAACATTTATTCAAATTATCGTTTCATGTTGTCCTGGCAGAAGTACAAAGAGCCAAAATTTATTGCTTATTTTCTTTGAAAATAGATTTTATTACATGGAGTTTTTTGTTGTTTTTTCTCCCTTTCAAAATTCAAAATTATTGCTTATTTATCTTGAGAATGGATTTTATTACATGGGAGTTTTTTGTTTTTTCTCCTTTCAAAATTCAAAATTTATTGTTTTATCCTTGAAAATAGGTTTTATTACATGGAGTTTTTTTCCTTTCAAAATTCAAAATTTAAGTAGTATATGACTTGGTGTAGAGATCGCAGAATTTTGAAAATGTGCACACAATTCACTTTTCCCCATAGCACGTCATACGCGGTTTTTAACTGTTTTTTTTGACGCAAATAAATAAAAAAAAATAAAATAAAATATTAAAAGATTTTCGGTCGTAATAGCAGCCATCATTATAAATGTAGCTTCACTATGCGCACGTTTTGTTGAGCTTTCCTTTGGCTTGTAGTGGTAGTAGAGCTTAGGCTGAGTTTCTACTTTGTTAGCAATACAGAAAAATCAAATCTGTTCGTTCGTTTACCGTAACAAATAAGTTTTCTAGAATTCGGCAACGAAAATATCTAGTTTTTGAAATGTTAATCTTTCGCTTTTATTACTATTACTATTACTTATTATTACCATTATTTTTTTCATCTTTCTATTAATAGTTAACTATTAATAGTTAAATAGTTGGGAAGAGATTATGAAACTTAAGAAAGCGTGCGCAGATGATTTTCTCCCCTATACGTCACATACAGTTTTTTACTGTTTTTGACTAAATAAATAAATACATAAATAAATTAATAAATAAACGAAATATATTACAATAAAAGGCGGTTTAACGTCTTTTTATATAATTGAACAAAATACCAAATATAATACATTTCCAACTTAGATTTTTTATTAACTCATTCTACATTATCCTTCATTACGTTTTTAATCTTCTTTCTTCATCTATTTTAGAATCTTCTTCAGATGAAAATATTAATATAATTTCACTGAAAGTTAATATCCTTGATGGCGTGAGACATATTCTTACATTTATACTTTATGTTGTACATATATATGCATGTTTACTAAACTAATCCATCTGTTATCTACTTTCTAGTATTAACAGCGTGAATATTAACCTTATTCCATTAGAGAATGTAGTTGTGGTTGCATGTCAAGCTGCTGTGGATGCAGTTTGTTGTATGTTTACGTCTGTAAATCACTTTCATTTAATTATATATTCATGGTGTGCGGGGAGGAAACGTCAAAAATTGAAAAATAAGCTCTTGAGACAATTTTAAGTATATTTTGTCCAATAAACCACTTGCATATTCTGAATGGCTGAGCCACTATAATTACTTAAACGTTGATTTGAAAATATGCTTACTAGGCCAAACTTTGCATTGCTGAAGCATAGAAACACCAAAAAATGTATTTTTTTAATTTAAAAAATAAATGAATATATTTGTTAAGAAAAATTAACCGAGAAATAAAAAAAATCAGTCGAATTGTGTAAATAGGGTGTTTTTGATGTGTGAATAGATGTTTCTGGAGTGTTTCTATGCTTCTTCAATGCAAATTTTGTGCTTCGAAAGCATTTTTTTTCAATTCAACTTTGGAGCGCTCATTGCGGTTCTGCCATTTAGAATATTCAAGTAGTTTATTAGACAAAATATGCTTAAATTGTCCTACGTGCTTATTTTTCAATTTTCGACGTTCTCTCCCGCACACCTGTATTGTACAGGTACTTCACCGTTTGGAACATTAGTTATTGATATTTATTGCAGAGACGATAATTTGTTGAAGACGTACAAATTTTAGTTGCACTAACGGGTCATTTGCATTTAAGACCCGGTTATTAGTATGTTTGCACAGATAAATAATACTTGATTGCCATTGCCCGACGCTCGGAAATCGCAGTAAGGAGATCGTCGTGTGCATGGGTGAAATCGCAGTGCGTCGTGCCACTGAACAGAGTCGAAGAGTCAGTGTAGTGTCAGTCGACAAAAGGGACATGAGGGAGCCTCGACATGACGTTTACACCTTGGCCACTACTGCCAGAAAAAAGGAACTGATGAAGGAACTCGATGTCAACAGTCCAAACGACATCCCTGGGGCCAACTGCCAGCCATTCTTCAAAGTCACTTGATGCCATTCACACCATTGGAAGTCTCCAGAATGCACAGTCGCACAAACGAATGAGTATTATTATCTCGAGCGTTTCCTGAATAATGAGATTCAAGATTACTCAGGACGTTCACTTTTTAGTTTCTATTAATATTCCCTACAATCCTTGTTTTTTTTATATTATTGAACAGAAAACAATGAAGTATACAATTAATGAATAGGATAAGAAACATTCACTACCTGAATTTCTTCTTTAAACAAATTTGGCTCGAGTCGTGAGAATTAACTCTATAAATTATAATATGATCCATGTTTTTTAATAGGTTTCCTTTTAATAGGTATTATATTTAGACATACTCGTATGTGATGAATAAGCTTAGCTATTTTCATGCAATATTTGGTTTATAATGAAACTTTACTTTAAAAAAATGTGAACGTCAGTTTCACAGTTCCATAATGTTATCTCGTGTGGTGCCGATAACCATGTGACTGGCAGGCCATCCAGGAGAGTTTCGGTTTGTTCTGTTACGTTAGACGGCGCGGAAGACGAAAACTAACTCCAGGACGCTATGGAAGAGCCGCTGTTGCCACAAAAGCACGTGCGCTCAAAAATGTCTCGTAAGACGCTAGATTGCGGTACAATTGCGGATGCGTTAAGTAACGTGACACCCAAGAAACGCTGGTAGAGCAGGAGGAAGTGAAAGAGGATAACGAGGACATATTTACTTATCTGGAGCAAACAGACAAATGTGTTATCTTATCGCAGGCATTGTAAGCTCTGGGCGCGGGGCGGGGGGGGGGCGGTGCGCGGGGCTGCAGCTCCAGCATGCACCCACACGCCGCGCTGCCCAGGGAAGGCGGCCCGCGCCGCTCTCCCACGTTCTTCGCCGCCAGACTCACACTGCGCCACACGCTGCCCTCCACAACGATGCATTTGTTTTCCACAAACTTCCCCCACGTGCTGGCGAAACTCACCATTTCGGACCTACCAACGGATAGCTTACTAATGAATTTTACAGAGCTCCTTTATATTTGTAACAATGTACATAGGAAGGTTATCCCTATGGAAGGGATAACACAGTACGTCGTATACTACTCCGCTTTTCCATCATATAACGGTATCTCTCCTCTAGAGTAAAACCCAGATTATCTTTTTCTTCCAATTTAAGCAGCTAAACTCACAACCTAAAAATATGAAATTTGTGTCTTCCACCGAGTTTTCACACAAATAACTCGGAAATAAAACACTAATTCAACTCATAACTCATAAAACATAATAAAATATCACGGCTATTAGATGATACTTTTTGTGTATTAGCTTGTACTGATATATATCATATTCATTCTAATGCATGTTGAAATGTTTCATAAACTGTTATAATATTTTGTGCGGAACCTATCTGAGAACGGATTCCTGTAAAAAATAGCGTATCACCCGAAATCTTTAATTCTCTGTGGAGAAAAAATTCTCAGAAGAAATTTGGTATTAAAACAGATACCGTGAGTCCAGAAGAAGGAAAATAGAAGTAGGCAGTGTACGCATGAATGATAAATTACATTGAAGTACTTGAGCTAACTATGCTTTTGATCACGACACAATAAGTTAAAACTTCATAAACTTTGAAATATGGTCATTTGCTAATTTATATTTAGTCAATGTAGCTCAGATGGCCATTAATTTTCTTATGCATTCTTTCTGCATTTTAATCAATGTCGACGTAAACGAGAATGAGAATTAATGAATATCCATTATACGTCCTTGCCACCGGAAAAATAAAAACAGAATATTTAAATATCAACCTCATGTAAATTAGTTGCAACAGCGTATGCGCTTAGGGCACACATTCCCAAATCTCATTTTACAAATTTAAACGCTGTTTTTGTCGAGTTCAAAAGTTTAGATTGTATGTTGTAAAAACTACAGACAAATAACATATGAAGCAAATTTGCCATATTCGTGAAAAAAAAAAGAAAAAAAAGAAAAAAGAAAAAACACTTGAAGTCGTTCATGAGAAAATTTAGTTTACGTTCTTTTCATTTTCAAATGCATTTTGCGAAAATTACTTATATTCTTTAAAAAATGGCATTACTTAAAAAACCTTATTTTGAAAAACAGACTTCATTCAGAAACCTTGTTTCTATGTATAGTAAATTACTTCCTCTAACACATAGAGTAGTCAAAATTCATGTTTTGTGGGTCTTGATACCCTATAATCAATTGACGACAAAAAGTCTGTCCGCCTGTCTGTGGCGAACGCTAGCACCTAAACCTTTCAGACGATTTTCTCGAAAATTGATCTCCCTTGATCTATTTAAATGAACTAGAGACCCTCTTGAGTCTGAAACGTACATTTTCATCCTGAGTGGTTCTTTACAGGAAGCCTCCACATTTTCAAAATTTTCACAAAAATGGATAGAAAGTTTTGGATTAAACTTTGTCCTTGTATAGCGTAAATGACGCTTAAGAGAATGGTGCAAGTCTCATTTTCATTGAAATCCTTGAGTTTTCAAAAATTGTAAAAGTTCAAAATTGTTTCCGATGACTTCCTACAACTACAATAATGACGATAGACATTTTTCCTTAATAATCTCTGTTCATTAAAGACATCTTGCAATAAAATCGTGTTCAATTTTTCGAAAATGTCAGTAGTTTTTGCGTAATTTTGCGTAAAATGTTGGCAATTTTAAAATAATTATTACCTCAAAAATGGCTCCAAAGTTTTCTGTACCTTTGCTGTGTGTAAAAAGATGGTGCTAGTCTCATTTCCAGGGAACTTTCTGTATTTTTGAAAATTGCGAAAAAGTCAACATTTCAACACTACGAAATTAAAGATTTTTGTCTTGAAGAAAATCGGTTCAAAAATCACTCTTTTAAAAAGGTTATGCACAATTTTTTTAAACAAGTAGTTTTTGCGTAATTTGGGCTTGAAATTAATGCAATTTATAAAAAGAAACGTTTTCCCCAAATCCGCTCGAAATTTTATCTTTTTTTCCACGGGAAGAATTTTTTCAGATACGTCTCATTTTCGTTGAATTCTCTGAATTTTCTAAAATTGCGTGACGGAAATAATGGGAGAAGCAAGTAGATTTTTAATTGTCGGCCCAAGTAAATACGTCGGTGTGCCTTCGTATTGTAGCGGTAATAAATATAATTCTAAATACCTTAGAAATAAACCCGTATATAATGAGTTCCATAAAATTATTTTGTTCAGTATGCGTTAATGTATTTTAGGCACAAGGAGTGAGTCTGCGGAGGCTGTTCTTACGGACTTGGTGCACGGAAATAGCCTTGGCGGTGGCGACGGTGTGGAGGCTGCGGGGCGGGCCGCTGGTCCCGGCAACGCCTGGACGGCCACGTCAGGGCGTTGACAGGTAGACACGACATGATAAGCTCCGTATTCTTCAGCCGCGGCGCGCGCCCCGAGCGCCGGTGGCCGCGCGCCAAGCGCCACCTCGTCGCCAAGACACGTGGCACACAGTAATTACGCCAAGAAAATCAATGACGGCTGCATTAGTCGCGGCTGACAAACCCTTATTCTGGAGCCGCGGCGCGTATTAGCGCTTCCCTTCCCAAGACAAATACCTACTCTTAATATTTATAGCTCGGGAGAGATTGGGGTGAGTTCAGCGGCGTGGGCACGAGGCAGGAGGGGTGGGGCGGCGGGGAGGGCGAGGCAGACCCTTCCGGGGTAGCCAGCAGCGAGGCTTGCGAAGGCGCCACACCACTTCCCGCTCCAAGGCCGACAGCGTGCCCCGCAACGCGAGTCTCTGTCATAACAAACATCGCACGTCTACAACAATAAGATCTTCCCTTAAAACAGATCATCAATATGAAATTATGCTGCGCCCATGAACACTCGCGATGGTTCTGGACACTTTTTAAACGGCCTCTTACACCTCCTGAGGCTAACGGATCAAAGAGATGCAAACAATATTGCGATGTGCACAAAATTTAAATACATTAAATTAATATAAAATATATATATATATATATATATATATATATATATAAATAAATAAAATTAAATACATTTAAATGCCTTACACCTTGAGTTTAGTGCAGATCAAACGTCAACTACAATCTCGCGTCGCATTAAAACTCATAAAATCTTATATGCGTCACGAGTGTTCTCGTTTCTTAAATGCCCTTGGCCACAACTCCGAACTGCCGAACGAGTATATTTCATCATTGTCTGATAACTTACTGTTTACTATACGTGAACTTTGTATATGATTCGCGTATTGAATACAAAGCCCACAGCACGAATTTTGTTGAGTGTAAATTGAGTAGAAATTCAAAATTTTCTCAAATAAGCCGCCAATTTTTTTTATTAAAATGTCTTCGAATAGCGTAAAAGACGCTTCATGTAATGGTGCAAGACTCGTGATGATGAAACCATGATTTCTCGAAAATTGCATCTGTGCACATTTTTTGAGCGCCTTGCTACAACTACAATACTGAAGACAGGCATTTTTTTACTTTCTCGTATACGTACATATATACGGAGTAATATACGTAGTATTGAGAAAGTTCTGTAATGCTGCGCGAAAAATGGCGGATTTTCAGCGGAAAAAATTAATTGCCAGGCTCTGGTAACGAAAAAGTGCAAAAACCAGTTGCAAAATTAAGAGAAAGAAATCCTTTAACACGTGGTGTAGTCAGAATCCCTGTAGGTATTTGATGCCGAAAAAACAATTAGAAGCTAAATTCTCAACAGACAGTGGTAATGGCACTTTTTAATATGACGCAAAGTTCATGTTGGAGTATTTTGTTTGTTTTTTTAAATACACAAATGTAATTTTTTCAATATCTCTCACGCCGTTAATATGCAAATTTCAAATGATTTGTATATATTATAGTATTTGGGAGTAGAAGTTCTTCAAATTACTCAAAATGGAGTTTTTCGAAAACTCAATAGATTTCTGTGAAAAAAAGCTTGAAATTTTTCATTTACAGTAACGCTTAACGCCATTTTCTTAAAGACAGCTCCAAATTTTTCAATGACAATTGCTATTTAGGACAAGGTTTTAGCTTTCTTTAGTATTCTTAAAATTGTATTTCGGTTCTACTATTTGGAAACCGACCAGTTGAGAACATTTTTTAAAAAAATGTACTTTGGCGGCGATAGATTGCAGCCGTACAGTGCCAGTCCACACAAAGGAAATTAGAAAACTTTAATACTACGAGAAAGTCTGGGCCATTCTGTAGCACCTCTAGTTCGTTAATGAAATCTGTCATTTAAAGACATCTTGAAATACGGTCACGCTCAATTTTTCGACAATAGGAGTAGTTTTCCTGTAATTTTGCGCGAAATATACGCAACTTTTAATTTTTGTAAATTTTTTTCTCAAAAACCGCTCCAAGTTTTTCCTTTAGTTTTTTATCCTCGTATATGGACGGTAAAAAATATGATGCTATAGTTCCCATATGGTGCAATAGTTCCCGTTTTCTGCGAACTCTCTGTATTTTCGAAAATTGCAATAATTGCGTGTGGGAAATATTGAGTTGAGACAATTACATTTTTAAGCGTCGCCCGCAGTTGGACCCACCCCTTCTATAGCTTGTGGTATGGCTGACAGCGAGTTAACTCGGTGGACCTGAGTGGGAGTTTCGGTGTGGAAAATTTATTTTTCCGGTTGAAAAAATATTTGCAGGTAGTTTATATAACTAAGCAGTTAGAAATCATGCAAGAAAGTATGTTCTGCTGCTGCAGCAGCACTAGTTCACTTTATCACCGTTACGGATGTAAGAAGATAAATTACTTAATTGTGCGCCGGAAAACGGCGAATTTCCATCAGAAAAACTCTTATTGTCGGGCCCTGGTAACGAAAAAGTGGATAAATATCGTCCCTGTATTTGGTAAATTACTTCCTGTAATATGTGGTGTACCCAGAATCCATGTTTTGTGGGTCCTTGTTATAGAACAATCGATTGACGGTAAAATGTCTGTCTGACCATCTCTCCGTTTGTGGTCAACGCTAGCGCCTCAACCGTCCAGCCGATTTTCTCAAAAATAATATTCCGGATCGATCTGAACGAACTTCTATTGAGAATTTGGGAGTCTCAAACGGACATTTTGATTTTTGAAGGCACTTTATATGAAGCCTCAAAGCCCTTTCCAAAATTTTCTCAAAAGTGACACCAATATTGGTTTATTAAACTTCATTGAAATCCCTGATTTTCCCAAAGTGCAATTTTTTGCAGCGTCTTCCGACAAGTACAATATTGAAGACAGATAGTTTTTTTTCTTAATGAAACCCTACTCTACTCTAATGAAATGTACCTACCTATCCTAACCTACTCTAATGAAATGTACTCTTAAAGACAGATTTTGAAATAAGATCATGTTCAATTTTTGGAAAATATGAGTAGTTTTCCTGTAATTTTGCGCGAAATATACTCAATTTTTAATTTTTGTAAACGTTTTTTTCTCAAAAACCGCCTCAAGCTTTTTCTTTAAAATTTCTCCTGGTATGTATCAAAGGACAGTAATAAATACGGTGCTAGTCCCATTTGCGTCGAACTGTCCGTATTCCCGAAAATTGCAAACAGTTAACATTTCAAAACTACAAAAGTGAAGAGAGACATTATTACTTTGGACAAAGTCCGTAGTAAAACAATAAGCTCTTTAAAAAGATGTACAGTGTACAGTTTTTGTATGAGACGAGAATTTTCGCATAATTTGTTTTTGAAAGTAATGCAATCAATAAAAAAACGTTTTCTCAAAAACAACTCCAAATTTTCCTTCATTTTTTCTATAGATAGAGAGACCCTTAAAAGAATGGGGCGGAGTCATTTCCGTCGAATTGTCTGGAGTTTCGAAAATTGCAAATTTGGAAATAAGGTGAGAAAGTATGTGCCACCACTAATTTTTGCAACTGACGAGAATTCGTGTTAAAAAATTTAATGCTCCATTTCAGTATAAACTAATCATGAGTACTCGTCAGTCAAATATAGTTTTCCGTTCCATACTACTAATTCTTGTTGTTAGTAAATGTACTTCTAATTGTAAGTAAAGATTAGTTTTTCAAGTTAGGGGTTTGTTAAATCCAGTTTCATCGCTGCATGACTAGTTTTGCTTTATGACTGATTTGGGGGTTCATTGTAATGCAACCGTGAACGTGAGAACCGGTTTTCGCCAAAGAAAGCTAGAAAATCATTAGCCTAACAACTTTGGATTTTAAATTACGAAATAATACTTTAATTTTTAGAAATAATATTTTGTTCCAAAATAAATTTTTCATTTTCTAACCACCGCAGAAATTACTTTTACATGTTGAATTGAATTTAACATCTCTTTATGGAAAGAATCTATTTTTATGTCTCCAGCATTTTTATTTTAAAAATTTCAAAGCGTAATGACGGTAAAAAAATAAATAGTAAAAACATATTTTTGTTGAGTATGAGAACTGGTTCCAGTTCCGACGGTGGCAGATTTTCGATACTATTCTATTCATGGAAATATTGTTGGACAAGTATGTCAAATCCAGGCACTGTTGGAGAATTCTAGTGACTACTCAGATCGGCAGTTTTCCGTGATTTCCCCAATGAATATCAGGTGAATGCCGGAGCACCCTAATAAACGGACCAGAATGCATGCGATCCTCCCTTCCGCTTCTTGGTCCTATCGTCTACCCTTACACACACACACACACACACACTTAAACGCTCTACACTACCTCACATATCAGAAGGCCAGTCGGGAAGTCGGGAGTTTAGAGCTTGTTCGGCTGGGGCGGTGCCCCGCTGGGGGGGGGGTATACGTTGCCCGAGAATTCCCCTGCAAGCCGACGTGAAGGTCGGCCCCGTATCGCAACATCCAGCTTGAGAGGCACAGAAAATTGACTCACTAATGAGACTAAATGACCAGAGCAGTTGACACGTCCGGAAACATCAAGCAATCAATTAATCGTATTAACTGAATCAATTAATTAATTGTATTATTGTATCTTAGCCAGACCATTCAGCTTGTATCTGTTGTAATGCAAATGTTTATTTATTGATTTAGATGTGAACCCGGAACGAAGGGCGTGGCTGGGGCGGGGCGCGGATGACGCGGCGGGCCGGGAGCGGATGCCCTTTGCGCCGCCCGCAGTGCTGCCTGGTGCTGTCCATGGCGCAGGCCAACTCCTTTGTTCAGCCGAGCGGACGCCTTTACAAGGTGGCGAAAGCTGGGGATCTGGTCGACTATCCGTGCGACGACTGGGAGACTTCACGGCGTGGGGCAAGTGGGCGACGTAGGCGGCTGTCCTAGGGGCGGAATTAAGATGTCATTCTGTCTCACGGCAGTGCCAAGTTCCAACGCTTGAACGCCTAAGTCAAAACCGAGTAAATGCGAAAAGGGATACTACCTCCTAATTCTTTGTGGCAGCAACATGGTATGATGATATAATTACATGCCATATTCAAAATACTGTACATGCATTTAACTAATTTCATAAAACGCATAAGAAGAGAATTCCGTCACAAAAAATCAGATTAATGAATCCAGAGCAACATTTCTATTAATTCACCCGCAAATGAAGCACATTAAAAAAATATTTATTTAATATATTAATGATTCTCTCGATAAACGTCCCGGATGTCACGATCCATGGACACTCGCCTACTGCTATGGGTAGTCTAGTACGGAAAATGCAAAATACTTTTTTGGCAACGTAGTTGGTGTGGTTCTCTTTCATATTAATATGAACAGATACACATGTTCTTGGGTACTGCTCAGGCAGAAATAATTGTGACGCTACAGCATGGCACAGACGTTCTTCTATTACGGAGCACTTCCTCTTTTTCATGGGCTCTACTTGAACCACCTTTTCATGGGCTCTACTTGAACCAACCGCCACGAGTTGCCTACGATAGCGACTCGCACCTGCGAAGACATTTCTTTAACCGCAAGAACACAGGAAAATCCACGATTTCTGCGACGCTAATATTTATATGTGCACAGACCAGTATTGTACTGAAAGAAGGATTTATTCGCCGGTTTAGTAAGGCCAAACACGTATGTACATTATCATACATATATTAAATAAGTAGGTACTGTAAAAACAAAAGCCTACAGAAATATATCTTTAGTTTTTTCACAAACGTACATTTACAGATTTCGTTTCGTTAATTATATTAACATACCTTAGGCCTCCGTTCCAAAAAATATTCTAAATTCCTTGAATCGGAAGATTTTGTCGTTTCGCTTCAATGTACTCATATCATTGCCTTACTAGATTATTAAGATACTTACCACCCTGCGAAACATTTTATCACAGTATCAGAATGTTTATTCTGAAATTTGCTGAATTTAAAAATAGGTACATAATGAATTCAACACCACTAAAAAATATAGTTGACAAGTTCTCTTTAAATGTCTCAATTTACAAATAATTTGAGAAAAGCACATGTTTTTATAACTTATTGTAACATTGTATAATTGTTCCGTAATAACAAATCAATAATAAATAGAAGAAAGCGATTTTAAAGCAGTTTTCCATTTCAAATAAACAATTCTGTACTACATTTAAAATGAACAGTGTGCCATTGACCGATGCTTAGGTAACAAAATATTTAGGTTCGAAATTCAATCAAATCTCAAATGGAACGTTCATTTAATTGAATATAAAATTAAGTTCATTATGCTAAGCGTTCAGAATTCTTTCAAATTCAGTCAGACTTCATACTGTTCGTTGTGTATATTTCTCGAGCAGGCCTTAGGAGAGGCTTCGCGACCACCGACAATATCTTTGTGTTAGATACCCTAGTAAAACAGGCGCTTGCTCGTAAACGGGGCCTTGCTTATGGTATTGCTTTGAATATAGTTTTGATATATAGTTTTGAAGATTTCGAAAAGGCTTTTGACTCTATCAATAGGGAAGCTTTATGGCGAAAACTAAACGAGCTACGCGTCTCACGTAAAGTTTTAAAAGTGTTGCACAGCAGTTTAATTTTATACGACCAGTAGCGTTGGTTGCTTCCCTGTAAGTGTATTGTTTACAAAGAAGTAAATTTTCTTTGTCAGATGCGGTAATGGAAGTACAACGCGAAAAATAAAATCGACAGTAGGAGTAAGACAGGGATGTCCTCTCTCACCGCTATTGTTTATACACGATTTATTGACGTGGGTACAGGAAGCGGATACATCTGCGCCGGAAATTGAGGGCCTGAACATTCCCGGACTACTATATGCTGATGATTTAGTTTTATGTTCGGAGACTATTGACAGCTTACAGAAAAGTTTAAATATCCTAGAAACGTATAGTGAAACATGGGGACTAAAGTAAATATTCAAAAAACGAAAGTAGTCGTCTTCAAGAATGGATTTATTTGGGGTAACATAGAGTATGGGGGTAACAAAAGGGTATGGAGGTATGGAGGTATTGGGGGTAACAAACAGAAATGGTATTACGCTCAGGAGGAGATCGACCTGGTCAAAACATTTACATATCTTGGGGCAAAATTTTCCATGAATGGGGGATGGAATAATCACATAGTGGCGGCGCACAGTAAAGGAAGAATTGCGCTCAAAGAAATCAAAGAAATCGTTTGCCCAGTGCGCAGGGTTCCGGAATTGCCTTTAAAGGTGTGCGATACAATATTTAAATCGCTAGTTCTCCCAGGAATGAATTATGGGGCAGAAATCTGGGGGGTGGATAGGATAGATCGACTAGAAAGCGTCGAAACAGATTATTTCAAATTAATTCTCGGAGTCTCTAGATTCGCAGCAAATGCCGGAGTCTTAAGAGAGGTCGGTAGTGTAGGAATTTGGAAAGATTTTAAAATGAAACCCATTAAACATTGGATTAAATGAGCAGATGAACAGGCTGACACACTTATACATAGAGGTTTTAGAGTGCAGTTACAGGGAAGCAACCAACGCTACTGGTCGTATAAAATTAAACTGCTACTGGAACGTGCAGGTCTGGGAGACGTTTCTCCGGGGATGGTGGGAGATAGGGGAATACGTGAAATAGAACAGCTAATTTCCGATAGACTTGCAGATATTAAAAGGCAAGAGATCCTGGCAGCAACGGCCGAAAAACGTCCGCTCGTTGCGCAAATTCACGAGAGTCCGTTATGGGGTTGCGAACGTTACGTACATACACTTCGAAAGGACGCAAGAAGGGGATACGCTTGGTTCAGGGTCGGGGGGTGGATGCAACGTAGATTAAAGGACTAGTGGTAATGGCATTTGTGTGCTTTGCGGTGATAGGGAAGACTGGATCCACATCCTTTTAATTTGCGGTGCGACCGAAACTTGAGAGAAAAATGGATGGGAATGGGAAATTACTACTTCCAAAATAGGAACGTAACGCTCCAAAAAAATTTTAGGTGATAAAGATCTAAATTCATGAAAAATTAGGGAAATTTTCTAGGAAAGGTTCGACCATTAGGAAACTGAAATTAGGGAGTGGGAAAATAGCACTGGTTAGTACGAGCAGAGCCTAGACTGGAGAGAAATAAATAAGTCAATAAATTAACAATAATTAAGTTAGTCAGTAAGTTATGTTGTTAGTAAACAGTAAAAAAAAGTCATATGTCGCAGTCAATTGTTAAGTATAAGTACATAAATAAGTCAATAAAAATAAATTAACTTAATATAAATTAAAATAAATTAATAAGTTAAAATACATTAAAATAAATTAAATAAATTAAAATAAAATAAAAGGAAACGGTTAAAATAATAAGCACATTAGGGGGCGAAGGGAAGTGGGAATCAGAAATGTAAGGGCAGAGGCGTTGGTGCGGACGATCTTCTGTGGTGCTGTTTGTTTTCAGGTGCTGAGGAGGCCATACACCGGACGGAGAATGCCTGACGCCCGCGCCAAATAAATAAATAGTTTAAAAACAAAAATCGGATAGATTAGCATGTCCTCGGCTTCTGACGGCAGGTTTTCCCTCTTCAGGTTTTTTTCCCCTCAGCCGTACCTTATGGTCTCTTTTCCGCGGCATTGATGCGATGGAGAGACCATTTGGGGTGAATACCAGAATTCGAAAGGTTAGAACGCGGTAGAATGTAGGTATTGTAATGGCTTAAAGGCCTTCGGCCTAGCACCAAGTTTTTTAATTTGTATGTAATTATTACCTATTAAATAAAAAATAATATTTCTGGAATGTTCACTCCCGCCTAAGAGAGAGCATAATATTCTGTGAAAAAATTTTTGTGAGTGTGGATAGCATATCATACACACAGACAAGAAAAACTCTGAACTGAATTGGTACTGAATCTGGTAAGTACAAAAGTAATACCCTTTCATGTCAAAAACGTATTAATACTTTTCGAAATCTATTATTCAGGTCTGAAGATAGCCAATCGTTTGCGGTGCCTGAAATTCCATATAAATCTAATTTGGAAATTTGATGGTCAGTAAGATAAAACTCTTCCCAAAGATCCAAGAAAACACTTCTTCCTTGTTGCTCATTGTCAAAGTTACATCATATTGCTGTACCCGAAGATTTCGACTTTCTAAGACCACGTTGGGAGTTTGCAATAATATATACTAGAGAATGGATTTGAAACGAACCTAAGAAGATCTCTAAAATTTATGTACTAGTGGTGCTACAACACCATATTCTTTCTCGCATTATTTCTAAGTGCTCTGCTGTAGTATACTACTACAAAAAACCTGCAAAAGTGTTTTCAACCAGCAATATTTTTTTCGCACCAATACTGGAACTCAGGTCCTCCCAGTTTACTCGCCATGAGCCTTACCTCTACACTATCGGAACACACTGAGCACGAAACTCAGGCTTGTAGTTTTGAAATATTACCTGTTTGCAATTTTCGGAAATACGGAGAGTTCGCCGAAAACGAGACTAGCACAATATTTTTATCGCCCTTTGATAAACACGACAAGAAAATTTAATGAAAAAATTTGGAGCGGTTTTTGAGAAAACCTTTTTTTTTAATTGCGTAAAGTTCAGATACATATTCGTGAATTCTACTCGTTTTTAAAAAGAAAATTGAACATGACCTTTGTCAAAGAGCTGATGTTTTAAAGAAGTGTTTACGGTAAAAATCGCTATCTTCGGTTCTATAGTTTTGAAACTATTCATATACATAACTTTCATTTTTATCTGTTGCGGGATAGCAGCAGATACGTAACCATCCGCTGCACAATACAAAATGGCCCAGGAAGAAAGGATTCTCCATTTGGAATACGAATCCGCAACGATTGGATCAGGGTGATATGAACTTTACACTTTCGGAAGGTTACGGACTGTTTCGGACTGTTTACTCATTAAGTGATGTTTAATTAATAATTTCAAATTGCGAAAAACTCATTAATTTAAATCGGTGAAATACATATTTTCACTAAGGAAAGTGTATGAAAAGTGAAGACATAGTAAAATACTTCAAATTTGAAGTCAAAACAAAATTTTCAATTTCTTTCAAAACCTCAAAAAATTAATTTTTAAAAGAAAGTTTTGGAGATCGTAATTAAAAGGGAAGATAAGTGATAAATGAAGGAGGAAGATGGCGGCCGCTGACGGCCTGGTGATGGTGGTGGGCGTAGGCGAGCGTATGCGGGCGTAGGCGGGGCGTTGACGTTCTGCATTTGGAGCAACGAACGCACGCAACGGCGCTGAGTCGGCTAATCCTCCACGCGCCAGCGCGGTCCCACTGCGACCCCGGGACATTTCGAGCGCGCTCGTTTCATAACCCCATCGAAATAACCGGCGCTAACACAAAAATTACTCAGAAGTTACGGTTCAAGATAAACATGAATTCAAAATAATTCAACGCACGCGACGGCAACGGTATATGTCGGAAGGAACACAGAATCCGCCCTAATTAGTCAATTAATTGAGTGTTTTTTTTCGTTTGCTGCATCTCCAGAACATTAAAAGAGGTTCCGCGCGTGCACGGATAACTTCTACGAAGTTAACGTGGCGTGCCTTGAATCCACGCCAACCCGCCGCATCGGCGGCTGTGAATGTTGTTGCAAGACACTGCCTCAGACTCTTTCCACGGCGATTGCTTTCAGACAGTCTTACGCAACAGGAGCTGCTTGGCCGAACGACGCGTTTCATTTCAAGTCCGTGATGAGAGGAGGAACATTCATTTCCCATTAAACGCAATGTTCAATACAAATCTTCCATGAGGAATTTAAGCGAAATAAAAAGTACCAAACATATTATATGTAAATTAACTATTGGTGCTACACAGCACATACATTCTCGCAATATTTCTAACTGCCCCGCTATAGAATACAGTTCTACTACAGAAACATCAAAATTGTTTTCAACCAGCAAAAATTATTTTCCGCACCTACTCTCGAACTCAAGTCCTTCGAACTAAATCACGTCACCCATACCACTACGCCACAGAACCGCCGTGGGTGTGAACTCGGACTGACGCTTAAATATGTAATTGTCTCAACCCAAAATTTTTTCGAACATGGAATTTTCGAAAATACGGAGAGTTCTCCGAAAATGGGACTATCACCATATTTTTATGGTCACTTGAGACATGTGAGGAGAAATTTTAAAGAAAAAATTTGGGGCTGTTTTTGAGAAAAACAAATGTTTAAAAAATTTTTAATTGCCTATATTTCTCACAAAATTACACAAAAACAATTTATATTTTCGAACAATTGAGCATGACCTCATTTGAAGATGTCTTCCGGTTCCTCTAAAACGTGGTGTAGTCAGAATCCATATTTCGTGGGTTATTGGTATCGGAAGACTGAGGATTTATCTCCATTGCCAGGACCCGGCAATAAGAGATGTTCTGCCGAAAATTCGCTGTTTTGCGGCACACGATTTCAACACTTTCTCTTCTTACGGAGTAAGTGTGAGAACGTAAATATAGTTGAGAATTAGTAATGAAACATCGAATAGATCGCAGAGAATTACATTACATCACATTACATTTTATTTGAACTGCAATTGGGTATGACCCGGTGGCAGTAAAATAACAATAATTACAATAATAACAATAATAATAAAGGAGAACAGTACAAGCCGAACATGCAATGTCTATTACTCTCATATTGTTCTAACTTATTTCTAAAACTTCGGACACTTAGAGGAAAAGCTTTGAAAATTGCTGTGGGTAAACTGTTCCAATCTTTAATTGTTCTGTTACAAAAGGAAAATTTCCCAAGATCTGAATTTTGTTTCCTTGTTCAAATTTTGTGAGTGTGATCGCTTGGGCCGAAATAATTTGGTTTTTCTAGTCTAACCTGAATTTCCTTTCAAGCTGGTTGACCTACGTACGATTTATAAAGAGCGCAAAGCCTCGCCCTTGTTCTTCTGGTTTCTAGAGGTTCCCATGCCTTTTTATTGCGTTAGTTCTACATATAAACTTATACGCTTTCCTCTGTATTCTATCTAGATTTTTCCGGTGCGACTTTCTGTATGGATCCCAACATGCCACTCCGTATTCTATGAGAGGGCGAACCAGCGAAAAATGTGTTAATTCTTTTACATTTGCAGAACTTTTCTTTAAAATTCGCATTACAAAATAAAAGGACGTCCACGTTTTTCTTACTACCTGATTTATATGCTTCTTCCACCCTAATTTACTATCTATATAAATGCCTAAATACTTGCATGCTGAGACTCTTGGGATGACGACCTCACCTAAACGATAGTCTGGTTCCTCATAATTTCGTCCCCGCCCGAACTTTATATTTTTGCTTTTAGATCCGTTAATTCCCATGTCATTTTTTCATCCTAATCACGTAAATGTTCTAAATCCTGCTGTAATATTTGTTCGTCAGCGCTGCTTTTGAGTTTTCGGTATATAACACAATCGTTTGGAAATAAACGCACCTTTGATTGTATGTTAACATGGAGATCATTTACGTACGCTAAGAAAAGTAATGGCCCTAAGACACTTCCCTGTGGAACCCCTGAAGTAACAATACCAATCAGTCGAACCCCTGAAGTAATCAGTAACAATCAGTCGAAAACTGAGTGCCAATTCGAACTTTTTGTTTCCTGTCTCTAAGAAATTCGCTTACCCACTTCACAACTCTAGCATCAATTCCTGAAGTTAATAATTTCCTGATAAGTAGATTATGCGGTACTACGTCGAATGCTTTCGCAAAGTCGATTACGATTGACTCCACCCTCCCACCCGCGTCAACTTCGTCAGCTAGATCTTGAAAAAGAGAAACAATTTGGGCTTTCGCACGAATATTTACTTCTAAACCCATGCTGTCCGTGAAAAATCCAGTTCGCTTTTTCCCATTTGCGGCGAATGTACCCGGCTATTAAATGCTCCATTATTTTGCATACTACTGCCGTGAGAGATACTGGTCTATAATTACAAACTTTCGTTTGATCACCATTTTTGAAAATTGGGACCACTATAGCTGTCTTCCAATCGTCTGGTAAACTTGCATTATTAATAGAAACATTGAATAATCTTAACAAATACGGCAATACTGCCTCCCCACCGAGTTTAATAAAATATGTCGAGATGCCGTCTGATCCGCGTGATTTACCGTTTTCCAGTGATTTTATACGTTTGCGGAGTTCCCATGCATGAAGCTTGAACTGGTCGCCAGTATTACCGCATCGAATTGCGAGTTCGCCGTCGCTCACGATGATTCAGCCGGCCGCTTCATTTTGTATTCTTTTGCCCACCATAAGGTCAGCACCACGACTGGAGAATTTTGTCTTTGCGGTCTTGTGGGCGACGACACTTCGACCCAAGTGAATGTTTGGATACAGCGCTCGTCGCGTCCCGCGAGATACCATTTCCATACGTAGAATGCTGAAATGGCAGTGACTGATCAGTCGACTGTATGCCTTTTTTTTGTTGCGTGGAGAGAGTACACGTTCTTGGAGAACAAGCTTCAATCGTAATGAATAATAACCGAATAGCAAACCAAATTTTATATAATTATTTCAATTCACATTTAAAATATTGACTTTCTTTAATTTATTTATTTCCTTGTTCGACATTATTATGTCTTTCAAGGGTTTGATGATACATAATATACAATTTTGTTGTAATTACATTTCGTCATGTATGAACAATGTTAGAAGACTAATATTTACAATAACACAATAACGGCTAAGGATACTCAGGAAGGGTCCTTCAGAAAAAATGCATACAATTTGAATTAGGACATGAGTATTTAATTTATAAATGTTGAAACCTGCTTTAGAGCTAATTACGGAAGATGTAGTAGGTCTTTAGAATATCTTGATTTCATTCGTGGAAAAAGATTGGCTGATTTACCTAAAGTGTACAAAGGAGTGGCTGGGCAAGATGAAAGAGAAGAGTAGAAATTAGAAGAAAGTTTTAGGATCCAAGTTTTCAGAGGTTCTATAGATAGTTCTTTTAAAATTTGATCATTTCGGATATACCATGGAGCTTTTAAAACATTTCTTAAGAATTTGTTTTGCACTACTTCCAGTTTTTGAAGGTTGCTTTTAGCGGCACCTCCCCAGATTGGTCAGTGAAGGTCGTACAATGTATTTAAACATTATTAATGCTGAGTCTATTGATAATTTTGATTTTCTATTTATGAATGGATACAATTTTAATATTTTTACGTGTGTGTTATTAGCTATTGATGTTATATGATTTTTCCAGGTTAATTTGGGATCTATTTGAAGTCCAAGATATTTAACAGGAGTGTCATTTGGGAGCCATTTAACTGCATGGTTATTAATTATTAAGGGATATGTGGAAGAATCCGTTTTAAGGACAGGAGTGTCATCTTGAGATTGTCTCTACCTAAAAGAAGATCACTATGAGTGGTAAATATTGCAGTGTCGTCCGCAAATAAGGCAATATCTGAGTGTAAGAGGTAAGGCATATCAGAAATAAAAACATTGAAAAGTATAGTTGATAAAGGGGATCCTTGGGAAGTCCAGCTGTATATTGTGATCAGTTGAGAGATGTTATTTATTTGAACTTTAAATCGTCGATTAACTAAAAAGGATTTTATTATATTTTGTAAATAATTTGGGAAACCAATATTTCTCAATTTGAAAAGTAATCCATCATGCCAGATTTTATCAAATGCTTTTTTTACATCTAGAAATATAGCAAGAGTATGCGTGATTTTTGGAAATTGGTGGCAATATAGTCTGTTAAACGTAGCAGTTGATGCGTAGTAGAATGGTTATGTCTGAAACCAAATTGACTACTAGGAAGAATATTATTTTGATTTAAAAATTTATTAATCCTGGTTAAAATTGCCTTTTCAAAGATTTTTGAAAAATTTGGCAGCAAACTAATTGGTCTGAAATTTTCAGGTTTAGTTTGATCTGTGTTGGGTTTGGGAATTGGCAGGATAAGTGCCGTTTTCCAGGAGTTTGGAAAGTAGTTGAATCTGAAACATGCATTATTAATAGCTGATAGTGAACTGAGGATGGGATATGATAAATGTTTAATTACAATATTAGGAATTATTTGTTTTTTTTACATTAGATGCTTTTGGGTAAAGGAAATATTATAAGAGAGATTATTAGTAAAGGAGAGTTCAAAATGATTTGCCAATAGTTCTGTTTTTTCAGAATCAGTAGTTGCTAATGTGTTGTTATTATTATTTTTTAATGGAGTAATTGTTTTTGTCATTTGTTATATTTTTAATTGCAGACCAGAGGGAAGCAGAGTTAGGTTGAAGCTGGGATATATAGTTTGAAAATTTAGAAAACCTGTATTGTTCTAGTTTATTTTTAACTTCATGAGTAAGGCGATTTAAGGTAGTTTTAATATCAGGATCTCGAGTGATTTGCCACTTTCTACGAGATACATGCTTGAGAGCAATTAAATTTAATATTTCTTTTGGTAGGACAGGTGAGACTGATTTGTTAGGATTTTTACTTGTCTTTGTTGATAATTTAATAGCTTCTAATATATTTCTTTGTATTTTTAAAATTTCAGCATCTATATCTAATGGAGTATGGAGAGAAGTAGGATGGAGAGAAGTAGGATAATCATTTGTTTGAAGTATATATGACTGGAAAAGTTTCCAATTTATTTTTCCTTTAATTAGGAAATTATGGTACTGCTGTGGAATAACATTATTAAAGTTAATTAATACACATTGTGATCCGAGTTTAATGCTGGTATGCAGTATTTTGTGAGTGGGAAGTTTAAATTTTGTGAGACTGCAATGTCCAGAATATCTGGAGAAATGGTATTGTTATATGGATAATGTGTAGGTTGAGAAGGGGCATGTATTGTCCAGTTATTCGTAGTTGCTAGATTGAATAATACCTTGATTGAATTATTGATTGAATAGATTGAATAATGGGGCGTTTTCATCCCCATGCTTGGTGTTTTGCATTGAGATCTCCAATTAATAATACTTTATAATTATTATTGAAGAGTAGTTCCAGGGTGGTTTTAGGTATTTTTTTATTTGGAGGTTTGTAAGCTACTATTATTGTTAATTTTCCGACTGAGAAATCTATCGTTATTGCTGTTATTTCTAATTCCTTGGAGGTAGGTACAAATATTTGTGTATGTTTCATTTTTCTTTTGATTAGTATTGCTACCCCACCCCCACCATGTAAAGAAGCTCTATCTTCTCTGTATGTGATATAATTTGGAATATTAATTTTTTAGCATTGTTTAGATGTGTTTCCGTAATACACGCTATATCAATTTTTTGGTCATTTAGAAAATGTTTGAATTCATTTATTTGACGAAATAGTCCATTTGCATTCCAGTTTAATAATTATATTTTCCTTATTTTAAGTTTGTGATCCATTATTTATATAATTTGGAAGAATTTGTTGTATTAAATTTTGAATATGGGGGATTATAGCATTAATTATCTGAGTTGTTACAATAGGAATAATAGGGTGAGATTGTACCTGTTGTTTTCGGTATTGTATTGTTGTTGTAAAACATTTTGAGATCTTCCAGGAGGTGTAGGTAAGTGAGGGAAGTGATTTACACTTTGAGTATTTGGTGCAGGTGTAGAGTAGTATGTGTTGTTAAATTCTTGAGTAGTCCTGTTGTTTTGAAAATTATTTGTTTTTCTTCTGGTTTGGATATATTTTTGATTATTAGTACTTTGGTTATTTGTAGAATTATTAGCAAAAACTGGACAACCTCTGTAATTTGCTGTATGATTTTTGAAACAGTTACAACATTTTGGAGTTGCTGTTTTTGGTTTGTTACATTTTGAGTAATGGTGGTTGTCAGTACAACGAACACATCTAGGTTCCATTTTGCAGTTTGCCTGGGTGTGATTGAGCCTCTGACAATTTTTACATTGTATAGGGCTTATTTTATTTTTAAATTTAATTTTTACAATACTATTGAATAATTTGTTTAATTTCACAATATCTCTTCCTTGGTCATTATCATAGAGTTCTAATGCACAGATTTCTAATGATTCTCTATTTTTGCCAAACAGTCTATAGACAGATATTATTGGGTAATTTTTAAGTAGCTCTGTTTTGATTTCATCATTTGAATATGATAATGGTACATCATATATTATTGCAGAGAGTGTTTTATTAGTAGGATCTCTATATGTGAAGAAAGGTATTTCATTGGAGTCACAGTGGGTTCTATATTTTCTAAAATCTATTATAGTTTTAAAGAATATTGAGATGTGAGAGTTTTTAACTTTTGTTTCGAAATCATTAGTAGTTATGGATTTTATATCTGTTATAAAACTAGAGAAATTAGTAATATGTTGGCAGATTTTGGGATATTGATAGGAGGAATGTTAATACTCCCTAAGTTTGATGTGTTATCACTTACGTCTCTATCTTCTGGGTCACTTGCTACTGAAAGTCTGGTTTCAGTACTACCTATGTTATGCCTGGAGTTTGAACTAACACTATTTTCACTACACTGATCATCTGTTCTTTTTCGCTTGGGGTTGGTATAATCATTTTGGCTTTTCTCCAAATTTGGATTAGGTAGAATACTATTATCACTTTGAGGGTTATAAGGAACACTTTGCTGGAAGGAATAAATTACCTCTTGTTGTGATTTTACAATTTCCCTTAGTTCTTGAGCTTGTTGCTGTAGGATTGCGATCTGCTGTTGTAAGAAGGCGATTTTTGGATCTTGATAAGTTGAGCCCGAACCATAAACAATATTTTGCACTTCACCAAGGTTTTCATGTAGATTTGTTTTATTTACCACAGCCATCGCTGCTGATATTAGTTGACCTGTTGAAGGGTAACTTGTGTTGTCCATTTTTCACCAGATCTTGCTACACGAAATTATAGTACAAGTCGTTATTTCGTCGCAATATGCCGCAATGCGGCATTTTGGCCGTGGCCCACACCGACTTGGTGTGGTTTTATTGTCACTTCTTGGTGTCGCACTAATAAGTAATCACTTTCACTTGCTGAACGTCCGCTGATAGCGGTATGCACGAGCGCTCGCGGGGAGGTCTTTCCTCTACGAGAGTTGAGCTCCGAATAAAATATTGACTGAATTTTAGTTTTGCTGTCGCCTCAAACTTAGATTCCAATGCACAAGCATGGTCATAGGAACGACAAACCAAAGATTTCTGAAGTAATTTCAACTTCAGTAATGCATTGCGAGTGACCAGAAGATTTTTTAAAATTGGGACAAATGTCAAAAAATTATGGGCAATTTGCACGTTTAAAAAACAACACTATACAAAATTGCAAACCCCCGTTGCTTCAAAAGATAGGCCGAATAATGGAGAAATCTTGTAATGAACGAGCAAAAATGCTATACACGCCATTCTAAATTGGTTCTAATTAGTTCCATATATGGTGATTTTCTTTTTGAAAAACAAACATATATCGAGAGATTAGAAATAAATTTAGTAGACGACATAAAAATATGGAACTATTGAAGTAAGAAAAGTGTCAAATGTTAGATGCACTGATGTTCAAAGTTGATACAAACTGCGAAAGAAGTGGGTCACTTATTAAATGAGGTTCCCACTGCATGAGACCTACTAAGGGCAGAGAGGTTCCTTAATATTTCTCTTCTTTATATTTTGATGAAACTGTTGGGGGTATGGTAATCCGCAACTAACTGCGGGATGACGAATTGATGTGAAGGGTGGGGTGGCCAGAGGTGGGTCTTACCCTTAACAACATTTATCCTTATTAATACCCCAGACGGGGAACATATACTATACTCTAGAGATAAAACAATGTTCATTTTTAAACAGAAACAACACAAAATATAAGAAGTATTCCCCCTGAAACATTCGCTCGTTGTTCCTTTACCTTACTTATATCACTTCACGTGTTTACTTATATCTATGATGGCTACTATCTATGAATAGTAGTAAAATATAACTGGCATTTTTAGGTAGGCTATTGTCAGCAAATTTGTAAATTCAAAAGCAACACGGCACTCTAGTATTGTGCTGTTTTAAATATCTTTTTAACGAATTATGAAGATACGCACATGTATACAAAATACTAAGTACACCTCAATACAGAAAATATAAAATGTAAAGGCATTATTCCTTTAAAAACTCGTTAACTTGACCCTCTAATGAAGAAACGTTAATTTAATGTTTGATCTTTCACAATTTATTAGCGATTTATTTGTAACGTACAGTCTTTGCACACGCGCGAACCATAGTGGTTTCCAAATTTGATGTCATAAAAATAGTCAATCAAAAACTGATTGACTAATTATGAATATGAAAGATCATTATTAGTGTATTTTGGTTTCATTGTTTTTTATTAAAATTTTTAGCAAATCCTTTTTGTTAATATTACTTTAACCCTTCATTTAGAATTTGCAGAGCAGTATTTGCAGAACGTTGCAGAACGTTGTAGCCTCGTTCATTCGTAGTTGTTACTTGTCTGTCAATTTGGGAAAAGCGAGGGAACTGGGTGGCTACGAAAGCGACGCTGGCTTTCTTTGTATTTGCGGAGTGCATCTGAGAGCGAGTGTCCTTAGTTGGTGTTGCGACGGGAGAGACACACAAGACGCGTTCAATGTACTCGCGGGTGCGGGCGGTCATTCCGCGAAAGTGGCGGTGGCGGTGGCTATGAATAACGGCGGGCGAAAATACACAGCGGGGCGTCCTGCACCTTTGGAAAGGCGAGCGCTTTGGCAAGCGGCGGGGGCGGCTCCAGGGCGCGGCGCGCCGCAGCAGGTGCCCGCTGCTAGAGACGAATGCTCGCGCCGTTTGTTTGGCCCAGCGTAGGGGCGGGGACGCGGGCGGGGGCGCGAACACGAAAACAGCGCTCGTGAACGCGGCCCATGAAATAGGAAGGACAGCGGCGACGGTGGGACGGGCAGCAGGACGGCTGCCAACGCCGACCTTGCCTCCCTCCCCCGCCCCGCCCCGCCCCGACCCGCCCCACCCACGCCTCGCCTCTCGCACCGAGCAGCGCGTCCGAAACAAGCGACTCGGCGATATTATAATGTGGGCAGCTCGGCACGACGGAGAACGAGGAACGAGCAACGGGACGCCGAATTAGAAAGACTTCCACAGACTTTACAAACCTTTCGCAGATTCAATTCTAAAGTCGCTTCATTCCGAGAGAAACGACACGGGACAGAAAGAAAAAAGAGTGGCGTAATAATTGGAAAGAAATTGAACATATCAGTGCACTTCAAATTATACGTCGGTGTTCATACAGTGGAATGGATATTAAGCGAAGAAAATGAATCGTTGAACAGGGGAAAAACTACTACACATACCCACACCATTAAAATTTTAAAAACATCAAATAAGAAGCAACAAAGTGAAATGCAAGCAGGAGAACGATCCAGTCCCAAACACCAGCAATGAAATGAAGCGTAAGCAATTTGCAGGCTGTTTGTGCAGCGCGCGCGGCTTTCCAGGCTCTCAACGCCTGTGCACTATTCCACAAGGTTCCGGCCGCCCTCACATTCGGTTCCCCTCGCTTCCCATCGCTCCATCGCCCCGGCGCGCCAGGCTCGCCCTGCTCCTTGGCTGCGGTCACAACAGCACGTTCGTGGAACGTTTCACTTTTCACCTGGGATGTTTTCCAGAATTTCTCCCAAGACTCATCCTCATTGTGTACATTTCTAATGCTCAAAGAATATATGAATTTCTGCTTCCAAATGTATAATGTACAACATATCAAAATTATTAACTGCAAGACAATATGCTTAATTGGAATTAAAATTGAAAATTTTAAATACAATTTTTAAAGAGGTCATATCAATGGAATTAACATTATCTGATGAGGTACTATTTGTTTTCACCATAGTAGTTAAAATATATTGAACATGTTTCAAATTAAAATTATGTGAATTGCGGAGTTACAAATGTCGACCTACGGCTCCACGAATATAATTTATCTAGGCGACTATGTTACGCGCGGGGTAAACTAGTTTGAGTTTGATCATATGATGTCAAGAAAAACCGATTCCATTCACAACTCAAATCGCCTACAGTCAAAATAAGTCCGTCAACGGCGCAAAATTCTATATTACTAAGACACGTTCTATAAACAAGCTATTATTTATGCGTGAAAAATTCAAAACCGTGTTTAATTGCAAAACCGTGTTTAATACACATACGTTTTCGTTGCAGACAATTCTATGAAAAGGAGTGATACAACAGCACGTATTATGCGAAAACTACTCGAATAACATATTTCATTATGACAGAAATCTCAATTTCTAATTTTGCAGTTGTATAAAGACGCAGAAAAAATGTTGTACGTTTGGAAGTTTTGAAAATTCAGAGTTTTCAACGAAAATCGGAGAAACCTCATTTTTATAAGGGAACTTTGCTCTATAAGAGAAAAATTGCAAGAAAAAAATTTGAGCCATTTTTGAGACAATGTGGAAATATCGTAAAGACCCCCATAATTTAAAATATCCGTTTTAAATTTGCAGATTAAGTTCCCGGAATATCAATTCAGAAGAAAATCCTATGAACAGTTTAAGCGCTGGTGTTGCCCTCAACCAGCAGATGCCGTAAATCATGTTTTAAGTAACACGTTTTTGGATCCACGAGCCGTGGACACAACGTATTAGATGAAGTAATTTACTAAATATAGGAGTAAGAATAATCCAATATTTTAGCATTAGGAACCCACAACATGAGTTTTATGTCGAAAATAGCGTATTTTTCTGCAGCATTACAATACTTTGTTTTCTACGTCAGTACCTAATAAGCAAGAGAGTAACAATAAAGTAATAAAAATTAAATTAAATAAATGAAATGGTTTTTATGAGGGGTCAAGATTGTTTATTCCCTCTGAAAATGCGTACTCCTAATTTATTCCACATTTTAAATACAAAACAAATCAAATATCGCAACCATAACGACCTGTCTATTAATACATTAAAAGGATTTTAAAACATTTGTAAATAAAGGCACAGGGATGTAGCCGAAAGAAATTTTGAACAACTAATGAAAACTATTTTAATCTATTTCCCTTACTTTTCGAAATAAGGCCCTATACAATGAAAAATTGACGATATTTCCAAAACTAAATTACCAAACGCAACAGTATTGAGCATTGCTAGAACTTGACTGAATCAGGCATTAACGTTAAAGATATAATAGTATTTGTTGTTCAAGATAGGCAAAATCTTTCTGTTCTATTATAAATTGGTTATATTCATATTACTAGTAATTCAATCACTCTAATATCAAATGGAGTAACTGCACTAAATTGAGGTAGCAGTAGCAGTAGCTGTACCGGTAGCGGTAGCGGAAGCCGTAGCGGTAGCCGTATGGGAGCGGTGGCGGCGGCAGCAGCAGCAGGAGCAGGAGCAGTAGCAGCAGGAGCAGCAGCAGTAGTAGTAGTGCTATATTATTTGTAATGTAAGGGTGCATTTTGCAAAAAAGACAATTTATTTTGTTATCTGTCAGTGCAGGGTTTTAGACTTTTGTTGCAAGAATCCTTCCCCATATATTACAACGTACGCAGATTTTTATCAGTTTCATCCCTGGTTCCTTTAACATATACTCGCCAATTACTTTAAACGTTCCATGATTCCTGGCGTGAGAACTTATGTACAATAGCCCACTGCCTTCGCTATTTTCAACGTCTTTGTGAGCGGCCGTGGCAGGTGGCTCGTCCCACAGCTTCTGTTACGAGACAGCCGCACGCTCTTGGAGGGCCCTCACGCGCGCGGTTTGCATAGGCTTGCAGCAAAACAAATGTATGCCCTATTGCCAAACACGAAGAGGATAATTAACGGTAATTGACTCCACGTTTACAAACATCTATTCAGAAAATAAGTTACTGTGATTCGAGGGACGCATAAAAATGGACTCATGATATATTCAGGCAATGGAACTCACAGCAACAACGTGATACGCAACTGAGACTGACACTTGGCTATCAGAAACTCATCACAGTAAACTTCCAAAACGTCAGAACTGATAGACCCTATATAATAGTTGTTACCAAGCAATGGAAATAAATTTACAGCAGACGAGAAAATGAAGCTGAAATTAGGACGATCGTTGTGTTTTATTACGGTAACAGAGTGTAAGTTAAGTATCAAAACATATCGGAAGGAATATACCAACTTGTCCATACGCATATCGACTTTAAACTCAAGAAAAAAATATAAATACATCTCTCCGTTTAATAAAAACTCATTAGCAGTGCTCACAAATAATCCAAGTATTGCCGACGGCGCTAGCCGAATTCGTTTACTACGCTCCGTGAAGTCACGAAAGTTAAGCGAATTCGAGACTCGCGGGTTCGTGGTTGGGTGACCGGCCAGGAACCCCGCAATCTAACGACGTCGAGCCCCTGGCCGAAGGGATAAAAGGCACTGACTGCGACGTGACGAGACTTGACAAATATTAAAAAATTGCAAATTAATGGAGGATTACTCCCCAGTACAAAGCGCTCAACGCCCCTTAAGGGACTTGGAGACGCGTTGCGTCAAGGTGTAGACGCAACAAATTAAAAAAAAAAAAAGTACAAGATTGACATGCCAATACTAATTAGGTTATTACGCGAACTTGCCATGAGTCTATCAAATACATTTCAAATGATATAGTTAGCAACTCCAAAAACAATCTGAGCAAAGTTCAAGAAAAGATAAATATGTCGTTTTGAATATTTACTTTCTCGCCCTTACTTCGTTAGAAACGAAAGTATTGTAATCGTGCGCTGGAAAATGCGAATTTTTGGCACACAAACTTTTATTGCCGGGTCCTGGTAACGAAAATGTGGATAAATCTTGTCTCTACGTATAGTTAATTACTTCCTCTAACGCACTGGGTAGTCAGAATCCATGTTCTGTGAGTCGTCGATGCCGAAAAATGGACGGCAAAACGTCTGTCTATCCGTCTGTCTCTCCGTGGCCAAACCTAGACCCTAAACCGTGGTCAAACCTTCAGACAATTCTCTCGCAAATTGATATTCCTCTTGTACAGCTTATTTAGAAAAACGAGTAGTTTCGTGCAATATCAGCTTGAAGGTAATATAAGTTATGCGAAAAAATTATTTTCGAAAAACCTAGCCAAATTGTTCATATATTTACTATCTCGAATTTCGTAAGAAGAGCAAGCTATGTAATCGTGCGCCGGAAAATGGCGCATTTTCAGCAGAAAATTATCTTATTGCCTGGCCCAAATAACGAAGAAGCTGATAAATAATTTTACTATATATAGTAAATTACTTCCTCTAACTCGTGGTGTAGCCAGAATCCATGTTTTAAGGGTCCTTGATACCGAAAAACCGATTGAAAGCAAAACTACTGTCAGCTTGTGGTCAACACTGGCACCTAAACCGTTCAACCGATTTTCTCCAAAATTGATATTCCCAGATCGATTCGAACGAACTGCAGGCTTTGGAAGTTTGAAACGGATATTTTGATTTGTGAGGGTACTTTACAGAAAACGTTTACTAATGGAATAAAAGATTTTAAAAAACTCTTACTGTTTATAACTTTTAAGTGACTTGCTCTAAGAGTAGAGACAAAAACAATAAAACAGTATTCAATTGTAAAAAAAACTTTACATGAAGCTTCAAACTCATTTTTAAAATTTTCTCAAAAAGGCTCTAATTTTTTTATTAAACTTTGTCCTTTGATGTATTGTCTGTTGTAAAAAATCAACTCTTTAAAAAACGTAATCTATGATTTTTTAACTAGAAGATTTCGCGTAATTTATGCCTGAAATTTATGAAATTTCTAAATTATTTTTTCCCAAAAACAGCTCCAAATGTTTTCTTTAAACGGTTTCTCTGAACTGAAGAAGAAACAGAAAAAATAATGTAGCGGGTCTAATTTTCGTTGAACTCTCTGAATTTTCGAAAATTCCAAAATTTAGAATTAATGCGAGAAGGTATGTGCTGTTGTAGCAACACTAGTGTTCCACAGGTAGAACAAGAGACGATAAAAAGAATGGCTCAGGACTCATTTTCTTTGAAGACTCCAAATTTTCATAAGTTGCAAAAGTTAGAAATATTGTGAGAAAGTACGTGCTGTTTTAGCACTACTTGTTACTTTCTCCCACCTTACAATCTATAGAGAAAATACTGCAATGCTGTGGCAAAAACCGCGATTTTTCGACAGAAAACTCGTCTTCTGGGGTCCAAATATGGAATTATCGCATACAGAACATAATTTGTAGGTACTACATTTTCTCCCATTATTTCTACATTTTGCAATTTTCGTAAAATCAGAGATTTCAACGAAAATCAGACTACGACATTCTTGTAAGTGTTTTATTAATGGAAAGATGGAAATAGAAAATGGAATATTTGAAGAAAAAATTGGGAGCAATTTTCAAGTGTTTCCATCAGAAACAATTATTTTCCGCACTGAGTCTTGAACACGTCATACGCAGTTTCAACTGTTTTTTGACGTAAAATAAAACTAACTAACTAAATAAATAAACAAATAAATAAATAAATAAATAAATAAATAAATAACTCATATATTCCGAGTTAACTGGCCGTCAGCCATTACATGCTACAGAAGCTCCGTAAGGTTCGAACTTTGGTCTCGATTAAATAAGCAATTGCCTCAACCCAAAATTTCCAACACGTAATTTTTGCAATTTTCGAAAATACGGAGAGTTCGTATTTGAGACTACTACCATATTTTTTACCGTCCCTTGGTACATGTAAATAGAACATTTTAATTAAAAATAGGAGCGAATTTTCAGAATAAAATTGTTTTGAAAATTTAAAACTGCCTATATTTTTCGCACAATAATACAAAAACTGCTTATATTTTCGAAAAATTGAACCTATTTCATGACCTATCTTTAAAGAACAAATTTCATTAAGGAAAAATCCTCTGTCTTCAATATTGTGATGGTAGAAAGAAACCACCTAAATTATCGCATCTTTGAAATTTTCGCAAAATCGGGGATTTTAACCTACATGAGACCTGCACCATTATCTTAAGAATTTTTTACGCTATCCGCGGAGAAAGTTTAATAAAAAATTGGGAGATATTTTTGTGAAAAATTTGAAAATGTTTTGAGACTTGATGTAAAGTACCCTCAAAAATCGAAATATCCGGTTGAAACTCTCAAAGCCTCGAGTTCGTTTAGATCGGAATATCAATTTTAGAAAAAGTCGGTTGAACGGTTTAGGCACTAGCGTTGAGCACAGACGGACAGAGAGACAGACAGACAGACGTTTTGCCATCAATCGATTTTTCGGTATAAAGGACCCACAAAACATGGATTCTGGCTACACTATCTAGGAGGTTATTTACTATACACAACATTAGGATTTATCCGTTTTTTTGTTACCAAGGCTCAGCAATTACAGCTTTTCTGCCAGAAATTTGCCGTTTTCCGGTGCACCATTACAAAACTTTCTTCTCTTACCAAGTAAGTGTGAGGGGGAAAACGCACAAGTTTAAGTTCCATTGAACTCACTGAATTGTTACGAAAATTGTATAATTCAAACCCTTTCTCCGTCCTCGTATAACTACATTACAGACGATATACATTGTTTCTTAATTATATCTGCTCTACAAAGACACGTTTAATTAAGGTCATGGACAATTTTTGTAAATAGTGTTTGCGTAATTTTCCGTGAAATAAAGGCAATGTTAAAATAACTATTTTCGTAATTATTTTTGCTTTCTCACTTTTCTATGAAGTAGTAAAGGAAAAGTATTGTAATCGTGCAGTGGATAGCTGCTTTTTTCCCACAGATGTCGTATTGTCTGGCCCTGAAACGCTGGTAAGCTAATAAGGAACTAATAATGGAACGCTGTATCCAGGTTTTGATTGTAGAATTTGTGGTAATGTATTTGCTTTAAAAGAATTAATTTCGTAGAAACCTTTCTTTGTGTTCCAAAAATGGCTATAGATTTGCTGAAGTGGCTGAAAGCTTCTTATTACATGCATCCCTAAGGGGATATATTAGATGTACTTCAGCTCTAGATGTTTATTTTATAGACTCCTTTAACTTTAAAAAGGTTTAATCGTTGATTATGGTATAATCACTGGAAAGTAGAAAGCCCGGGTCGATGTAATCAAGGCAACCTTGTGTCAAATTATCTTCGCATCTCTGATTAATGTGCTGCAAATAGTGTAACACTAGTGATTTATTCATGTTTGTTTCTTTTAGAGAAGTAAAAAATTACTACTGTTGCACGGAGTCGAAATAACTGCAGGTTCGTACTGCAGGCGCTTAGTTTGAATTGGTTTGAATTTTTTCACGAGATGGCTGAAAAGTTAGAAAAGGAGAAATTGTAATATTATAATATTACGCCACCGTTTCCCGAAAGGTGAGAAAACATGTTGTTGCTCCAATAATTAATAACAATTACCCTCGTCTCGTTTAGTGCAATAGCGATAATCACTAAGACTACGAAACTTTGTATAAGTGCTCGCAATATTTTTGGAGGTTCAACTGTGGTAGATACTCAAAATCCATAGCATGGGTGATCAGGAACAAGCAGAATGTTCAATCGCACGAAATATTAAGACGCTTCTTTGATATTACGTTCAATTTAAAACACACGGTTTTGAGCCTTTCTGTTTGTTAATGAACACTTAAAAACAATATAACATTTTCTTATGCAAGTAACGCTTTTATATAACGTAACACCCACTTCACTACTTGGTGGTTCGAAGTTCGATTCAAGTATGAAAATTTTTTCATACTTGTTTTCACTTACAAAATAATAATGTATGGTGGGTGGAATGCTCGAACGGGTCCAACTGTTTTTTTCTTATTCTCTTCTGATGAAATACTACCGGCGAAAACCATTCTTGACAAACAACACTCATGACGTCTCAATGGCACCTTTTGCCAAATTCTATTGTACATCTTTGTACATTCCGAAATAACAAATTAATAGTAAACGAAAGGAAAACGGTTTTAATGCAGTTTTCCATTTCAAATAAACAATTCTGTGCTCCATTGCAAAGAAAAATTTTTAGGTCTCTAATTCAGTCAAGCCTTAAATGGAACGTCCATTTAAATGAATTGAACACAAAATTAAGCTCATTATGCTACGCGTTCAGAATTCTTGCAAATTCAGTCAGCCTTCATACTGCTCGTTGTGTATACTTCGCGAATGTTCATTCCCGCCTGAGATATGGCATAATATTCTGGGGAAATACATCTTATAGCTCCCAGACTTTTAGATTACAAAAACGAATTGTACGAATAATAACGAAATCCCACCCACGTGATTCATGTAAGCCTCTCTTCATTAATCTAGGAATTTTACCATTACCGTGTCTTTTTATTTACGAATCAGTGGTTTTTGTAAAAAATGACTTGCTCAAGGGCGGGAATATATTTTCAGAAAATGCCGATGTTTATTACTATAACACTCGACGTAGAAATCATATTCATCAGGTGACAGTATCAACAGCTCATTACAAAAAAATCACATAAAATACATGTACATTATTTTACAACACTTTGCCAGATGACATTAAACGATTAAATTCAATAGAAAAGTTTAAATCCCAAGTGAAATCGTTTCTGCTGCATAACTGTTTCTATACAATTAGAGACTATACTGAGCATCACAAGAAAAGTAACATTAATTTTAACAATTTTACATAATGCATTACTTACCATTTGGACTGTATAAATGAGTATAAACAACCTGTAACAACTATTATACTACAGCTTCCGGGTCAATGACCCCCATCTCGATCAGGTTTTTCGACCAGTTTCCCTGATCCATTGAGCAAATGCTGAGATGGCCCCTTGTTTTGCTTTTGGACATATATGTAAATATTAATGTAACTTCATTTTCTGTGCACGTCTTCTAGAATTCAGTGGGAAATGCAATTATTCAAATTATCGTTTCCATGTTGTCGCGGCAGGAAGTAATAAGAGCCAAAATTTATTGCTTATTTATCCTTGAAAATAGATTTTATTACATGGGAGTTTTTTTGTGTTTTTTCTCCCTTTAAAAATTCAAAATTTATTGCTTATTTATCCTTGAAAATAGATTTTATTACATGGGAGATTTTGTTTTTTTTCTCCCTTTCAAAATTCAAAATTTATTGCTTATTTATCCTTGAAAATAGATTTTATTACATGGGAGTTTTTTTGTGTTTTTTCTCCCTTTCAAAATTCAAAATTTATTGCTTATTTATCCTTGAAAATAGATTTTAGTACATGGGAGTTTTTTTCCCTTTCAAAATTCAAAATTTAAGTAGTATATGGCTTAGTGTAGGGATCACAGAATTTTGAAAATGTGCACACAATTCACATTTCCCCATAGCACGTCATACGCAGTTTTTAACTGTTTTTTGACGTAAATAAATAAACATCTAGGTTTAGAGTAATTCAGTTCTAAAATTCTATATGAAAATCGCAATTCATAATGGTACTGTTTTGGTCAACATAATTTAACTCAATGACAAGTGGAAACGAAAAACCTTTCTTTCTTTCTTTGTTCCACTACTTTCCGTAAAGCGGGTATACAGAGGTCGGGGAAAAAGTAATTAGCTTACTAGAGTTCGTGCTCAGAGTGCGTGGCTAGAGTGGCATCCAGAGCAACTAGCAGGAGATTTGAAAGTAGGGGTTATGGAAATTGCACCGGAGTGGCGACACGTCACTGGGTAGTTGTCAAATGAGTGCAGTTAAAAATTATTTCCCCAAATGTAGCTCTATTAATGTCCATTTCCTCTATTTCGGCAAAGAAATTATTCAATAAAATGAAATAGTACATCAAACAGATTTCATATTGTCAAATTAGATTAAATTTAAACATTTTGAATCGAAAGTATCTTGATTTCGTTATCTGTTTACTGGATGGGTGGTAGTTGTCTACCTCAAAAAGATACAATTCATGAAATATCTTGATTTCAATTTTTATTGGGTCGGATGCTATGTTTTGTTCTCTTTTAAATATTTCAAATCGTTTCTTGTTACGTTTCTTAGTTTTTGAGCAAATGTTGTTTTTGGAAGCGAGTGTCAACTGTCCAGTCCTTAATGAGTCAACTTCAGATGCATTTTCCCGAACTGGGAATTTTCAGCACATTCATGCATGTCAAACATCATAAATCACAGACTATAAAAGTTAATAATATAGTTCTTTTTGCACTATGTAACCCATGATTTGCTCTAGTGAATAAACTAGAATAGTAAATGTGTCACTAAACGTTTCAGTTTTATCAACTGAAATGTCTAGAATAAATTTATAAACAATTATTCTTTCTCATCTAATCAAATCCTGATTATTTAATTTTCACTGTACCTTTACCATTCTAGTTCATTCACTCGAATATACAATTGTGATTAATTTAAAAAAAAGAAGGATCAAAATATATCAATTTGTTATAGAGTAATGATTTCTGAAGTAAGAACATGCGTTTTCGACAATTATTTATAAATAGAGAATTTAAAAAATATTATTTGAACTCTAAATCCATAAAGAAATCAAATGTACAAGGGACATCAAAATAGAAATAAAATTCTTAATTTTTGTTTGTCAAGTAGACAGCTACCATAAGAATGCAATACATGCATTAACTTCGTAGAGTCACGTTGTGAGACTGAATAGACCAAGATTCTTGTTTCTTAAAGAGCTGGCCGCCCTTATGCGAAAATAGTTCATTTACAAAAACTTGTTAATTTATTTCACTTAATTGTTATATCAACGAATAACTAGTTAATTTAATTAAACAACACAAAACGAAAAGAAAGAAAGAATTCGACATTCAAACATATTTCTGCCCCTTGATAAAAATGTTTATACAAGGCAAAAATTAAAAAGAAAACAAAAACGAAATAGTAATGAGTAGTGAATATAAACAAAATATAAAAAATATCTAGGTTGTTTGATAGAATAAATCTAGCAAACATATTTTCGTATGAAACCACTATTCCCAGACTTGCATCGCTACAGCTTGCGCGGGTACACCCTTTTCTGAATTTGGAGGGGAAATGAGAGCGGGGCCAAGGGAAGTTGCCCGTCCTCGCAGGAGCGCCGGGCTTCCCAGGCGGGCAAGAAGCTCCAGCGGGTGCAGTTTGACATGTCTTACATGGCGTAATAATGTTCGTTTACAAAGGAAATTGGGCCCGGTAGACTCAATACATGTTCCCGCATTCAAACAAAACTGCACATCTCATTATCGTCAAGATGTCTGGTACAAATCTAATACTTTCCAATAGTTTCTATAAGCGGAATTGTAAAACTCATTTTGCCTTAAATCTGTTTTCCTCGCGTGGAACGAAAAAAATGTGTACATAAAAACTTCGTTTATTCATGGAATGTGATTTTTTTATAAATATTGATTCAAAATAATACAGATAAAAAACATTACATTCGTTTATAGTGACACTTTAACCGTATCAATACAGATTTTTACCACAATTGCATTGCAGTAGAACCGCTAATCAAGTGAATTCTGGTAAAAATGTTTACAGTGACAAAACTTCGCTTTGAGAGCCAGAGTTAAAACTGCTATTGCTATAAAAATGATTGCCGAGAAGGCAGAGTAGTTTGAGGGCAATGTGAACAGTGTTTAACGGGTCTGTTTTGAAGTCGGCCAGGGGCGATGGAAAAGATACAGTATTATGCTTGCTCCGACTCACAATATTGCAGCTCGTCGCAAAATTGGAAGCGTCGGCATCGAGTGGGCAGCTACCCAGCCACCCACCGAGAATAACCTGCGCCCAGTCACCTAGCTCTCCCCGCCTCTCCCCGCCCGTTCTCCCGGCGTGCGCTAGCGCTTCCGGCGGTTGGCAAGCCCCCACCGGCGCCGGCGCGCACTCGGGAAACAAACACCACAGCATTGGTGGACGAGAAGAATGTTTGCGTAAAATCCCTTTTTCATTTCATTTTTTTGTTTAAAAAACGAATATTTTACTCAATATGAGAAATTCCTTCGCTTTGTAGAGAGATCAAAACAAGTTTTTGCGCACCAAAAATTCTACTAAGATACACCTACCTGTATTATTTATTGTGTGCATGTGCTGCTCTATTTCCTCTTCTGTACAATTTGTGTTGGGTCTCTTAACTTCTGCAGTTGAATCCGATAACTGGATCGCTGAGATCTCTCAATACTTTTTTACCGAGAAAATATTTTGTTTAAAAATATTTCTTCTCGCTCGGCATTGTTGTCTTTCAAGAGTTTGGATACAAATATCGCATAATAAACGCAGGAACAATCCTACCATGTCTATGTACCAACGTCAGGTGTAAGAGCATTCATGGACAACATATTCTGTGAATGTGTCTGGAACTCTTCAATTGATACTGCAATGGCATTTTTTGTGCGTGAGTGAGAATATAGTTTTGCATAATTGAATGCGGAACTGAATATGTATTTGGGACAGCGTGAGATAATTCAGTTCGATTGTCTGTACCCTTTACCTGTATTGCGGAAGTGCAATCTTTAAAGGTAATTCTATCGACTACACAGCAGCGGCCGTTTACAATCGATCACCTCATGGCGACAATTCTTCTTTTGCCGTACTGTATTTGGCGCACTGTGTTGGAAGCAAAGTGGACTAACCTGAAGTTATCCACTTTGCTGCTTACAAGAGTACACTTTTTTGTATCTAGAGACTGGCATTCACTAATACAAAATGCTAGGAAGAAAAATCCCAGCACATTGATTCACAGTGTTTCAATCCGACTTGGTTTAGAAACAACTACCAAGAACTACCACGGTCTTTGAACGAAATATTACAAACAGGAAACAGTTTGAATCTAAACCTAGGATGGAGTGGTTGAAAATTCAATGGCAGTGATTTAGAAAAGAATCTCCTAATACAATTCATTATAAATATTCAAATAATGAAATTGTTAATTTTGAGACACTTGATATTAGTAAAAGAAAATAATTTACAACGGAAAATGAACTAGCACTCCCTAGCACTATCATCAGTGATAAAAAATAAACTACTAGCCTTTATTCCCCCAGTATATCATGATTTTTACAACAATATTCCATCATCCGTTCAGGTCCCTGGTGGTGAGCTTCTAGCCGACGACGTACTGGCGAAGGAAGTTGTTTAAAAAAGTTTTAGAGTTAAATGTGATTTAACTGTACCTACATTCTAATATCACGTTCACAACTTTTGTTGAAAATAAATGCAATAAATATTTATTCTCCTTACGTATTGCAGCAAAATAAAACCAAAATAATAAAAGAACAAAATGGACTAACCCACATTAAAATGTATAAATTTAGATATTATAAACTGCGTGTTGATACTTTTGTGTACCTTCAGTCACCTAACATGTCACAGTGACATGAAATCCCAATTTTTTTAAATAAAATATTTCAGTGTAACACAAATCTCGTGAACTATTCACACCCATTTTCTCCTATTTCCTTCAAACCGGGCTAGTCCACGTAGCCGCTCATAGCCTCAAATTATGTTAATACTTTGAAGGTCTGGGAATAAAGTCAAGAATGGCTTCTAGTTTTAGGTCTCTTCGTAACTGCTGATTGCTGCGTAGATGTTGCGGTAGATTGTGCTGCGTTTATCCAAACGGGACTTCCAAAGTTAAGCGAAGGTCTCATTACTAATTTGTAAATAATTTTCTGCGTTCGAAGCGAACTAAAGTTTTATGAGTAAATATGTTTGAAATTTGTTTTATATGTCTTGTTTACTGCGTTGGTGACGAGTATTTCCAAATTATTTTATGACTTATGTGATTCCTAAGTACTTAATTGGGGAATATTTTGTTAACCACGATATGAGTTTATTCTGGAAGAAAAAAAGAGGTGGTAACGTTGGGTTTTGAAAATATTTGCTTCCTACGTAGAATCATATTTTTATTCTCCGGATTTCTGTCCATAGTGAAAAGTTATTATGTCATTTTGTAATTGATGGTGTGGGCATAAGATATCGTCATGAAACGTTAATATTACAATGTCATCAGTAAATAATGCAATATTTGCGGTAACTGAGTGTGGGGTACCTGAGAAGTTATGTTGAAAAGGAAGAGCGAGAGGCAAGAGTCTGGAGGAGTACTTCTAGGCGTGCGCATCAAAAATAAAAGGGAAGGTCAACAACACTAGAAAATGAATTACTTTACTAGTAAATGAATAAAATTTACTACAAAGATAAATTTTAGCGGTAATGATCAATTAATAAATAAAATTGATTTTATGGGTAACCATTAACAGTATCGCCAGATAACGTGGAGTGCCTCTTCGCCAAGTATCGTACCATTCCTTCCATTGAAGGATTCAAAATGAAGGGAAAAATCAGGAATTGAACATACGGACGAAAATAAAATTTTACCGGACGTAAGGCTACGAGGCCCCTTTCAAAATTTTCAGAGAGACTATGGACGCTCTCTCCCTGTGCACTCGCCTATGGGAACGCTTGCTTTCATTAAGAGTTGCTTTTAAGGTGTACTGTTCACTAAACATTTAAGTTTCTGCTTGTCAGAAACCTGTGTATGATGTTAATTTGACGTTGTGGTTTTCCCAGTTCTTGTCATTTGTAAAAACGTTTGTGAGTACATCTCCGCCGGTATGCTAATCATGTAGTCAAACTTTTCTTTGTAGAAAAAAATTCCTAAAGTGCGGTGACAACAATGGAAGTTTCTTTAAACTAAAGTCTTGAATTGGCTACTATATGAATAAATGAGTTTTATTATTAGTTAATATACTTTAATTTCTTGGTTTAAGTTTGAATATTTGTGAAATTTTATATATTTTTAATATCTGATCAAGTTTGTTTGACAAAAGTCTCTAGGAAATTCTTGTATTTCGTTAAATTCAAAAAAGTATTCTGCGTTTTAAATAGTATTTTAGTCAGTATCCGAATAGTCAAATAAGTTCATGATTAATTGGTTAGTGGAATGTATAAGTGATAAAAAAGTGTAATCCTTTTAAAAAAAAGGTTTTTTAACAACAAATTCAAAATGTTAATTTTATATTGCGAGTGATGTAATGATATTTGCTAATGGTCGTTCTTATTCCCATGGTCATCAGCCTCCTCTTCTTTTCGAAAGAAACTGGCATGATATTGTACAATGGGGTTTGTTCGGCTCTCACCGAATTCATTTCAAGCTTATTTGTTTTTCTTGATACAATAAAACAGTATACATTCAATTACATTAAAACCGTGTACATTTTCAGGAAGATATTTTAGATGTAGTCAACTGTAGTGAATGAAATTTATAAAAATTATATTCATTGCCGTAACGTTATCCTATTATTAAATTAACGAAATACAACGACCTCGTTCACATGACACAACAAAAATGAGAGATCAATTTTTTTTTATTTTTCATAGTTGATGCACTATTTTGCTTCACGATACATTCAATTTTCGTAATACAGAGAAGATACGTACTTCATATATAGATTACAACATAACAATAAAACTGCTCAGGACAAAAAAATATTTCCTGTAGCAATACATGAGAAATAATTATAAGTGCAATTAGGAATAACAACAGGTTTCGCATGCGATGATCAATTTAATTAAGTGACTTCTTCTGTTAACTCACCATCGGCAATGCACTCAATATGCAGGATACTCACCTGAAAGAAAGAAAAAAATTAGAAAAATGTTTAACTCTGATGAAAAACTGACTCTAGGTATACAAAAAACTTGGAGAATTGTTAACATAAATACTCTTATATTTATGTTAGAGGGAAAGAGAGTTCGAAAGAAAATGCATATTAACTAAGACAGCAAGAGTAAAATATCACATTGGCACGTCTCAGAGTAACAAGAATCTTGAAACTTTATTCACTGATATGCCAGACAATCATCGTAGAATATTACAGTTTTTTGTTCTCCAGTTACAACGTTCGGGAAGATCATTTGTACATCATTTTAAGAGTAGATACTTGGCAACTATACGTGGACAATAGAGTATAATATCCCTAAACAAAAAAGAAATTGAACTGTAAAACTACTGGGCATAAACCAGCTACCCGCTTTTGATTCCTCATCGGAGCGACGAATGCTTTGAAAGATTTGATTATTAAAAAGGGAAAAAATGTAATGCTCTGGTTGCGAAGGATCCAGATTAGACAAAATAATGAAGTCACACGCAGAATCCAGTCACCAAAACCGTGTTTTTGAATGTTATCTTTCGTCTTTGAACACCCACAAATATTCGTCGTGTTTCATCCATTCGTGAAATAAATAAGGGTGAGTCCAGCGTCGCGATTATAGCCAAAAGTGTTTACTTTAAAACCATTCCGTGTTTGCCGGGGGCGGGCAAACGAATTACCTTCCCCTGAGGTGCAGGGCCCGGGGCTTGAGGAGGGCCGCCGCGGCCGCGGAAAGCTCACCAGCGCGCGGATCGAGCAGGCAGGGCAGGGGCGGCGGGGCGGCGGGGCGGCGGGGCGGCGGGGCGGCGGCGCAGGGTCCGCGAGTTAAGAGCGCTACCACTTAAACGCCTGAAGATAGCGATCTTCAATTCCACACGTCTGCTTACAGCCGGCTGCCACTCCGCAAGGCTTATCAGATAACGAGCGAATGGCGCCCCATTAGGATGCAAGTGTTCCAAATCATTGCTGACACCCGAGCAAGCGGACTTTCTCGATGTAAAGTTCTCCGGGGAGCCGATGCAACGAAGGAGAGCGCTGTTTGGGCTCCGCATGCTCCCCGCGTGGGTCGGGGCGAGAGGTGCGGGTGACAGCGAGCGGGACTCGGCGCGGGGGCGGGGACGACGCGCCACCGGGACTTCGGCGCAGTCGCGTCCCAAACCCAATTCTTACCTCAAGAGAGCGAAATGGTCCTTCAGGATTTACAGTCAAGAGCTAGGATTATCGTGTGAAAGGGAGTCCTTTGGTTTTCATTGTTTGCAATAGACAGAATGGGACGAGCGCGGCGCAGACTCCGTCAAACGTCCTTCAACTTGTTCTCGCACTGTGTGCGTGCCGCTGCACAAGCGGAGACGAAGGCCTGCAGGAGCCACGATATACCTACAAGTGTAGTTGCGATGGAGCTGCGGAGGAACTACGATTGCGTCTGCGAAGGGACTACGGAGGGTTTGTGGGGGGCCGCGGGGGTCAGGGAGGATCAAGGAGGTCAGTTGGGTGCGTCTGGCGCTGGGCGTCGGAGGGCGGTGCGCCGGTGTCTGTGGTGGCGTTTGCGACATGACGAGGGCCCACTTCGCGTGCGCCTAATTGTTTCTCTTTCACTGCCCATAAATTATCGTCACCCGGGTGAAACAGAGCTCGCGCTCCCTCGCGCCCTTGCGCATGCTCCGCCCGCGCCCCGCACCCCCCGCGCCACGTTCACTCACGCCGCATCGATCGCATTGGCAAATTATATACAGGTGGCTCACCGGAGCAACTGGGCGTAAACCAAGAGGCCCGGGTTCGGTACCCGGTCAGGAGAGAAGCTTTGGGCAAATTTAATTATTAAAATATATTTCTTACACGGCAAAAAAGACCACATCATGAAAACATTTACTGTGCGGTACATAATTGTAAATAATTGCCTCTCCAACGTAATAGGGTGTTGACAATGAAATGAATTTTCATATATAAACTGGCTAAACTACTTCCAATTTTTTCTGAAATTTAACTATAGATGGTAGGTCAATCATCTCATTGGGACCTATCCATATAATATACTGGTTTTCTTAAAACTTCCCGAAAAAGCATTTTTGTACTAAAAATTATTGTCAATATCATAAGGTGATGCAGAAAGTGGAAGCCATTGAAATACCAACGGTCCTGCGATGTTTGCGTTTGTTCTGGCTCTAGGAGATGTAATGATATATTTGCAATTACTATCAATTTGAGAAGAAATGTTTGAAGGAAATTAAAAAGTTAGTACCTAGTTTATGGAGAAGGATCAAACAAAATTTAATTTAGTCTTATCAATGCATATCACATTTCACGTCATCTTGTTGCTTCAAGTGTCTATTTTAACTTAGGAGCGTCGTGATACAATCTTCAAAATTTGTTCTTTTCAAAATAAGCAATTTTTAAGAATCAATTGTAGAATCAAAATTGTTACCTCCCAGCTTGACGATACACTGTCATTGTACATATACGATATAAAAATTGGATAGAAATGTGCCCTTTCGTATTATTATTTATTGTGTAAATCTATGTTTTTATTTACTTCAATTAATTGTGATTCGAAAGTAATGCGAATATTTTAAAACGTAATTAACATTTTATGTTATAGCCTATATTTAAAATTTTTACGTTGTTCAAATTCAATAAAGCTTAAGATATTCATAGACGGCAACTCTCTCCCTTGGCCTCTCCTGTCCCCGTTATGAACCTGTGTATTGGAGTTAGGTTAGGTTAAGTTTTATCAATTAAGTCATCACTACATATGTATAATTCTATGAAATGATTTATATACTACAAAAACAATTAAATAATAAAATTTAAATTAACATTAAAAATTAAAGAACCAACTGCCCCCTCGCTCCTACATTATGTCCAGGAGCGTGCGCATGCGTCTTGAGTGAAAATTCTTGTGCAAATTGTGCACTTGTATGCGCGTGTGCACATGCCAGTTTGGAAGAGTCTGCATGTGTTTCGAAGTCGTTTAGATTTATAGAAGTGAGCATAGAATTGCACATTCGTACTTATCTATGTTCATGTTTTTTCCTGTATTCTATGACGACATGCGCATAAGTGAACGAATGCATGTGTTATTGCGCGTTAAAGTACAGTACTGGAAACAAAAATTGATCAGGGTTGGTTGGTTTGGTTTTATCGTGCTTCCGGGCGCGTCAACTGCTTTGGTCATTAGTCCCGTTAGTGTAGTGCATGTTTTTTTCTCGGGAGATGGCGGTGATCTTTCCCCGCTCGATGGTGAGATCCGGCGCCGACCTACCGTCGGCTAGTGGGATTTCCCCCTAACCAGGACTCTCCCACCAGCGGGGCACCGCCCCAGCCGGGACAAGCTCTAAGCTCCCGACCGGTCTCCCGGAATAGTGGTAGTGTAGTGCATGTTAGTGTAAGTGTGTGTGTAAAGGGGAGAGGATAGGACAAGGAAGACGAAGGACAGATCGCGCGCGGTCCGTGGCCCGTTTGGTAGGGTACAGCTCCGGCATTCGCCTGGCGTTGATCGGAGAAACCACAGAAAACTACCGATCAAAGCAGCCGGCCGCTAGAATTCTCCTCCAGACAGCGACTGAATTCGACCTACCTGACAAGCTAGTGTCAAAAATCTTGCCGCCGTCAGGACTCGAACCTAGGACCTCCCTGTCAGAAGCGCTGCAGTAGCATCAGTAGATGCACTGAGCTACCGCTCCCGGTAATTGATCAGGGCCGTCTGCGGCTAACTTTAGCTTTCGCGCGGCTTGGGCAGCCCTTGTCATGACGAAACAACACAGGCGGAGCCTCACAAATCATCGTAGCCAATCTCAACGCAGGGGGGAGTGCCCTAACAAAATTAAGTCGTAGAATATGGCAGGCGCCGCTACTTCAGATGTAGAAGTATTTTCAAATAAAAAGTACTTGGAAGAAAAACTTGTATGAAACATGAAAGTAAATTCACTGAAACATATATGAACACATGGCACTTAACCAGTGTTAACATAATTGTTTTTGAAAAAATTACATTGATATTAGATAAATAACACTGATGACAGACCAATTAATTTCTTATACACATGTTAATTCCAATATGATTGTCCATACACAATTCACTAACTTTATCAAAAGTCCAGTTTATTACAGATTTTTCAGTACGTAAGAAAAACGATTAAAATTGCATAATTGCAACTGTTCATATGTTTATTAAATTTGCAAAAATTGCAAAATACTGACTTCCTCGAATCGATAGAGGACTTCTAAGGAACCATTTTAATAAAAGACAGTAAAATTCCAAGCGAGAGTGTATATTTATCATTAAAGTAACAATTAAACTAGATATTAAGCAATCAATTTGCATCTCTTGTCAAAACTGTTATTTTATTCAACTCAGGGACTATTTGGGGACTTCCCGGCAGAAATAGTGCATATTTCAAAATTTTTTATAAAATTGTTAATTGTTTCAATATTGTTAATTTGCAGTTTTCGGTTCTGGGACATCATTATTTTCCGAAATTCTTTTTTATTCTCTCATTTCAATTCCCTTTACACAAGATGCAAAATTCCGCAATCCAGCCGGAGCAATTGCCTTTCGTTTTTGAGATACGCATTTGTTTTTAGGATCTTAGAATCTAATGTCAACTCTCATTTGTTTCCAGACAATTAATTCGCTCTTGGCAGTCAAGTATAAAATTCAAACAGTTTTGCAGTGTTCTGCTTTCCGCTGTTTAAATTGTATTAACGATTTCTGACTTACGACAAATCGGTGAAAAATTGTTGCTCATGAGCTGTGTTTTAACTTTCGAAATAATTCTCTTGCATATTTCAAAACGCTGAGACTAAATGTTGTCCTTCAAATGTGAAGATTTCTTTGTGTCTGTGTGCATTCTATTGTTGCAAAGTTTATGCCAATATGTTTATCGTCTAGCGAAGAAATTGATTATCAACAAATTATTTTGCAAAATGCTTTTGAACAGATCGGTTGCACGATAGATCATTCTCATATTTATTCCACGAGACAAGTTTTAGACAGCAGATATATTCTGTGTTTTATTTTTAATTTTGGTAAAATTGAAACACATGGGAATTTTCAAATACAACTTACATTTTTTTACCTGCAATGAATAGATCAATAGAGGAATTCAATAATGTCTTATTTGTTAATAATTTAAAGAGTAAAAATGTATATTTGACACCGGGCTTGAGCAATTCTCAACTCTAAAGCAAGCAATGCTCATTGGCTTTTCTAGTGTATTCTCGGAAGTTTTCCTCTTTCTCCTCGTCTTAAAAGGCATGAGGCGGAGTCTGTAGAATGTGGAACCAATCCAATAACTCTTCCCTCCCCTGGAGAATTCTTCGTTACTCCCGTTTGTGAGAACACGTTCTTGTCGTGTATTAATTTGTGAAAAATAATTTAAATGCAATATAATTAGGGAACAATAGTTTTGTATACATTGTAATGCTACACACTTTTAAATATAGAAATAAGTCACGGAACTAAACAGTATACACAAGTTATTTTAATGACAGAAAATGTTTGAAAATGAAAAGGCGATGAAAATGTTTTTTTAAATGCAAATGTTCCTAATTCATATACTTCCTTACATTAATTAACGTTATTTCCATTTCCATTCAATGGAAGGACACAACATCCCTCACGCGCCTATGTTTTGAAATGACCCTCAGAGAGGTCACTTGCTCGAGTCGCCTTGTTATTGAATGGAACTCTTGAAATGTTGTGTTCTTACAGTAGTTCCCGAAAAACGTAAATTCCAACAGGCCATCTCAACTTATAGTAGTCGCACCTTACTTTCAAACATTAGAAGACACCGCGGACTGTGAGGCCGCACGTAAAGTTTTAAACAAACTTCATTCTCGTGCATGAGCATGCGTTAATCAGTCCAACTTTTTTAAATATGAGTTCCAATTATTCCTTTCAGGCGCTGCCACTCAAAATCGTCGCTGCAGCGGGCAACGAAGGAAATTTAAGCGCTTAAACATTCCCGGGAGATAGATAATTGAATTACGGAAGGGAAGAATGTTTTCATGAGGTTTATATTAAATAAAACAATAACTGTTGTAAAAAGCTCTTATTAATTGGAAAATAGAAAAATTAGTAATGAGAAATTTCTGTGAATAGAATTAAACTAGTCCCACCAACTATGGGCCACCTCATAACTTTTAAACGGTTCCCGACATCGAAATGCAGTTTTCGCTTAACAATGCGGAATCATGGGGAAAGTAATGTGCAGTAGAGACATAATGCGAAATATTTTTAGTTTTCGAGAAATTTTATTATCTTTGATTTTTTAAATGGAACCATATACTTTTTCACTAGCGATAGATAATAATAAATGAATGCATTGATCTAACATACGTTAATGTTTTGATAGTATTTTGAGTTTAAAATTATATTTTCAGACATGTGATTTTAAAGTAAATGTACGATATTTCCTGTTAGCAACAGTTGCAACCGTCGCATTTCGGGAAGGTTGCCTTCGCGGCGCCGGCACTTTTGCGAGAATAGGGGAAAGGTCGCGAAGGACACATTCCCCAAAAGCGACAGTGTCGATAGCTGCTAGAGGAAAAATTGCACATTAAATTTTAAATCTCAAGTCTCATAATAAAAATATAAAAACAGGTTTATACGTTTATATTATTATCGGTTTTTTATATGTTTTAGAATACAATTCTTAAGTGATTAGAATATCAAAAAAAAATTTAAATATTATTTTATCGTATTAAAGGAATTGAAAAGAATGGTGTCTTCCCGTTAGAATTAGTGCTATTTACTAATTTTAAAAGAATTCAATGAAATGGAGAATTAGTTCACTACAATGCGTGAACTATTTTTTTTCATTTAATTCCAAAAATCAAAAAATACTAATACAGCCTTAGCAATCCGCTTGAATTCATGTAATTCCTTAAAAACTAAAATCTATCGTGAATTCTAATTACGTAATACTAATTTAAATTGAGAGTCAGAAAATTAACAGACGCAGAATATTGCCTGGGAAGTGGGAAAAAATGAATATTGCACAACACAGTCGCTTAATATCATCTTTCGACGACATTCTTGCTATCTAAATATCAAAATATTTTAGAAGATACCATTAGAATTCAGCTTCATTTGTTATCATAAAGTACTCGATAAATGGATTAAGACGTACTTTTTCCGTTGGGACTCATCAGGGCTTTAAGTTATCACACGTTAAAGAAGTTCTTTGGTTCAATGTTTATATAATTTTTATAACACAAACTGTATTTTCTATTTTTTAATCCCAGATCAGTGAATGTCAGGGAATTTAAGAAGTGAATGAATTTGCTTTCTTAGCGTTTTAGGGTAGCTATGATCTAATCCCCAAAGTGACGAGATTAGTAACCAGGGAGGGCACCAAATATAGAATATTTACTGCTTAAAACCACTATGACCTATTTCCATTACTGGACACTTGATTGATGCACAAGTGTGGTCTAAGGGACCCTAATTCTTTTGTTAATATTCTGTCTTCATAATTAAAGTTTCTGTTAGGTAAATATATTCATGTTAAAAATGGATGACTATATTTATTTTGTTTTGTGAAATTTTAAATTTAAAACACGTTTACGAATTCTCGTACAGATGAAAATACAACCAATTTCGCACAGAAGCATTAAAGAATACATATTTTAAACACCGTGCTAACATACGTTCGTAACGTGTTAGCAAATTTCAAAATTCACGGTAGACACGTGGCGCAGTCGCACATGATTAATGACCGACGAGTGCAATAAGCTCACACAATTCCCTCTCACTTTCTTCCCTACAATAAAGAAACCATCCTCGTGTTAAAGGGCCAAGCAGCGGCCACAGGCCTCCGGTGTCCAATGCCCTGTTGTCAAATCCTGAGCTGTTGGCACTTGCTCGGTTATCGTTTTCCAGCTAGGATAACAAAAATTACACTGCAGGCCTGAATAGCCGTTACAGCTTTCTGTCAGAAAATAAGGGTTTCAGTGCACTGGAACTGGTAATCACTGGATTCTCAAATATATTTGATTGAAAAAAAAACACACCTACCATTGACAGTTATTCACTTTCTGTTCATTGGACTACCAATTCAAACAATAAAAAAAAACCGGTTTTATTTTCTTGTTTTAATGGTAACGGTTGCGTAATATATTACAACTTTAACACTACTAACACTTCTATCACACTTCTAATAAACCTTAAGGAAACGACGGTTGAGAGAGACGAAAATATATAATTATTAAAAAGCAAAACAATGTATAATATTCCACGTCTACAATTGATTTTAAAGTGATTTGCCAGACACATACAATAATGTACAAAATAAAAAATAAGTAGTGCATGTTAGGATTTGAACCCCACATGTTCAACACAACAAGGAGCCGCGCAACCATATACTCTACGATACTGCCCTTGGGCAAGTCACTTATGTTGGTTTTTGAATATTACGATGTTCTTGATGCAAAAAAATTCTTTCGAAAAATACCAACATTACCGTTTTTTATCATACAAAATTCTCAATGAAATAAATTTTAAAATTTAATATTTAAAAAACGATTGCACTTGAAAATAAATCTCCAGCATGTATATTGATGGTGTTCGAAAACATAAATATTGTCACCACATAATTCAAAATTTTGCGAAAAACGCTCATATTTCACGAAACGTGCACATGAGATGATTTGAAGGTCTAATATTGAAGAACAGGTTGCATTAAGAAAGAAATATGTATAATTATCTTTGGTCTAATGTAGTGTATTCTTCAAAAAACATTCATAGAAGTAACGAATAGTACAAAGAAAACTGCCAGAATAAGAAGCATTGGTTTTGGTACATTTTTCAGGTTTAGACGAATATCATTACGTCACACAATAGATCTAAATATTTCATCTCTTCTCTACAGAAATAGTCAAAGAACGTTTACTCTTTCGTATACGAAGTAGAGAACCCCAGTGTTACAGTCAAACTTGAAAGCCACTTTGACATATTTTAAGAAACATAATGTTAAAAGAAGGGCAGTTTAAAAATGTATATGATCCAGGATTTAGATAATTTAGTTAAATCGCTTTTAGAAAATTGTTATTAACTCTCATAGTTTCTGAAACTATTCCAATATTCTTATCCCGTTTATATATATTTTTTAATTATACAATGTGTCCGATTTGTTTCGCAGGATTCAAGCAAGAAGCTTATTTACTATGCGCACGAATAATATGAAACCATTGAATATTTGTAATATTGAAAAATTAAAACTTTGAATGGAAAAAGACTCACTATGTTTTGAAGTTCATGTTGCAAAGGTTGCGGTAGCTCAGTGGCATCATTACAGTTTCCCATGTAACGTCACTGACCGGGAGGCCCTACGAGGGCCCTTCGAGTACCGACGTTGGCGGATGTTCGATTTAGTTTCATACTATATAGGTCGAAAAACGGTGGAACCGTTTTGGAGAAAAGTTTGAAATTGCTCCCCAGGGGCTTCAACTAAATTAACGCCAAAATTTAAAGAATGATTTTCAAAGTCGCAGGGCCTCGATTCGGGCCAGATCGTTAATGGACAATTCATTTTGGAAAAAAAATTCTACAAATAGTTAACACACTAGTGTTCCCAGAGAAACAGACTGACAGAATGACAGACAGACACACAGACCAGCGGGCACATGGACGGACAGACGGACGTTTTGAAATTAATACAAGACTCGCTTGGTAACTTAAGATTCCAAAACGTGTATTTCCAATAAAATCTCGACATCGGTTTACTGCAAAATTATATACTATATAAATATTACTTTTGTTACTCCGAATGTTTACGGGAAAGTAAAAATAAATATCTAAAAACACTTTCACACACCACAGAGTATGTTACAAGCAAAAAAGAACACAAATTACAGAACCCGAATTCCTGCCTGTCAGAATGCAGTTGTAATGTTATTACATAAACAGGGGGTCCCACCAACTATGGACCACCCCCATAACTTCTAAACGGTTCAGGATATCGAAATGCAGTTTTTGATGAATAATGCGGAATCATGGGGAAGTAACAAGCCGTGGAGGAATTGTCGATAATATTTTTAATTTTCGAGAAATTTCATCATCATCGATTTTTTAAATTGAACTATATATTTTCCTCACCAGCAATGGATAGACCATGAAAAGAGGATTAAAATGATGTATCATTTGCTAATATTTTGATAGTAACTTGAGTATAAAATAAGGCTTTCTGTCATGTGATTTTGAATTAAACGGCAATCGTGTAGAAACCCTTGCAACTCTCGCTTTTGGGGAAGGTAGCCATCGCGGCGTCTAGACTGAGAGGGGTGGCAGTGGGGAATAAGAGGCAGAGCTACAGATATTTTTGGCGATGACACAGGCATCACACTAAAAATACCAATTTTTACAATCAGAATGAGAGATTTTTTCCATTTATTTATTTGGATTTTACTTGCCTTGTTTTAAAATTTCAAAACATTGATCGTTCCAAAGAACGATATAAAAAAATTGGTAGCGTAAGGAAGATGATAATAATAAATATAATTTTCAAACTGGACAAGAAGCCTACCACCGTCTCATCGTTAGTAAATGTCATTTTTAATTAAAATGATCACTCGTTCACTTTGAAACCATATAACTGCTGTTCATAAATTGAAAAGAAAACGGTGCACTTCCGTCTTCTGCATTTTTAAGTTTGTGGCAGTACTTGGCGCTACGAAATGAGAAACTCTCTAATTAGTATGAGCGGTTGCGAATGAAGATATGCATGTTTGTTAAAGTTTGGTAAATTTGCACTGATAGAACTGCCTAAAGTATTTCAATTTTTTATTGCTTTGTTTACGTGTACGTGTCTTTACGTGTCGTTTACGGTAGTACGTGTTTAAATAATTGTAATTAATTGCAATTTTAAAAAATTGTTCCCGGTCTAAAATACAGATTGCTGGAATTCATCATGGGATTTTCATTGATCTCAGTAAATCGTTCAGAAGAAACATTTATCAAAGTACATTTAAGAAAACTATTGATGCTACAACAGCACATACTTTCTCGCACTTGGTAACGGTTATGTAACATTATAACACCTCAATTTCTTTCCATATAAACACATTTTCGTCATCACTCGTAAAATTCATTGCAAATCGTTGAACATTACGTGAGAAATCTAATTCGTGTAAGGCTAATATATCAACAAAAATTAGACAATTACATACATAATCAAGTCTTCAAAAATTAGAAGTTATTAATACGAGCCAGCGGCGGCGGCGGCGGGCAGCTGCCAGTATTACCCGTTGTTGCCATCGCGGCGTTGTTAAAGCAACACTGGACTATTTGTTTGAAATATATTTTCACAGCCCACTAATCCTGATAGTGCTGCAATCAAATCCAAATGATTTGAAAAATATTTAATAGTAATTATTAAATACTCTAATATTGTATTACCCTTGAAATCTCCTCGTTTTCCGAAAAAGGGGAGAATAATTACTACAACGAGGATAATGAGAAAAATGACTAGGAGAATAATGTATTAAAATTATAAAAAAAAAATTTAAAATTAAAACGTGAGAACAATTATATTTAATCGGTTACGTATTATAAAACGCAATTTTTGTCTTTATTATCACATCTGGGTTATTACTTTTAAAACATTACAAATCGTAGATAATTTGGTATGAAAACTAAATCTTTTAAAGCTAATATATCAACACAAATTCGACAATTAAACTGAGTTACATACAGATTTAACATCTCCCAACAAAAAAGGAATTATCAGAATTCCCTACAGCCATGGCGAGGCGGGTGTGCCATTTCCGATTCCAATTTAATATATTCTGAAAATGTAGAAAATGGAACGCGGGAGACTGGAAGTTGCAAATTCGAAAATTTGCAAAATTACACTAAGTTTCTCATTTAAAATATGTGCATTGGGGTTTTTAAAGGACTGATTTTTAGAACAGATTTCCTTGAACACAAAAACTCTATTGCCAATATTGTATTTTTGCAATGTTAATATTTTTTTCTTTGCAATTTTCTAAAATTCAAGGATTTCGATAATTGGAATGATTGAAGGCGTTGTCATTGTCAACATAGTTGCAATACTATTTTGACAATGACAACCCTTCAATCATTCAATTATGTAAATGTCAACTACACCTCACCACTGAATCAATATTCAAGGATTTCGTCAAAAATGTGACCAGGACCACTTTTCCGTTATTTACTACATGTAAGGAAAAAGTTAAAGAAAAAAATTGGAGCCGTTTTTTATAAAATAATTGTATAAAATTGTTTCATAATTGTTGCAGTGTTCAATACAATTGTTTCAAAAACGTTTGTATGTTTAATATTCAGGGATTTCAACAAAAATTAGACCCACGCCATTCTTTAAGAGTTCTTCACGCTATACGAGAACAAATCTGATTAAAAAAGGAGGCATTTCGAAAAAAAAATGAAAATGTTGAAGCTTTACGTAAAGTATTCCCTAAAATCAAAACACTCGTTTTAAACAGTTCAACAAATCGATCGAGGAATGACAATTTTGGAGAAAATCGTCTGAACGGTTTTGGCGCTAGCATTGACCACAGACAGACTGGCAGACAAAAATGGAAAGGACAGACGTTTTGCCGTCAATCGATTTTTCGATATCAACGATCCACTAAACATGGATTCTGACTACACAACGTATTAGATTTATCCACCAGGAACTAGATTTATCCACTGTTGTGCTTCGAAGGATGGGGCATAAGAGTTTTTCTGTCGAAATATCGCCGTGTTTTTCATAGCTTTACAACACTTTATCTATACTGCTCAAGCAATACGCGGGAGAGTAAAAACTGAGTTCAAGATTTGAAAAGAACGTGGTTATTTAATTCATGGTATCATTACAAATGTATTTGGCTGAACTCTAGCATTTAACGTTCTTGACACTCAGAGCTATTTGTGAAATGCTATCCGAGGAGCATTTACCTTCATTAAGGATGAAAAATTGTTTGCAATGATAAACTGTTAATTAGGAAAACTTAATATTTCGCCCTCCCTAACGGTATACATGTATACTATATATAGAAAACGGATATAAAATCATCTCCCGAGCGTATCTGCCAACGCTAAGCACTCGTGCAACCGAGGCGGTAAACGGCAAGCTCCACCTGCTGCCATCACTTGCAAACTCACGGTTCATTCCATTGGAAAAGGGTGTGGCGGCACAGGACGAACGGTGCCAAAAAAAATCTTCGAAAATTAACAAAATTAACGAAGGGCACACGAATTCCCGAACAAATTAGCGAATGTCTAATTGAATTTTTTGCCCTATTTCTGGCACAGGCAGAGATTCCAAACAATCTCAAGAAAGTGAAGGAAATTGGCAACCGTACAAAAGCGTTGGCAAGATTTCAGGTTTCCGGAGTTCCTTATCCGCAATTTGAATCCGTCAAAGTATCGTTTTCTCTCCTTATTTGTACGTCGTCGTTTTAAATTTCGTGAATAAAATGCGCGGGCTGTGGATGTGAAGTTTAGATTGAATTTTATATTTTAAATAAACCCATATCTTACCATTGTTTCAATTGTTTGTGTCATTGAGTAATTTGTGTATATTATATAATAAGGGAGATTGATTTTATCCAGCCGACAGCCGGTTACCCTTTACGTCCCGATGGGACGCATATTCGACCATATACTAGACACCAACACACTTGCGGGCTCCTCTGGTCTGGGGTCAGCAGAACGCGAGGCCCTCCGCGACAACACATACATACAAAGACAAGGGACATACAACCATGCCCAAGGCGGGACTCGAACCCGCGACCCTTCGGACTGAAGCGCTGAGTCGGTACTCGCTCTTAGCCACCTCGGCCATCCAGGTCGGCGGTCAAAGTATTTAAGCCAGAATTTTGGGAGATATATTCTTATTACATGTATATCAATATTTAGAATTATTCAAAGTGTATCAACTAAAGAGGCGAAATATAATTTCTTTTAATTCAACTCGAAATGTATTCAAGGCATTATGGATTGCTGTGAGGGCTGGGAGAACGAGCTGGGCAGGGAGAGGCAGGGAGGGAGAGGGTGCGGTGGGGCGAGGTGGGAGTGGGGGCGGAGCTTGGCGGAATTGACGGGCGCGTGGGAAGAGGAAGTGGGGCAGAGCACGGTAGTGCATTTTGCGGAAATCCTGGCCAAAAACTCAAAAATGAAATTGTGTTTACTGAACTTTTGCAAAGACTGCAACACACTGAATACTTGGGGGCATCTGTTTCTGCTCACTTCGTGTCTCTGGGACAATTCTCCTCGCACCCGAACTTACCCTTCGCGGCGTTCGGTAGACCTGCAGTGCGAGAGTAACTTAGAGAGATCGTCTTTATTTGTAAGTGGTGGCCATACAAACTTGTGCAGAGAAAACTGGCAGTATGGATTCTCTTCCTGAAGGTTTGTAGAGAATTTTCATGTTTGTTTTATAATGCATTAATGCATAATACCGACGTGGGATGAAATATTAAAATGCATGAAATTAATACAATCATTTTAATTACTCGTAAGTTCACGTAGGCTGAATGTTACCAATTTCGCGGAATTCCGCAATGTTTCTAATTTCATTTACTAGCTGAAACTATCGTCTTTCGAATTCAGTTATAAAATCATGCCCCAACTTGCCCCATTAGTAAATACAAAGAATTAACTTTTCCTGGAGCAGGCGTGACGGCCGAATATGGCTCGTCGAGATCCGTCCTGAGAACGGGAACTACTTTTACAACGCTGTTTCTAGGGGGAAATTTTGAATTTTTTACTGAAATAACAAATTTACTCAAAATTATAATAAAAAATGAATATATTTAATTTTTGTAATAGATTATGACTATTCACAAATATTACATGAACATAATATTTACGTACATATTACATCGTGTGGACTGGATTAGGCACATTTTATTTCATTAAAAATTGTACATAAAGTAATATTTACTTAATATGTGTCATCAAAATCCGGCCTCAGGAAGGGAATGCGCTCGATGAAAGGTCAAATACATACGTGATATCAAAGAAACTCATCGTAACACTTTTTAATTTTTTAAAAATTAAAACAAAAATTCAATTGATCGGAAAGTAATATTTGTTTACTTAACTCGTAAGTTACATATTACTTTTTATTGTATTTTTATTACATTTATACAAAATGAGTATTATATTGTTTTTAATTAAATAATACTGTAACTACAGTTTCAATATGAACAAGAAACGCATTGAAATGCAATTAAAATAAAAAATGGGTCTGAATGTAGAGCTTTCCAAACAGGATAATGTTAATAGCAACGATAGTAATTCAGCAAGACGCTTTTTTGAGAAGTCTAAAGATTCCTTAGAAATAACGGGAATAGATGAGGGTTTTATTAAGAGATTTAGAAAAAAATTATTGGCAATGTCCAGTGGATACGCCAGCAACATTACTTTTTATAGTAGTACGCACTGGAAATTGCCAAAAAATGTGTTTCCAAATATTCATGGTATTACATGCCTAGACTCTACTCAAAAAGATATAAGACGGTATGGAGAAGGATTCTAGCGAACATGTTCAAGACTGTACCCAATCCAGGAGATGCTTAATCGCCTGTTGAGATCTTCTATTCCTTTCATTTCCAGCTTGAGGTTCTTCCCAAAAGAAAGTTAAAATTCTTGAACAAATATTCTTTGTCTCATTTGCCTGAGCCCAATATCACCGTAGGGCGAAATGTACACTAGGGAAAAATGTGCTCTTCCTTTCCGGTTCTTCGGACATTGTATATGAATTTTCCCTGGCAGAGGGCATGAGATGGCATTAATACTATGCTTCTTTATGCCCTGTGTTATCAATTAATATGTCAGTAATCTCTATGGTTTTCTAAAGTCAATTTTGTGAATTGATAAAATTTAACCAAGTTTATATAGAAAAATATGTATTTATATTTCACAAATTGAAGCAGTGCATCATTCTGGTATAATGTTATCAGCTCCGTTACATTATAAAGATAATCCAAAATAATTTTGGTCGTCGTAGAAAACATACTATAGCTCTCAGAGGTTTTGGCCAGGAAATCGCCAAAATGCACCACTGTGCAGCGGGGTGTTTCAGGGAGGAGCAGGGCGTGGCGTGACGATGATGTGAATAATATTGCTTTCATTTTACACTGTTGAAATAAGTCATTCATTTTACTGTCTAATAGAGGATTGTGATAAATAATTGCCGGACATCATCCATATTGTAGTGCAGGGTGTACTATTTATCTCACTACCCAGTCCTCGCAGGCGTTTCGGGCCAAAAGCACAAATGGCAACTCCGGAGTATCGGAGAGTAGCACCGTTTGTCAGGGCGTCGTAGTGTCAGAACCTGGCGTACCTTGAGGTGTGATCTGTTTCGTACGTGGTCGCTCACCAAAAATGAATCTCATTACAGACTTTCTTTTAGACTCAGGAATTTTGCGTGTTATATTATCACTACGGGCGGATTTTTCTTTCTTATTTTCTTTAACTCAGAATTAAGATCTAATGAAATGGGATTTATCACGCATCTAAATGCTTATAGGAAAGAATGGTTAGAACTGGAACATTTTGTGTATTATTGAGAATTAAACATAAAATAAAAGTGCGATTATTTTCTCTTATACCAGAATATAATATTTATTTCCTTTGACTATCTCACTCACAGTATTTAACAATTTACTCTCTACGTAATCTGTATAAATTAGCGTTTTCCATCTATTGCAAACCGTCCTATTCCTTCTACAGGATAGGGGATAGGAGTCTGAAAGCAGAAGCTTTGGAACAAGCCTACGGACATCATAAAAGGTTCTCAGTATTCCACAAAATTCAACATCATATGCTTCCCAAAAAAAGTTCGACACGATGTTTATTTACGAAACTTATTCTAACGAAATCCTCATAATAGTCAGTAAATTAAAAAATAAATATTCATCAGGTTTAGATGAATTTCCGGATTGTTTATTAAAAACGTGTGCACCTGCCTTTATACACCCATTAACTCACATTTTCAATGCTTCCTTGTGCACAGGAATATTTCCAGATACTTTTAAAACAGCAAAAATTAAGCCACTTTTTAAAAAAGGGAACAAAAATGAAATTCAAAATTACCGGCCAATTCCTATTTTGTCAGTTTTCTCAAAAATATTAGAGAGGCTTTTCTATACGCGAATGGAAACCTTTCTCAGGAAAAACGAAGCGTTTTCAGACTCACAACACGGTTTCAGGAAATCAAAATCTACGGAAACTGCCATTTTTTCTTTCCTTAAAGATGTTGCTTCATCAATGGACCAAAATGAAGAACCCATTGGGATATTTTTAGATATTTCGAAAGATTTTAACGATATTAACCATAACATCTTGCTCTCAAAATTACTTTCTTATGGAATTCGTGGTATTGCCCTAGATTGGATAACCTCGTACCTTAAACATCGATCTCAACGAGTAGAAATACCGTACTGGCACGAAAGGACATTATTTACTTATCTCTCCAATTCTTTGCCAATTGAACATGGGGTCCCACAAGGTTCGATCTTAGGTCCTATCCTCTTTCTGTTGTACGTAAACGATATGCCCTCATCTATTCAAAATGGAAGAACAGTTCTGTTTGCCGATGACACGAATGTTCTTTGCAAAAAATTACGATCTTTTTTGTGCTAAAATAAATAGTAAAATTTCAGAAGTTTCAAATTGGTTTTGTAATAACAAATTAATAGTTAACGAAAGAACAACTGTCTCAATGTAATTTTGCGCTTCAAATCGGCAGTCGTATGCTCCATTGAAAATGAACAATATGCAATTAGCTGATGTTAAGGTAACAACATTTCTAGATCTCTCAATTCAATCAAACCTCAAATGGGATGTACATATAACAGAAATAAACACTTTTTTAAATTGATTATTATTATTACTATGATTTTTCATCTTTCAACTATTAATAGTTAAATTGTTGGAAATGGATTTTGAAACTCAAGAAAGCGTGCGCATATGATTTTCTCCCCCATACGTCACATACAGTTTTTGACTAAATAAATAAATAAGTAAATAAATAAATAAATAAACACAACTCTTCTAGTCAACATAACAACTACACAGCCCGTGACAAGTGACTGAGAGCCTGATTTTCACCACGAAAACAAAATCTGTTTGTTTCATGAACTAAATGCAGTATAAACGAGATAAAAGCCTACCAATTGGTGATTAATTGTGTAATACTTTTTGTCTCGTTCTCACGTAATATTTATATCTACTTCATTTGGCAAACTCAAAAATGATTCATTCATACGTAGAAAATTCGTTTTCGATCGAGTTTTTGAATATAAATAATAATACTTTCGTAATTCTGATGCTAAGGATCAAGCTGCATATGTTTGCTATCAGCCTATTTTATTTCTTTAACTGCAAACGCAATATTTTAGGTTACATATTAAGTTTGAGGTATTAGGAATATTAATTGCGAATTTTGTAATAACAAATTAATAGTTAACAAAGGAAAAACTGTCTCAATGTAATTTTGCGTTTCAAATCGGCAATCGTATGCTCCATTGAAAATGAACTATTGTTCATTTTCAATGGAGCACACGATTGCAAGAGATGCAATTAGCTAATGTTCAGGTAACAAAATTTCTAGGTCTCTCAATTCAATCAAACCTCAAATGGAATGTACATATAACAGAATTAAACACTAAATTAAGCTCATTATGTTATGCATTCAGAATTCTTTCTAATTCTGTCAGCCTTCATGCAGCTCGTTGCGTGTATTTTGCAAATGTACATTCCCGCCTGAGATATGGCATAATATTCTGGGGAAGCTTATCCTTTAGTTCCCAGACATTTAGATTGCAAAGAAAATTATCCAAATAATGAAAAAATCCCATCCACGTGATCCGTGCAAGCCTCTTTTCATTGAGCTTGGAATCTTACCAATGCCTTGCCTTTTTATTTATGAGTCTGTAGTATTTGTCAAAACTGACTTACTTAACGGTGGGAACTTATTTTCATGTAATACTGATATTGATGGTTACAACACTCGACGTAGAAATCATGTTCATCAAGTGTCAGTATCAACAGCTCACTACAAGAAATCGACATACAATACATGTATATCACTTTACAACTCATTGCCAGATGAAATTAAACAATTAAAATTGGTACACAAATTTAAGTAAAAGTAAAATCGTTTTTTGCGGCAAAACTGTTCTATACAATTAGAGACTATACTGATCGTCAAAAAGAAAAATAATGTTTACTTTGACAAAAACAAGATTAAGTATAATGAATTAGTCTACATTTGCATTATATAATTTACAAAAAGACTCAATATGCCTGTAACAAATAATGTACTTCCGGGTCAATGACCCCCATCTCGATCGGGTTTTTCTCCAGTTTCCCTGATCCATTGAGCAAATGCTGAGATGGCCCCTTGATTTGCTTCTGGACGTAAATGTAGCTTCACTATGCGCACGTTTTGTTGAACTTTCCTTTTGCTTGTAGTGGTAGTAGAGCTTGGGGTGAGTTTCTATTTTGTTAACAATACAGAAAAATCAAATTTGTTTGTTTCTTACTGTTAAAAATAAGTTTTCTGTAATTTTGCAACGAAGTTATCTAGTGTTTGAAATGTTAATCCCTCGCTTTTTTTAAATTTATTATTATTATTACTATGATTTTTCATCTTTCAACTATTAATAGTTAAATTGTTGGAAATGGATTTTGAAACTCAAGAAAGCGTGCGCAGATGATTTTCTCCCCCATACGTCACATACAGTTTTTGACTAAATAAATGCATAAGTAAATAAATAAATAAATAAATAAATAAATAAATAAATAAACACAACTCTTCGGAGGTGGCACCTTAGAAATATATCAGTTCCAGGTACACTACGGGTTTACTACAAGATCTCCAACTCTTTCTATTTCCTTCACTCAGTCAACGTAACATGGCTCGGACTTGCTGCATCAAAGTTAACGAAGACAAAGTCACCTAGATTTTCATTATGTCTATTTTAATCTAAATCATCTACAATGCCTACTTCAAAAATATTATTTTCTGAGTTTTCTATCCCTGAGTTGAATTCTCGTTCTCTTATCTGCTGCTATCATTACAGAAATTAATACAGATTCAGAAATCAATCGGGAATATAAGAAAATGCGTTCCTTCTTGTCGGTAAGGTATTTCTTACTCTCTAATGTCGTTATTTATGGTACGATGATATCCAATCTAGAGGAATACCATAACTTTACTAGAAAGGTATTTTTGAAAGTAAAATTTGATGATTAATGAGATCAAATGATTTACAAAGATTTAAAATATTAAAATAGGGAATGAAATGTACATAACAAACATTTTATATTAAATATATAATATATTATTCATCTGCGATTCAGTTTTTGGCAGTACTACTCGTCAGAGAACTCCAAGTGCTTTCTGGAGTACAAATGTGGATTTTCTCCAAACATTCGCTTCTGGCAAATAAGGTGACGCATACTACAAGTTCTCGCAACAGCAATCTATGTTCTCGCATGAGTTTACATTGCGACCCACCCACGGTTGCACTTCTTGTGGTATCGGGAGACACGAGCCAAGCCGCACCAATACTGCCAGCTGTCACGCGATCGGTCACAATGGCCGGCGGGCGGGTATATGCTTCGCTGGAAACGCGTGAAGTGAAGTGGAAGACATATGGCTCAAACACAGGGCTAGTAAATAACATCCCTCTTCTTTTGCTATCTTTTGGGCTCTCCCGTCTTCGCTTTTTTGATTTGTGGCTTGATGTCCTCTGAGTCACAAGCCAGGCAAAAAGAATAGCATTTTTACGTCAGCTTCCAAATTGCCTCCCGCTCTCTGCCTCCTGCATCTTTCTCCCCAACTCTTCCATCTCACGCACGTTTTACCGAATTTGCTGTCTTTTTCTTTTTAGACTGCGCACACGCAACTCTCTAAAGCACCCCTTCCTCGACAAAGAGAACACATTCAAAACTCCCCTAATCCCCACCCTTCCTCTCTAGTTTTTAATCATTCTACAACCCTGAATTCCCTAATGAACAATTCTGTTTTCACAAGAGTTACCGTCCGTCCGTCTGTTCGTTTCTCCACCCTTCCAACTATCATAAAAAAGTTTGTTAATTACAGCGATAGAGCCCCATTCTCCAAATATTAATTTTAATTAAAAGCCCGTTAAATAATGCGGGGAAATATTCCACTCGGGAGGCCATGCAGCTTTGAAGAAGTACAGACAATATGTCCGGGCGTTACAAATAACGTGAATGAATGAGTGAATGAATATACATTGTGCTAGAGTATTATTGTTTGTAGAAAGACCTTCGTGTTTATGGAAGAAACTTATGAAAATAATTTGTAATTAAATCAGCCCAGATTTAATTAAATGTGACATACAACACGCAGCACGAAAGCGGGAAGGCGGTTGGCGTCAGAAGTCGGGCAGTGTCAGCAGCTTTGCAATGGACTGGGGGTAAGGATGATTGAGAGGAGGGGGCGAGATGGAAGGTGGGAGTGGGGAGGGAAGGGCGCGAGGGGAACGAAACCCGCCCTAATGAGCCTGCGAATGAGCAGAGGGCCTCCGCGCGAGGTTGCTAGGCGTCGCGCCGCGCCGCGCCGCGCCGCTCTTGTGCGACTTCGCCCTCCGCCCCGCGCCGCGCCCCGCCGCCTTGCGCCTTCGTCCTAATACGTTCATGAAGGAGGGATTCATTGATGTTTCCGGGTACGTCAAATGTCACATTAAATCTCCCGCTGGGCGGTGAGATTTGGTGCTGAATTCCATGTCAGCTTGCGGGAGATTCCCCCTCCAGGTACCGCCTCAACCACTAAGCCATCGACATGTGTGATAGTGTTGCGGGTAGGACAAAAATTGGGAAGGAAAGATAATGCGCTGTTCGTGGCGCTGAAGGTACTGCTCCGTCATTCGCCTGGTATTGATCGGAGAAACCACGGAAATTTAACGATCATTGCAGCCAGACTATAATTTCTCTTCAGACAGCGGCTGAATTCGACCTAGCTATGTCGCTAGCGACGAAAATCCACTACCGTTTGAACTCGAACCCCATGGCTCGGAGCAAATTTCAGCCCGTAGGTCATTCATGTGATAAGGCATATCTAATATACCTCATTTAATGTATATATCCTCCGCCGTTACAGTTCATTTCTAAAGCAATTCCCTGTTATTCCATCAACTCATTCATCAAATATTATACTCAATACAGAACATACAAGACCAAACATATAAATGAGACAGTCGGACAAGACATACAAAAAGTCATATAAGACAAGACTAACATGGAAAGGACACATGTCTTCAAAAATGAAAAAGTTACTATAGAACTAGGAATCCTTCCATTCGTTGGCGAGGTCTCGAGCGATTCACATCGAGCAGCGCACTCTAACGAGCGAACCATTACTGCGGGTTCAGTTGCATTCGCGGTCAGTGAAGGAAAGGTTGTGTCAACGTCAGAGAGTAGCTGCCCCGATACGGGGCAGGTAATTGTTAGTTCTATAAAACTACTTAATTCTCCAACCAGTGAGACTTGTGAAACGTTTTTAAGTAATCAGTGTTCAAGTGGCAGTTTAATGCAAAACAGTGCTCAGGGGTTTCAATATCACATTATCCAACAAAATCCAAATCTTGTTCAACTCCCGCATCTCGGATGGACACCGGATGTTCAACTTCCAACAGCGATTCTACATGCAGCATACCAAGAGTTCAAGAAAACTTCAGTTCAAGAAAAGACGAGCACCCAACAGCAAAGAATGATCCATGAAGGCCTGGATAAAGTAGGTTCTGAAAGTAGGTTCTGAAAAACCAAATCCAGACTCACCGGTACCGAACAGCGCGCCCGGCAAGGGGACGAGAACTGCGTAGAGTCAAACTCAAATAGTGGTAATCGAACGAAGAAATCAATGAACGAGATTAAAAGAAAAAAGACAGATTTTGAAACTTCTGGCTATGTATATAATGTTCCAATTCATTCAAGATATGCAGTACTAGACAATATAGTGAGTGAAGACGACAATGCAGTAAATTCAGAATCAAATAGGTAGCCGAAAATAACCAAAATTCCCCCAATTATAGTGCACGATGCAGAAAACTCTCCTTTAATCTTGCAAGATATCAAAGAAACAGTGAAAGGTTACTTCAGGTTACCCGTCTAGAAAATAATGGAGTGAAAATAAATCTAACGGAAATTGAAGATTACCGTAACTTAAAAAAATCCAGAAATAAAAAAGATACTATTTCATTCCTTCAGGGACCCTCTTACAAAAACATTTTCAGTATTATTTTATTTATTTATTTATTTATTTATTTATTTATTTATTTATTTATTTATTTATTTATTTATTTATTTATTTATTTATTTATTTATTTATTTATTTATTTATTTATTTATTTATTTATTTATTTATTTATTTATTTATTTATTTATTTATTTATTTATTTATTTATTTATTTATTTATTTATTTATTTATTTATTTATTTATTTATTTATTTATTTATTTTACGTCAAAAAACAGTTAAAAACTGCGTATGACGTGCTAGGGGAAAAGTGAATTGTGTGCACATTTTCAAAATTCTGTGATCCCTACACTAAGTCATATACTACTTAAATTTTGAATTTTGAAAGGGAGAAAAAAAAACAAAAAAACTCCCATGTAATAAAATCTATTTTAAAGGATAAATAAGCAATAAATTTTGAATTTTGAAAGGGAGAAAAAAAACTCCCATGTAATAAAATCTATTTTCGAGGATAAATAAGCAATAAATTTTGGCTCTTATTACTTCCTGCCGCGACAACATGGAAACGATAATTTAATATTAATGAAAGACATTCCCGTTTAACACATTCAACGCAAGATAAAAAATAATGTTGTTAAAGTGTCTAGGCTATATAATAAAGAAAAAATGCTATCAACATGTGTGCAGTGGAACTAAAGGACGAAGCAAATTTTAGGAACATTTTATATCTTAAACGTTTTGATTATTGTATTGTAAGATTTCAGGCTCAAGTAAACAACAAAGTTATTCAATGTAAAAAATGCCAAAGGATAGGACATACGCAGGCTTATTGTTATTTAGAACCTAGATGTGTTAGATGCCCGAGTACGCACCATTATTCAGAGGGCAAAATTAGTAAAAGTACACCCCCCGTCTGTTGTACCTGCCAAGGCCCGCACACCGCCAACTACCGGGGATGCCGGGCATTCAAGGAAACAGTCAAACGCGGAAGTTTTCATTCTCACTCACTGAGGGCCAAACCAATATCAAACCCATGGGCAACAGGAACGGGGCCTGAATCATTTAATGTTATAAAAGATAAACGAGACGACGCAAGGCCACCAAACAGGGCAGAATTCCCTCATCTACCACAAAGATCATGCATTCCAAATTTCTCGGAAACTGTTACTCCAAATGCAAGCATAACTAAAAACCTAATTACAGAAATAATAACACAAGTAATCGCGGCTATTATACCTCACATAGAAAATATATGGAAACAAATATTCCAAGAGTTGTTTAATGCCAGAAATGAAAGCCAATAATACCAAAATTTTAAATTGGAATTCAAACGGGCTGAAAAGAAAAAAAAAAAAATTAATTGAGGTTTTTCCTTTCAAACTGGGAAATAGATATTGCAGGTATCACGAAACCCATCTCCATAGTAATCTAAAATTTAACGTTCCAGGGTATAAAACCTACATGAAGGATAGAGCAGCAGAAAAGGCATCTGGGAGATTTGCGTTAATAATAAAAAAAATCATCCAACATCCTGAACTAATTATACCATACTCCGTTAACTTAGAAACGGTCGGCATACAAATCAGCTCAGTTCATGGAAACATGATAATTATATCGGCCTATAAACCACCAAATAAAACATTCCCAGAAAAGACCCTAAAAGCATTCTAAACAGTAATACACCAATGCTAATTGCGGGAAATCTACACTGCAAAAATATTGTATGGAGCTGTAATTTAACAAATAAAGCAGGAGAAAAACTTATTAATTTCTTACAAAATAATGACGCGGATATACATGCACCATCAGAACCCACTCTTTATCATTATGATCACAATATTATTCCAGACATCCTAGATTATACAATATCTAAAAACGTGCATATCCCATTATATCAGTACGTAACAGCAGACCTTGATTCATACCATTGTCCTGTAATAATAAGCTTAAAAACCCAAATCACGAACACAGATTCATTACCTAAATTAGTAAATGGTAAACTACATTGGGAAAAATCTAGGTTTCCATTAAACATTTTGTATACTTACCCCGATCAACTAAAAACAATACAAACAAGAACAAACTCAGGAAAGCAATACGGTTAGCAACAATATTGGCCAACAAGTCGAAAACAAATAACAATAAAAAGAAGCTAAAATCCCCTTTCTTTTCAATTTAATTAAAGAAAAACGAATACTAAAAGAGAAAAAACCCAAACTAATTAAAAAAAAGAAAAAGAAAAACAAATATAGACGAACATAGATATAATGGATTCCAAAATTTCTTTGCTCAAATAACGAAAGGATTTAGACACCTATGGAGCACAGTTAAAAAATTAACTAAAGAAAGTAATAAACTACCTCCTTAAAAACAACAACAATCTAACAGCCCTAACGGATAACAAAAAGCGTCAGCTTTAGCCACTAATTTCGAAGCGACATTTACACAAATAAACCGGAATCATGAATCAAAGTAGGCAAATAGAAAAGTTTCTCTCTCTTCCATTCACAACAGTCCCTCAAAAAGTAAAATTCATGTCTTTATCTGAAACACGTAAAATAATTTTTAATTTAAAACTATGTTGCGTCAACTCAGTCACGACGCAACGCGTCTCCTAACCATTCTTGGGAGTTGAGCGCTATTGGAGTAATCCTCCGTTACTTTCTACATATAATCTGGAGTAATCCTCCGTTAGTGTATATATTTACATATTTCTGTCCGCATACGTCTCGTCGCAGTCTGTTGTCAAGAGGACCACTAGGTAGCATCTCCGCGAACGCGCCTCCTGCTACGTGCTCCTGCGTCACTACCCAACGGCCAGACTTGGGAAGGATAGGGACAGGGTTTTAGGACACTTCACAAGGGTTGGACTAGCCCTTGTGAAGCAGCCAAAATCGTTTTGTTGGAAAAAATTTCACATGAGATTGGAACCTGAATCTCCTTGGTGAAAGGCGAGCGACTTTGCTCTGCGCCACGAGATGGCCAAAATGACTAAAGGAGTCAGCAGGCCATGATCAAATAACCACGCAGATTCTGAAGGAACTCCCTCAGACAACAATAGCAGGGGTTACAGCGATTTATAATGCTGCACTAAGACTTAATTACTTTCCGGATATATGGAAACAAGCTATAATAATAACCATAAGCAAACCTGCTAAGGACGACAGCTTGCCCTCAAATTATAGACCAATAAGTTTACTTTCTAATATAGGAAACGTTTTCGAAAAATTAATTCATAGAAGGTTAAATAGCTTCCTGGAAAGAAACAATATAATTCCTAAAGAACAATTCGGTTTTCGCGAACATTACTCTACCTCTCAGCAGCTTATAAGACTAACTGAAAATATAGCAAACGCATTTCACCAGCATAAACACACGTTAGCTATTTTCCTTGATGTAGAAAAGGTCTTTGATCAAATTTGGCATACGGGGCTACTATATAAAATGATAAATTTAGGAATACTCCATTATCTACATGAAATAATTAAATGTTTTCTACAAAATCGTTCTCTCAATATGAAAGTGAATAATACCTTATCAGATCAGAAAATCACGCAAGCAGGAGTACCGCAAAGGTCACCGCTCTCACCAAACCTCTGTAACATTTACTTCGCAGACTACCCTGAGATGGAAAGAAGAGAAATAGAATGTTTCGTTGATGACAGAGTACTGTTCAACAAAGATGTGGATCAAAGTAGAGAAATTCTACAAAAATCATTAAAATTCGTTTATAAATTGGTGCTCAAAATGGCAAATGCAAATAAACCCAACTAAATCACAGCCCAATATCTTTACGCTACGAAGACCTAAAATGCCCAACCAACTAAAAGTTAAAAATGTAGATTCAAAATGGATCAAACAAGATCAACCGATGAGATATTTAGGAGTGCTTCTAGACCAAAAGCTAACGTGGAAATATCATATTAAAGAAATTGCCAATAAAACATACGTGAAAATAGCAAACCTATATCAACTCATAAATAGCCACTGTACACTAAATATAGAATGTGGGATAATTTTATTCAAATCAATTTAACAATTGATTTAACCATCGCTTACTTACGCTTGCCCTGTATGGGGTGGGGCCGCAAAAAGTAACTTATCCATGTAGTCCATGTAGTGCAAAATAAATTTTTAAGATGCATAATTAAATCCCCATGGTTTGTGTCAAATAATCAAATCCGAAACGAACTGAAAATAGAAAACCTAAATACATACATTAGAAGACTTTCAGTAACATTTTTGATGAACTACCGAAAGCAGAATGTGTTAAAAATTTTGATCTAGGACTTTTTGCTGACAAGCAAAAGACATCAAAATTATTTCAAGATATCCCAAGGATAAATTACGCCCACCATAAACGCTTCAATAGAATGCAAATCGAATAGAAATAATTATTAAACATACAAACATAACATTAAACAATAGAATATCACAATTTGTGTATATATATTCAATATATATATATATATATATATATAAATCCAAGCACTAAATTAAGAGAACAGTTACAAAGTAAGAGGGACCCTCGACTAAATGAACTCCACGCCTGTCTATGCCCTAACCCAGTTATACTTATAAGTCATGCAAATCTCTGTATAATTAGTGGATTGAACAAATACAAAATAAAGCTGTTGAAAAAAACGAATCCTTCGTCACAAAATTAGCACATCAATTTTATTTCAATCTACCTCATATATCCAGTGTCACCTCGGCATTTGAACCCACCCCTTCTTCAAGCACATAAAAGTATCCCGCCCTACATATTCCTTAAACGTTCTGCATAAATAATGTAACCATATTATCCTTCCCATATCATATCCTTCTAATAACTACATGTTTAATTCTATCACAATCCAGAACTACACAAATATATTTTAAAGAAAGAAGCCCAGAAGCTATCCCTTCCTAAAAAGAATAAGTTATTGAACATCGGTCCATTTTTCTCTTAGAATTTCAACTTCGTATGTATGAAAGGGAGGTAAAAATATTGGTTCTAGTATCATTTCCAGCGAACTCTGTTTCTTTGAAAATTGCGAAGAGTTAAGTTATCAAAAAACACAATTGAAGATACAGATTTTTGCCTTAAGGAAAACATGTTCTATAAAATCAGCTTTGTAAAAAAGTCGTGTCTATTTTTTTAAAGAAAAAGAACAGTTTTAGCATAATTTCTGCTTGTAATTAATGAAATGTTTAAAAATATATTTTCTAAAAAATTTCTCCGGATTTTCTCGTTAAATTTTCTTCCATTGAGACGCTAAAAGAATGCCACAGGTCTCATTTTCTTTGAATTATCAACTTTCGGAAATTGCGCGTTGGAAATAATGGGAGAGACAATTAGATTGTTAAGTGTCGGCCCGTGAGCATATTAGACCGAGTGATTGGCGTACCGTTAACTAGGGCAAGTTGACTCGTTGGATCTGAGTTTCTTTCTCGATGCGGAAAAAAAATTGCTGGTTCAGTTCAAGTAGAAGTATAATATTGCGGAGCTGTTACAAATAATGCGAGAAAATATGTGCTGCTGGAGCACTATTAGTTTAAATATTTTATCGCTCTCGGTGAATTCGTGTAGTACTTTATAGTGTACGTCGCGATATACTTTTTATTTGATCGTGAGAACTTATTTAAAAGACAAGACACGATAGAACACAGTCCTCTAGCACTGAGACGCAGTAGCCACATCTCTTCTAGTCAACATAACAACTACACAGCCCGTGACAAGTGACTGAGAGCCTGATTTTCACCACGAAAACAAAATCTGTTTGTTTCATGAACTAAATGCAGTATAAACGAGATAAAAGCCTACCAATTGGTGATTAATTGTGTAATACTTTTTGTCTCGTTCTCACGTAATATTTATATCTACTTCATTTGGCAAACTCAAAAATGATTCATTCATACGTAGAAAATTCGTTTTCGATCGAGTTTTTGAATATAAATAATAATACTTTCGTAATTCTGATGCTAAGGATCAAGCTGCATATGTTTGCTATCAGCCTATTTTATTTCTTTAACTGCAAACGCAATATTTTAGGTTACATATTAAGTTTGAGGTATTAGGAATATTAATTGCGAATTTTGTAATAACAAATTAATAGTTAACAAAGGAAAAACTGTCTCAATGTAATTTTGCGTTTCAAATCGGCAATCGTATGCTCCATTGAAAATGAACTATTGTTCATTTTCAATGGAGCACACGATTGCAAGAGATGCAATTAATGTTCAGGTAACAAAATTTCTAGGTCTCTCAATTCAATCAAACCTCAAATGGAATGTACATATAACAGAATTAAACACTAAATTAAGCTCATTATGTTATGCATTCAGAATTCTTTCTAATTCTGTCAGCCTTCATGCAGCTCGTTGCGTGTATTTTGCAAATGTACATTCCCGCCTGAGATATGGCATAATATTCTGGGGAAGCTTATCCTTTAGTTCCCAGACATTTAGATTGCAAAAGAAAATTATCCAAATAATGAAAAAATCCCATCCACGTGATCCGTGCAAGCCTCTTTTCATTGAGCTTGGAATCTTACCAATGCCTTGCCTTTTTATTTATGAGTCTGTAGTATTTGTCAAAACTGACTTACTTAACGGTGGGAACTTATTTTCATGTAATACTGATATTGATGGTTACAACACTCGACGTAGAAATCATGTTCATCAAGTGCCAGTATCAACAGCTCACTACAAGAAATCGACATACAATACATGTATATCACTTTACAACTCATTGCCAGATGAAATTAAACAATTAAAATTGGTACACAAATTTAAGTTAAAAGTAAAATCGTTTTTTGCGGCAAAACTGTTCTATACAATTAGAGACTATACTGATCGTCAAAAAGAAAAATAATGTTTACTTTAACAAAAACAAGATATAGTATAATGAATTAGTTTACATTTTCATTGTACAATTTTTAAAAAAAGACTCAATATGCCTGTAACAAATAATGTACTTCCGGGTCAATGACCCCCATCTCGATTGAGCAAATGCTGAGATGGCCCCTTGATTTGCTTCTGGACGTAAATGTAGCTTCACTATGCGCACGTTTTGTTGAACTTTCCTTTTGCTTGTAGTGGTAGTAGAACTTAGGGTGAGTTTCTAGTTTGTTAACAATACAGAAAAATCAAATCTGTTTGTTCCTTTACCGTTAAAATATGCTTTCTATAATTTGTCAACGAAAATATCTAGTTTTTGAAATGTTAATCCCTCGCTTTTTTAAATTTGTTGTTTATTATTATTATTATTATTATTATTATTATTTTAATTTTTTTTTCATCTTTGAACTATTAATAGTTAAACAGTTGGAAAGGGACTCTGAAACTCAAGAAAGCGTGCGCAGATGATTTTCTCCCCCATACATCACATACAGTTTTTGACTAAATAAATAAAAAAAATTTAAAAAATAAAAAAAATATATCGGGTCTATAAATGCCTATATTTTGTATTAAGTAATATTCTTTAAGAAATATCATAAACTGTTGTCATTTAATACAAATTTGAATTATAAAAAACGTCCCAAGTTAATCGAGCGGAGTGTAGACATGGTGAACAAATCATGATAATTCTGTAGACGCATGATACTCGCGAATTGCAGGATACGATTCCTGCTTTGTGTGTTCGTTTTACCAGCAGAGCGCACGAATTTCGAAAGCAGTTTAAAATCAATGGGGGGTGGTAATATTGTACTTTATCTTATTATATAGTATCTTATTGTATTTTCGATTGAGAATAATAAATTGTTTGTGCCTATTTATATACCTCTATTAGAATTTTAAGTGCCCATGTTGGCTGTTTATTTTTACTTTTTTGTGCCTAAATATCCATAGCTAATTAATGATAGATGAAGTGAAGCCTTGAACAGATTAACGATATTAATTGACGATAAAAACAATAGTATAGTAGTAGTAATATTAATTTATACTAGTACAACAAAAGTTATTTATACTTGAAATTATAATTCACTTAAATTTTTGAGGTGAAATATCAGCTGACGAATTCTGAAGTTAAGGTGACCTTACCTTTGGATGCAATTTCCTATATAATTGAAGATCTTTACAATAAAACCACATTTTTTACAATTCTTATTTAAATTGAAACTTTTCATTAGAATGTTTTCTGTTGTCATGTTGAATGCTAAACCTCGAACTGATATATTATTCGTATAGGGTGTATCATACTTTTGGATCCAGATACCATGTTGATGAATTGGTACAAAATGTATACTCTAATCCGCAAATCAACAAATTCGACACGTAACAAATTCTCATTTGTTGTCGAGCAGTGCACTGCGAAAAGAACTGTGATATAACTATAATTCTTTCATACTCAACCCCTACCCCTACACTTCCAAGACTCACAAGCCGCCAGTACTAGAATAGTTCTTGTTTCTTGCTGTTTTCTGTAACTGTGAGAATAAGTTTGACTAATAATTGCTTATATTTTTACGATATACGATATTAATGTGCATATCTTTTCAATATTAGGGCATCAATTTATCAACTTATAATGATAGTTTTGACGTTAAGTTGACTGAATTTAAAAGTAACTAAACTTCTCTAGAGCACGGTTTTGTTTTTCAAGTGCGTCCAGTTGGAAAATGAAGGCTTGCCCTAAATTCATTAGAGCAGCATTGGCTATCAAATTATTTCTTAAAATGTCAATGTTGGTTCATTATGTTATATGAATTTGCACTACGAAGTGCCAAATCTCGACTCCAGTAGCACTCGTACATCCCCATACAAAGACCGAACCACACCCGTGTTTCAGGATCGGAATTAAATTCTACGGCCCGAAATCTGTGTTCTTTTTCTTCCTCACTAGACGCTGATCATTCGTTCCCAAAACGGAGAATTGGCTCTCATCCGAAAAAAATGTCCCTCCGCCAAAATTCAGCACCAAAATTTACATGTTTCTGGGCAAATTTAAGATTATTCTTCCTGTTGGTTGACCTTACTCAAAATTTCTTCCGTCCCTCTCATCCGTGCTATGCATTTCTCTACAACACGTTCCATACACTGCTTGGAGAAATGGATTTTCCGATTTCCAAGAGCTCCACTGCTAAGATCGGGCATTTACCCTTGGGTTTCTCTTGACTGCCTACAGCATACGCCGTTCTTGAAACGTTAACACTCAACGGCTACCATTGCGTGGTTTGGTTTCCAAGATTTTTCTCTCTCCAAAACGAACTATGATCATGTGAACCTTAGATTTTGGAACTCCGGGCAGTCTAGAAATGTCCCGTATGGATTTGCACTGATTCTGCAACCGAATTGTTAGCTGTCATTCACGAACAGTGAATTCCCTCCTTCTGGTCTCTTTTCACAGTCTTTGATGTCACTGCAAATCTGCAATTGTTACTGAGATCAAGAAAAAATTGGAGTGACGGTTGGAACGGTAGAAAGAACGATTGAAAGCTGTGCAGTACCACATTTTCGAAAATGAAACGTAGTTTTACTAACATATTCTTTCACTGTCCAAAGCCTTTTCACGCCTGCCACCAATGACATTGTCGTTAACTCTTGCTCTATACACGTCCCTATTTTGAGATTTTTTGGGGGGGTTAATGAAGAGAGCAATCACGTTACAACGAATTTATTTTTTCTCTTAATTTTCTGGCGCCTAAAACTCGAATCAGAATTATTACTGAGTGAAGAGACCAGGTGTTCATTTACTTTTAACCCTAACTGTAGATGGAAGAGAAAAAGATTGCAGTTAGAGAAAGGTCGTTCGAAATTCACGAGAATAAAAGCACTTTGTACTATAGCCCGTACCGAAAAATGGAAGATGAAGTGAAGTGGTGAGAAAAGACACCCAGGGCCTTGAAGAAGTGTCTTGAAACGCAACCTACGCCATGTGCCAGCATGTTGACAGGGACCAGAGGGAATTGTGGGCTGCTGGCGCGGCGACGCCGCGCTGTGTACATTGCTGTCACTCGCTCGTCCCGGGCGGACAGGCGCGGGCTGGATGAGAAATGTGCATTGGCCCGTTCTCCAGCTGCGCGCCGCGCCGCGCCACGCCGACCTTGCTGCGCCCGCCCGTCGACATCGGAAACAGGTCGATGGGAAGGCTATGCCTGAGTCGCCTATTGACCTATTCCTGGAGATCCAAGGGTTTACGGCAGCACTTCCGGCCGCGATGAGGCAGCAATAAAATCTAAATGCAGCTGAATCAAATTGCCTTTTTATTGGAAGAGAACTGCGGTATAAGGAAACTTCTAGCTGACGTTCATCTTCGATCGAGAACTCACGAAAAAAGCCTCCACAGAGTAAAAGGTGGGACCTTGATAGGATTTGTGAATACATTCCACAAACAAAAGGTTTCTAGTACGTCAAAAACAATTGACATCATTGCAGAACAATTCCCCCAAAACTGAAATTCTTGGACTTCAGAAAGACAAACGAGGAAAGATTCTACTAAGAACGAAAGAGGAAAGATTGTTGTACCCCCTAAAATCAGGCGGAATTCCGTATCAATTTATGAATGAAAATTTGCATTTCCACTTCGAATATCTAAGGAACTTCTACATTTACATTCTCAAGAAAAATCAGTATCTTTTAAAGCAGTTCTTATATACTATTCTATTTATTTATCTCTTATTCTAAAACCGTTCTTAACAATACTATTCTATTTATCACTGCAATATTAATGCTATTTCCTGGCAAAACTAGTTGGAGCTACAATGTATTTTGGAGCATGTATTTTTTCGTATTATCTGTTAGGAAAGGAAATGTAGTAGACTACTTGAATACGCAAAAGTGTTTCCAACCAGCAATGTTTTTCCAACGTTGGGATTCGAACCCAGATTCTAAGGTTTACGTAACCTACCTGCCAATGACCAAATGAACGATCTACCGACTTAAATACTTAACTAACTACCTACCTACATCACTAGCTCCAGAGATTAAATAACCTTCCCGACACTTTAACTCTCGTGCCTTACCTGGTTTTTACAATCTCACACTTACTTTATGAAAAAAAAAAAAGTTATCTAATCGTGCACCCGAAAACGGCGAATTTTCGGCAGAGAAAACTCGCCGGGCCTTGGAAACGGAAAAGTGGATAAAACCTGTATATATGCTCCATAGATGTTTGTGAAGATTGTCAATTTGTTTTAAATTCGTCTGACTACGTTACGAGAACCGTGCAGAGATACGTAGTTTGGTGGTGGGGCTTCCACCTTCCAGCCTCCCAACTTGCATGCTTGTGTTTCGGGTAAGCTCCCTTAGATCAGCAGCTTTCTCTACTGCACCTGTCTGACCTCCCCTTGAAGATGCCTCTTCCACTATCTTCACCGTGTTGAAGGACTTCTTCTTGTTGAAAAACAAGAAATTAGTCAATTTACTATAAGATGTAAGAGTAGAGACATAATGACTTGGACCATTTATTTCTAGTTGCAAAAATAATACTGTTAGCCAAAGGAGAAAAATGAACAATAACAATAATGTCAATAAACGACAACAGAATAGAAATTCAAAAATGACAAAAAAGAAGTCTTCTATTTCAGGATGATCCACCAAAATACCTGCATCAGCAAAGGCTATAATATCATTTACAAAAAATATTAACCGGCGGCGCTAGCCGAATTCGTTTACTACGCTCCGTGAAGTCACGAAGGTTAAGCGAATTCGAGGCTCGCGGGTTCCTGGTTGGGTGACCGGCCAGGAACCCCGGGATCTAACGACGTCGAGCCCCTGGCCGAAGGAACAGAAGGCACTGACTGACTCCGACGTGACGAGACTCAGTAAGTACAGTAATTACAACAGTAATTACACAACAGTAAATTAATGAAAGTAATTACTTGGTAACGGAGGTTTCACTCCAACAAAAGCGCTCAACGCCCAACGAGGGTTTAGAGACGCGTTGCGTCAACGACGCAACAAATAACTGAAGAAAATATAAACGATGAATGGAACATCAATAATGTATTATACAAACTGTAACTGAGGCGTTGGGAAAAAAGAACAAATTAGGAAGAAAGGATAAAGAATTGGGAGCACAGAAAATTGAAAAAGCTACATTGAAATACAAAGCAAAGCGGAACTATGTTGAAAAAAGAAACATAAGACCGTCAAAAATTCCAGGATACATGAATAACACAGAACATGATATACAAGGCAGACAAGACATATCATACACAATGATGAACCAATAACAAAAAAAAAGAAAGAGATACGGCAACTGTATGCTATAGACGAAGAAAACTGGATAAACCTTTACAAAGAATTTTGGACGGAAACAATGGAACAAAATAATCCAGAACACGAACTAACAACCACGTCTAGAAATGGATAAACATAGAGCTACATTGGGAGAACTGCACGAAGCCCTACTACAAATGATAAATAAAAAACACCAGAGCTTAATGGAATAAATACTTATTAAAGGTGAAACTTTCACTGTGTCATATCACTGTTTAACTGGCAGTGCTACAACAGCACATATTTTCTCTCAATATTTCTAACTGCTCCGCTATATACTACTACATAAATGTGTAAAAGTGTTTCCAACGGGCAATCTTTTCTCGCACCAAGATTCGAACTCAAGTCCGCTCAGTTTACTCACCGTCACCCTTACTTCTGCGCTATCGAAATATACTGAGTATCGAACTCAGGCTTGTAGGTTTTAAATGTTAACTTCCGGTGAAATCTTAATGGGACTAGCACCATATTTTACCACACTTTGTTACATATGAGGAGGAACTTTAAGAAAAAAATGAAGCAATTTTTGAGAAAACATTTTCTTAGAGACTGCATAAATTTCAGACACAAATTATGCGAAACCTACTCATTTTTTTTTCAAAAAATATACACGACTTTTTTAAAGAGACTTTTAGAACAGACAATTTAGGGTAAAAACCTCTATCTTCAATTTTGTAGTTTTGAAATGTTAACCTTTTTTGCAATTTTCGAAAATAAAGAGGTCGCTGAAAAATGGACTAGCAACACATTTTTGTACCGTCCCTTGGATACATCCAAGGAGAAAAATTAAGAAAAAATTCTAAGAGGTTTTTAAGATTTTTTTAAAAAAAACTGTCTATATTTCTCGAAAAATAACACGAAAAGTACTCTTATTTTCGAAACATTGAACATGACCTTACTCCAAATTCTGTGTTTAAAAAACAAATTTCATAAAGAAAAAAATCTCTCTTTTCAATTTTGTAGTTGAAGGAAGACGCCCCCCAAAAATGGCACTTTTGCAATTTTCGAAAAACAGGGAATTTCAACGAGTATGAGACCTGTTCCATTTTCTTAAGCGTTTACTATGCGAGGGCAAAGTTTAAATTAAAAAATTAGAGCCATTTTTGAGAAAATTTTGAAAAGGTTGTGGAGGCTTCACATAGAGAACTCTCAAAAATTTCTTATGAAACTTCCAAAGCTTCTACTTCGTTTCGATTGATTGGGGAATATCAATTTCGGAGAAAATTGGCTGAACAGTTTAGGCCCTAGCGTTGAGCACACACGCTAGAAGGACTTTTATTTATTTATTATTTATTTATTTATTTATTTATTTATTTATTTATTTATTTATTTATTTATTTATTTATTTATTTATTTATTTATTTATTTATTTATTTATTTATTTATTTATTTATTTATTTATTTATTTATTTATTTATTTATTTATTTATTTATTTATTTATTTATTTATTTATTTATTTATTTATTTATTTATTTATTTATTTATTTATTTATTTATTTATTTATTTATTTATTTATTTATTTATTTATTTATTTATTTATTTATTTATTTTACGTCAAAAAGCAGTTAAAAACTGCGTATGACGTGCTATGGGGAAAAGTGAATTGTGTGCACATTTTTAAAATTCTGTGATCCCTACACTAATTCATATACTACTTAAATTTTGAAGAAGAAGGGAGAAAAAGCTCTCATGTAATAAAATCTATTTTCAAGGATAAAAAGGCAATAAATTTTGGCTCTTATCCATGTTGTCCCTCGGAATAATACTTCCTGCAGCGACAACATGGAAACGATAATTTGAATAATTGTATTTCCCACTGAATTCTAGAAGACGTGCACAGAAAATGAAGTTACATTTATGTCCAGAAGCAAAACAAGGGGCCATCTCAGCATTTGCTCCATGGATCAGGGAAATTGGACGAAAAACCTCATCGAGCTGGGGGTCATTGACCCGGAGGCTACAATACAATACTTGTTACAGGTTGTTTATACACATTATACAGTTCAAATGTTAAATAATGCACATTACACAACGAACAGTATGAAGGCTGACTGAATTTGCAAGAATTCTGAACGCGTAGCATAATGAACTCAATTTTGTGTTCAATCCATTTAAATGGACGTTCCATTTAGGGTTTGACTGAATTGAGAGACCTACAAATTTTGTTGCCTTAACATCAGTCAATGGTACACCGTTCATTTTCAATGGAGCACAGAATTGTTTATTTGAAATGGAAAGCTGCATTAAAACCGTTTTCTTTTTGTTTACTATTAATTTGTTATTTCGGAACCAATTTGAAACATCTGATATTGTATTATTTACGGTTTCTTTATTGCAAAGGATGTTCGTATCATCTGCAAAGAGAACCGTTCTTCCGTTTCGAATCGTCGAGGGCATATAGTTTACGTAAAGTAGAAACAGAATAGGGCCTAAAATCGATCCTTGAGGAACTCCACGTGCAATGGGCAAAGAGTCGGAAAGGTGCGTACGTAATGTTCCATCATTCCAGTAAGGTATTTCCACTCTCTTAGATCGTTGTTTAAGGTACGAACATAACTCATACGAATATACTCATACGAATATACTCAACATACGAATCGAGAGCAATACCACGGATTCCATATGAAGGTAATTTTGAAAGTAAAATGTCATGATCAATGACGTCAAAAGCTTTTTAAAGATCTAAAAATAATCCAATAGGTTCCTCGTTTTGATCCAATGGTGAGGCGATATCTTTAAGAAAAGAAAATACTGACTGACTGAAAAAAAGGACTGACGGACGTTTTGGCGTCAATCGATTTTTTGGTATTTAGGAACCACAAAACATGGATTCTGACTACACCACGCATTAGGGGAAGTAATGTACTATATGTAGGAAGATAATGTACCCGTTTTTTCGTTACCAGGGCCCGACAATAAGAGTTTTTCTGTCGAAATTCGCAGTTTTCCGGTGCACGATTGCAAAACTCTTCTTACATTCCTAAAAAAAAGAAAATAAAAAGGGAGAAAGAAATTTGTGCCAGAATTATCGAGGAACAAGCCTCCTTTACTTCATCTATAGAGGTACGTATGAAAGAATTGTTAACAACAGGTTAAAGATAATCACCTATTTTGTTTTATTGGATGAACAAAATTGCTTCAGAATGGGTTAAATCTCCTATAAAAATTCATGTAATGGTATTTAAAGAAAAATATTCATTGTATTCTAAGGTAGTCATCGATGGAGATATGTTATAGTAGGTGTCTCATTTTAACTTCCTAGGTTGCGGCGTTAGTTACGAGTGAGAAAATGACGTGCAATCCAAATTACTAAATACCAGAAAATGTGCGGTGCAATCCAAAGAACATTAAAATATTAAATTAAACATTAAAAACGGAAACGAAAATAAAGTTTTACAAAGTAATGACCATTCCTGTTTTAACCTATGGAAGTGAATCACGGAATATACCTACCAAAGAATACAATGTATAGAAATATTTTTTTAAAGAAAAGTAAACGCTTGTTCATTACATAGATGAGATAAACGATTATATAACATCTGACCAAAACATCTACTCTGTGAATGGGCGCATCCGAGAAAAGAAGCAAACATGGATACATGTAGAAAGACTGGATAATAACAGAGCCGTAAAATCAGTTTTCAATTACAAACTTAATGGAAAACGAAAACTAGAAAGGTAGGAGTGAATACGGAACAGGCTGGAAGACTAATCCTTGAAAGTGAAGAAGAAAAAGAAGAGGTTTCATAGCTAGATCGAATTCAGTAGCTGTCTGGAGGATAATTCTAGCGGCCGGTTGCTCTGACCGTTAGTTTTCCATGGTTTCTCCGATCTATTCCAGGTGAATACTAGAGCACTATCCTAAGAAACGGCCAACGTACCGCGCGCGATCTTTCCTTCTTTTTCTTTATACTATCGTCTTCCCTTCACACACACACGCGCGTGCGCGTGCGCACACACAGACACATACACTTTTATTTACTTCATTTCTCTAAGCTTTTTTTGGTACAAGTACGCATTTGCAAGGTCAAATTTTAAGTTAATTATTTCCAATATATTTGTTATATGTTTTGTATTATGTCATCCCTGACTTAAATCACAATTTGTAAAAAATAAACTTGACTTCCGAAAAGCCACTTTTACATATAAGCAATGACAATAAGCACACTAACGCCAACAATTTACTCTATATTTTTGTCACTCAATTGAACTTCAAATATCTTTATAAATAATTATCTTGTGAGGAAATATGCGTGAAGACAGAATTATATATAAGGAAACAGCTTGGAAGTAGAGTTTGGAATACAATAAAGTAAATAATATACATTACCATGAAGGTTTTGGATGTCTTCGTCAACAAACTTGAAGTCAGATGTAGAGCTGATATCAGTAACATCGGACATTAATAATTCTTCAAAGCAAGCGTTATCTATACTGTCGTAGGTTCCTTGTGTTCCTTGAGGGGAGCTCTCGTCAGCGTGATGGGTTTGTAAATCAGATGTAAAGGCATAAGACGTATTTGCAGAATATATATCTTCTTGATCGAGTGATGACTGTAGAGAGTGACCAAGATTGCTACTTTCTAATTCTGGCTTTAAAGATGTTTCGATTAACTCATGATCAACATTATTTACAGGTTCTTCATGAAGATTTTCTTGTTTATTTTCTAGCTGCGTGTCATGAGAATTCGGAGTGCAATTGTTTATGTCAGAATCGTTTCGCGAATAATCTAACGACTCTAGACATTTCGGGGTCGAATCTTGCTGTGCATTATCAATCATTAATAGAGTATCTGTAACCTCTTCAGCCTGTGGAGATTTCCGCCCCAAATCCTGCATATCTGTTTTTTCAGTTCTCTTCGGATTGTCGTTTTCTTCGCTAGTACATATTTCTGAACCCGAATCTATGAATCGGTATAATGATTCCATTTTTTGAATCATTAAGATATCTAATTCGCTATCTCGCATTAAGCACGACTGTGCTTTTTTGCTTCGATTTCTACATGTATTTTCTAATTGTATTCGGAGTTGCTCTAAGACTGGGTCCTCGAAAACAGGCAATGATGGTCCTCCTTGCAATCCTTTTGGTGATTGATGTGACTCTCCACTATGTGACGTAGTGCCGTGAGAGCATCTAGAAGCTTCTAGTTGTGCGCAAGCACGTAGGATTTCTCTAGAAAAAACAAACTTTTCGTTGGACGGTACAGTGGTTTTATTTCGAGCAATAGTTTCATCCAGAATTTTCCGCTCTTTAACGTATTGATAAAACTCTAAAAACTGCACTAAAGCTTCCACTTGTTTACATGTCTTGAACAACAAATCCGGAAGGCGAGTGTTTCTTTGTCTGTCAATCAGAACTATTTCTGATTCCGGTTGAAATTCCAGGAGACTACACTCTGAGACTTGATTCTCTGAGTTATGTTGTTTATCTGATGATGATCCAGGATGTTCACAAAGTTTATTAACTATTCCTAACTCATGATGCATAGAATATCTTCGTGTGTAATTTCTGTAAATGTTCCACAGAATGGCAACAGTTTGCTGCAAACGCTCGTAACACCTAAAGAAACGTTGATCTAATGGAACAACGTATGAAGTCGACATTACTATTTGATCTAAACGGGTTGTTGCATCATCAAGGTAAAAGGAACAAGCTTGATCATACTGGTCTTGCACAGGAACATCCGCATCCAAAAGAGTGTCGCGGATCACTTCATAATGTGGTTCAACAACTTCGGCATGAAATCGTACGAGCGTGTCAAAGAGTTCCAAACATATTTCACGCCTCCTTTCGTATATGAGTCCCACCAATCCTGGATCGAAGAAGGGCTCCTCCGAGGCTGCGTCGAAGTACACCGACACTGTAGACGATCTTTTCAGTATGGCGTAGGATGACCTTTTGTAGCACATTCTGTACAGGGAAGCACGAACAATTAATAACATTTTTTTCTTTTCGTTTTGAAAAATGAGACTGAAGAGACCCAATGTTAATCATTAAACCAAAGTACATGAAATCGCCCCCTCGTTGCATTCCAATTCTAATAAAAAGTTAACGTTGAGAACATTTAAATGTTGAAGCTCCAACTTCGAATGGTAAAACCTCTTCAATTCTATTATTCCAGACATAGTGGAGAATTCTCACATATGTGTCAGTAATGACGCAACAGATGCTCGTACACAAGAATTTCGAAATTTATTTACGACACCCTTCACGATTTTGCCTTTTGTATTCCTGTTTTCACCTAGGCCTCGTCGCCCATGAGCTGGCGAAACAAGTATCGCGAGCTCATATCAGAGTTACGAAAGGGTCGCTAACGAGGAGGCGATTCACGAAGTGAATGATGATCGATGAGATTCATTCAAATCACACAATAAATGCACTACATGTTGAAATACTGTAACTTCTGTAAAACAATCATGTAAAATATGAAACTGACCAGTTAAGACACATTTTTTCAACAATTAGTATCCACTATAAGATGCACTTGACATTTATGTCATCTATTCATACAGCAAATTACATTCAGAGAATAAGCATACGAAGATAAATATTCTACTCAAACCTAATGAGCATACAGCAGAAAGCAAAACCAGTAATATATTTATTACACGTTAATAATTTACAATACAACGCGGTAGCCAGTACTCCAAACGCTTTACGTTCCTGCGGCTACTGTCAGCATCATTAGCATTAAATACTGAGCCGAATTAACAAGAAACCTTAGCAGTTTATTTCAAATAGGATTAATTACGGAAAGAAGGATTTCCCTCCCCATAAGGTTGTCGACGAATGAGCAATTATATATATATATATATATATATATATATATATATATATATATATATGAGTATAGAAGTGAGTCCTCGCTGCTTTATAGTGTCGATGCTTGATGTTTATTTGTTAAGATTTGTTTATAATTCGTCAAGATCTTGTTTCAGTGCAGAACATTCGGATAGTGGGTTTTGTTCGATTGTAATGAAGTAGTGAAGTTGTTCATAGGTTATGTCGAATTCCCAATCGTTGCCCACGCGCCCCAAAAGGCGCAAACGTAGTGCATTGGCTGGGCGCAGGGAAAGAGAAAGTCAGCGTAGGTGTCGTGATAGTGATGTCATTTCGTTTTCTGTTGAGTCATTGTCAATGAAATGCCAGTTTTGTTCTGCTTTGTACTTCCCATGGGAGAGAAATTCTGTAAACGAGTTTACTCTGTGTTGCTTAATTGGGAAAATAAATTTACCTTCGAGCAATATGCCAGAAGAAATCAAACAGTTGTTTATAGGAGATGATGACACATCAAAAAACTTTACAAATTATATCCGTCAGTATTAGTTAGTACTCTTTCTTTTGTGTAATTTGATGCCGATGTTGCATTGTCACCTGGTCATAGGCCATACGTGTTCAAAATTTTGGGAACTCCACATCACAGAATATCTTGGTTATATATATATATATATATATATATATATATATATATATATATATATTTCAACGATTAGTATCTACTATAAGATGCGCTTGACATTTATGTCATCTATTCATACAGCAAATTATGTTCAGAGAAGAAGCATACGAAGATAAATATTGTACTCAAACCTAATTCTGTAAACGAGTATATTCTCTCTCTCTCTCTCTCTCTCTATATATATATATATATATATATATATATATATATATATATATATATATACACACAGGGTGAGTGGGCCAGGGGGCCACTTAATACATGTATTCATTTCTATTTTATCATTCGTATTTTTCGAGATATTGAGGTAAATTTGATTTTTTAAATAGAACAATACGTATTTTTAATTTATCATGACGAACGTAAAAAAGCGCTGCAGTGACATCAGTTGATGCTCTGAGCTACCGCTCCCGATAACTATACATATTTTTTAGACTCTCATGATGAGCGTAAAACGACAAATCCAATGATATACACATTGTCATATGGTAGATAAGTATTTTCTTGAGTAATTTTTATTTTTGCGACTTGTATTTAACGGAGATTGCAAAGCTCCGAGCACGTGCTGGCAGCGAGAGCGCTGCGCTACCTTGGTTGGTGGACTGTTACTATAAAATATACGATAAACACGAGTCGCAAAAAATCAAAATTACTCAAAAAATGCTGATCTAATATATGACAATATGTATTTCATTGGATTCATCTTTTTACGCTCATCATGATAGTCTAAAAAATATGTATAGTTACCGGGAGCGGTAGCTCAGAGCATCAACTGATGTCACTGCAGCGCCTCTGACCGGGCGGTTCTAGGTTCGAGTCCTGAGGGTGGCAGGATTTTCGACACTAGCTTTTCAGCTAAGTCGAATTCAGTCGTTGTCTGGAGGAGATTTCTAGCGGCCGGCTGCTCTGATCGGTAGATTTCCGTGGTTTCTCAGATCAACACCTGGAGAATGCCGGAGCAGTACCCTACCAAATGGGCCACGGCATCTTTCGCGGGCGATCTTCCCTTCCTTGTCCTATCCTCTCCCCTTACACACAATTACACTAGCAGGCACTATCACATATTCCGGGAGACTGGTCGGCGGCTTAGACCTTGTCCCGGCTGCGGGGGGGGGTGCCCCGCTGGTGGGAGAGTTCTGGGTAGGGGGAAACCCCACTAGCCGACGGTAGGTCCATTCCAGTAGTTCCATTAAGCTACAAGTGATATTTTGCTTGGTTGCATTCAGGTAAGTGTAATTGTTTGTAAATAATAGCTTTACAAGTTTACTTGGGGGACCTGCATACCCCACGCGAGCATCTGTGTAACTTGTAACCCAACATTGTTCGCGAGTTGCGAAGTGTTAGTGAAACATTTTTATAGATTATTTTACAACATACATGTTTATATTTGATTAAAAAAGGAGGGACTGAGGGTGTCAATAAGGCCCTGAGTGACACCAAACATGTGACCATCTATATCACTGAACATTTATCATTCCTTGAGTCATGTGTATATGTTAGATTATTTCATTGCGGTAATCTGTTGTCATGTTGAAAGTGAGACTGAAATATGAGATGCTCGTACGTCTGTGAGAAAATCAGAGAATACGAAGGTTTGACAATTGCAAGAAGTGCCTAATTTAAAGTTACTATTCATGATTCTCTGCTTCCATAGTGTTTTGAAGACATTCGTGAAACGCCAAACGTTCTATTGCTGACACTATAATGACTTATTGTCGTTGCTTATGAGCAACGACACACGAAAACCGCATCTCGTCGTCGTAAGGTGCGCCATTCAATGCCCTCCAACGTCCTCCGTGGCCACAGAGGGACGTCCGGCCGGTCCAGTAGCCTGCGGCCGCGTGTGCAGCCATCGCCGGCCTTCGGCGCACGGCTGCGATAAACCCAGGGGGTATCGCGCGCGCCCTCGGAGCGGCCGGCGGCGGCGGCGGCGGCGGCGGCCACGGACGTCCGCGTGAGACAGCGCAGCCCAAACCAGCCCATACGATCCGTCTCGCGATGTCTCTCCACTGCGACCTGTCATTCACAAACTTTCCTTTTCCCCCAAATCTAAGAAATTTATTGTTTTGTGTGTTCTAGCTATGTCATACGATTACACAACTCCCATCATTTTGTCTCTTTCCTTCTTCGTTGGTTAATCGTACAAGAACACCTTCGTTTACTGTTAGAGCAATCTTCTGCATCTTTCTGGCGAATGGCCGCACGTAAAGCATTTGAACGTAATTTTTAAACACCTTGGTGTCAGTTTTCGATTTTGCAACATTGACACTAGCCCCGCCCATGTGCATTCGAGAAGGTAGTGTTTCTTTATCGCTGTAACAACACCGGCGCGGTGCTCCGGCCGTTGCGTCACAGCGGAGCCTGATGTAAAGTATGTATAAGCTGCAGCACGCTCATGTTTCGTTTTTTGCGATATTATAAAGCCGTCACCACAAATAAAATCAACCTTGGCCCCTTTACGTGCGGTTCATACGATGCTACCTGCCGTGTGCTGATATAATGATACTTCATACCTAATGAGAGGTGCGGATGCAGTTTCTTACTCGAAAGAAACCCGATTCCGTATATCCATGCGGCAAATGTGACGCTTTCAAGCAACGCGACAAACGTGACAATTTTAATCGCTAATATTGTGCTTCACGAAGACGCAACGATAGTGTCGTATGACTCAGCAATTAAAGCGCTATACTAAAGGGCCCGGAATAAGGATGTAACCAACAATGTTAGCTTTCTTTCTTAAAAAGATTACTTCCTTAAAACAATGTATCCCAGAATTTTATATGTATAAGACATGTCATACAATTTTAAAAGTTGAGTATTTTTGAGTAGTTGTTGAGTAATAACACTAAGTGGATGAAACGTTTCGGTATTCCGCACACTCCCACTACTTACTTTCTCCCCTTTCTACGTACGTAGAAAAGAGAAAGTATTGTAATCGTGCGGCGGAAGTCGTAGATTTAAAACGACGGTTTGAAACGGATATTTTGATTGTAGCCCCACCCTTGAGTGTACTCTTTTTATTTCGCCCCACCCTTTTTAAACTTTTCTCCAAAATGGCACCAAATATTTATACTAAATATTGTTCTCTGAAAGGGAACAGGGCTCTTAAGGAAATGGAGCAAGTCTCATTTTTGTTAAAATCACTGATGTTTGGGAAATTACAAAAGTGATTTCTTCGCGTGTTCCTACGAGTACAACTACAATACTGAAGATGAGGATTTTTCGTGTGAAATATAGGCAATGTTTTAAGAGTTTTTTCAAAAATCTCTTTATTTTTTTCTTTAAATTTCTTCCTTCTGTTTATCAAGGGGGGATAGTGTTGCTTTCATTATAGAAGAAATCTCTGAAATTTCAAAAATGCAAAAAATTAATATTACAAATGTATAAAATCGAAGGTAGATGTTTTCGTCTTAAATAAAACATTCTCTAAAAAATTAGATCGTGAAAAAAGACCATGCACAATGTTTTGAAACGCGAGTAGTGTTCGCGTAATTTCTGCTCGAAGGTAATGCAAATTATAGATTAAAAAATCCTCTCAATTTTTTTTCACAAATAGAACAACGGACTTAAGACAATGGCTCTAGTCTCATTTTGAACACTCAAACTTTCATTGAATTTTCAAACATTGCAAAAGTTACAAATAATGCTAGAAAGAATATAATGCACGCTGACAATATCGTTTTCCTCCCGATATTCTCACGATGGAAAGAGATGGGTGGGCTCCTCCGGCGCACTGACGTTTGTTCGTTCAGCGCAGCACCAGTTTCCGTCAATGAACCATGTGACCACTTCGTTTGAAAAATGAGACCAGACGTCAGCCGCCATGTTGCATGGAGAGCAAGAAGCATTGTGGAACATATTGTAAGTGGCATGAAGTGACAATTTTCAACGGTGACAACCAAAAATAACACGATAAAGGGGCAATTGAAATAAAGGATGTAATATTTTAAAAAGTGATTATCTGTTTTTGTTTCAATGACTTGTGATAATTTTGGCATTTAAAATTCCAGCTTTTATGACAACAAACTAGTGTCTAAAGCTCATTGGCTGAAGTCGGATGCGCAAGAGGCCACATCTCTTTCCGCCGAGGATATTCCGATTGACTTTGGTACGTATTTAATGTAACACCTACCGTGTGGCCCACCTAAGATGTTCCCTTCAATTTTCTCCTGAACCGTTGCAGATACTGAGATGCGGTTTTCACTAAAACTTCTATATGTAAGGGGCACATATGGTCATGCATAATATTATGCTATTGCATTTTTTATTGCGGAGATATTGACCCAACTTCGATTTTTTAAATGGAACCCTATAGATTTTTTAGCTTATCATAACAAGCGTGAACAGACGAGTTCATAAATATGCATATCGTCATATATTACATACAATTTTTTTCGAGAAATTAAGAGTTTTAAAGACGCACGCCGACTGCTGGTTTCCGTAATCTGAACGAGAAATTCCGGGTGATATGCGGCGAGACCATTCCCTTCCGTTGCGTCGACCCTGCGGTAAAGGTTTTCAGTCTTTCAAAGACTAAACGTTTTGTTTCTAACAACACGCATTTTATGACAGCCATACGGTATACTATTTCAAATTAATATGTCACAATTAAATCCGTGTTTAAATATCCGTTAAAAGGATTTTTTTCAATCACATTTTGGCGCGAATTTCAATTTCTTAAACTGATAAAATTGGTTTCAATGTTTTCACTATCGTCATCATAGTTTAAAAATCTGAAAAAGTATATGTTATAGAATGTTCTAAGACACATTCTAGAGGAAAAAACTGAGACAGTACTCCAACGTTATCATGTCGAAAATCATTTACAAAAATTAATTTTATTCTGTTTTTTGACAAAAATATTTTAGAATTCAACTCTTTGTACCCATCTCTGCAATTTTTTCAGCTTGAAACATGCAATAGCTGCGTGCGAAGCTGAAAAACACGTTTCTTGTATTTCTCCAACATATTGCCCTAAGAAGCTGATTGTTTATGAATCTACGGCATTTTTTAAATTGTTTTTCATTTTCTCTTTCACATGATTATGGATTTGGGTTGGTGGCACTTTTCACCGCTTTATTGGGTTATACTCTTGCGACTTGAGTCACTCAAACACGTAAATAGAATAGATTTGGAAGTTTTGTAATTAGCAAAATTACTTAACTGTTGCAGAGTTGTATTCAAATGATAAATAAAAATCCAATACATTTTTTCTAGGTTTCAAAACAATGTTACAATACTATTCCAGCCTCTGCCCCTGTTTTGCCAAAAATGTTCAGCTAGATATGAGATATTACATCAAACTACAGTGTCAAAATTTCTTCTTTGCCTGAAGGCCACACAATGTTCACGTTCAAGTTCACCAACATTATTGAAACTCCAATAATATTTGAATAGAATATAGAAGGACAGAGATTTTATCATTATTTACTTTAACACTACCGCTTTTATCACGTGTACTAGTTTATCGTGCATATGGCGACTTTGTGGAGTTGGAGAGTGATCGGGAGGCGTGCGGGTAGGCGGGGCTGGAGGCCTGGGCGAGGAACGCGCACCGCGGCTGCACTTCCCGCCGAGGGGAGGCGAGCGTCCTTCCCCCGCTATTTTTGGAGGTTGGACGATGACTTCGCGCCCGCCAAGTGGTTTATTCGGAGGCGGAATGAATCACTAGCAGGAAATCACGGGAGTGTTTGGAATCCCGCCCCCATCTATCGGTGCGGTGACGGCACGGGAAGCGGCAGCCAGCCAAAAATTCGCGAGCGTTGGGTTGGGAGTTGGGCGTTAGGGTGGCCAAAGGGCGGCTAGGCGTTGGACATCTGTGTAGGGCGGTTTGGACAGTTAAGCGACGTGGGAGTGGGGTGGAAGTTGTAGTGATTGGTGGGGCGGATGGTCGTGGGGGTAGGGTGTGTCGGGCAGAGCGGACTGCTTCCAGTCGGCTACATCTCTACTGAGTGCTTGTGCTCCTGGATGTCTCTCTTCGCTTACAAAACCGATAATGTGTAAGAAATTCCCATCTCAACAAATAGGAGGCAAATTTTCCGCGTGATTTTATTGCTAGGTTATTTCCAAATTCTTTTTCTTACATGAGGGCGCACTAATTTGTATAAGTAACCGAACGTATTTTGTTAACAAAAGTAATGAGTACTAATATATGACGTTTTGCCAAAGCCTCAACTGACAAATGTGATAAAATTTCTCAATCAGTAGCGTAAAAAAGCAGAAAGTCTGTGTACAGCAGATTACAGATAATACGACTGATTGTTCAAAATATTCCTCTTTTAAATAATTTTACTTTATCGCCTTACTTCGTAATAAGCGAAATAGCATTCGTGGGCCTGAAATCGGTGATTTTTCAGGTCCGGTGACACGGCGCATAGTCACCCATGAAACCTCCATCGTTGTTTGCGAACACGGAGTCCATGAATGGTTGCAAATGTTCTCCAAGTGGTTGAACATAACCATTTCCATGCAATGATCGGTTCAGTTGTACCTGAGGACCAGTCCATTCCACGTAAAAGCAGCCCACACCGTTGTAGCGTCATGCACAAACGCAATTGTAACGAACGGTCGCGTGGCATAGGCGACGCTAAGGCGCCACGCGTCAGCCTTTGTTTAGGCGGATGTGACGTCGGGGAAACCCTAGGAGCAGCGTGGTGGGGGGAAGGGCGAGCGTCAGCCCTGGCGAGCGGCGGAACCTCTTTTGGTTACGGGACGCGGTACGGTACGGAGGGGGGGGGGCCGCGAGCTGCAAGAGCCGGTTCCAAGGAAGGGCCGTGGGGTTACGTTATTTTTAATAAGGTGGTGAACTGATAATAAACCTCTAAATTACTAAACCCACACTCGTCTGTGTTATTATTGCAACTGCATGACGCCACACCGTTATAGAGCCACCACCAGCTTGCGTAGTTCCTCCTTGACCACTTGGACCCATGTCTTGTGGGGTCTGCGCCACACTCCAACCCTACCATCAGCTCTTACCAACTGAAATCGGAACTCATCTGACGAAGACGGTTTTCCGGTCGCGTTGGGTCCAATCTAAATGGTCACGAACCAAGGAGAGGCGCTGCAGGCGAGGTCGTACTGTTAACAAAGGCACTAGTCTTGGTCTTCTACTGCCATAGCCCATTAAAGCCAAATTTCGCCGCTCCTAATGGAGAAGTTCGTCGTTCGTCACTCATTGATTTCTGTGGTTATTTCACACAGTTTCTTGTCTGGTAGCACTGACAACTCTACACAAATGCTCTCGGATATTAATAAAAGCCGTCGCCATTGCGTTGTCCGTCATGTGAGATAATGCCTGAAATTAGGTATTCTCGGCACACTCTTGACACAATGGATCTTGGAATATTGAATTCCCTAACGATTTACGAAAAGGAATGTTTTATGCGTCTGGCTCCAACTACCATTCCACGTTCAATTTGTTAATTCTCGTCGTGCGACCACAATCCCGTCAGAAACTTGTTCATATGTTCACGTGTATCACTCGAGTATAAATGTGAGCTCTGCCACTGCACTGCCATTTTATACATTTTGTACACGATACTACTGTCATCTGTATATTTGCATATTGCTATCCCTTGACTTTTGTTACCTTAGTGAGTATATACAGGTGCCGGCAGAACAACTTTACCGGGCCCTGGTAACGAAGAGGTGGACAAAACCTTTTCCTATAGTAAATTACTTTCTCTGACACGTTCTGTAATCAGAATTCACGTTTCGTGGGTCCTTGACACCGAAACATCGATTGACAGAAAACGTCTGTATGTTCTTCTGTCTGCCCTGTGGTCAACCCTAGCGCCTTCACCAAGTGTTCCCAAACTTTTTCATCGATCCCTTTTGAAATAATTACTTGGTTCAATAATCCCCCCTATCATTTTCTCAACAATATACAGCGTGCAACATAATCATAACTAGATTTCGGGAAATATGTAGCACGAAAAGTCGAAATATGTTCATAAATGTGTAATGAAAACTATAAAAATATGTAAGAAATACGTAAAAAGGGATATAATATGTAATATCAAAAACACTCTAATTTATAAGACATTTACAAACAAAATAAATTTACACAATTTGAAATTGCATTAATAAAATATTCATTATACCAATTTAAAAAATAATGGTTAGTTGTTCAAAGTTAGCCATCGTAGAAACATGGGAGCTCAATATCCGGCAAACGATTACTGCAGCATTGTGTTCGTGATGCTACATGTCTGTCAACCCACTTACAACTTTATTTAAATATGATAGACAGCTGGGCTGCTAAACTTAAAATTCAACTGAATCCTAACAAAACCGCTGCAAAAATATTTACTTTAAGACCCCACTCTCCCCCTCTTCCTCTCACTCTAAATAACAAATCAATAGAATGGTACCCCCCTAATAAACCTGCAAAATATTTAGGCTTATATCTTGATACCAAGCTAACTAAAAAAAAGACGGGAAAACATATAAATGCCAAAGTGATACAAGATAAAAATAAAACTTGCATAACTACGACCACTAATTTACAGAAACAGCCCATTACAATATAAATCAGCCATAACAATTTATAAGACAATTTTAGGACCATTAATGTTGTACGCCAGCCCAATTTGGATCAATTCTGCTAAAACTAACATCCATAAACTACAAGTCCTGCAAAATAAATTCTTAAGAATAGTTGCTCATGCCCCATGGTATATAACCAACAATCAACTTCACAACAAATTTAATTTGGAGCCCATTGAACAATACATCACATATCTGGCCCCCAACTTTTATCATAACCTATCTCAAATCCCAGCCCAATCACCATTCAAACTAGCCAAAAATCCCAATTACCAAAAACGAATAAAAAACAAATATCCATATCACATATTCCTAAAAATATTTGCAGATTTAGATCCGGATTGAGGACCCGAAAAGGGATTTCCTCCCCCTTGTAATAGTATGTAAGATTATATTTAAGGTTAGCATATAAGTATGTAAATACATATGCATAGTTATTTTTACTGAGCTATGGAAATTCTTCAAAAATTAAAAAATTAAAACATGCCTGTCACAACCAATATCTCTCGTAAATTGGGATTAAAGATCAAGAAACACGACCTTAAAGATATTTTCCATTACTTGAAATAACACTCAGTGCTTACGCGCACTTGTCACAACATTTGTGCAGAGCAAACATGTGACCGTGTTTTCATGGTGGGGCATCTTGCGTCTTCAGCATGCAATTCTTAATATGTGTAATAAAAATATGCCATTAAAAAAAGTATTTTAAAAAATTTATTAATTTTTTCAAAACAAATTTTAATAAAATTGGAACTATAATCAAAAAGTTTTGCAAAAAATGAAACATTTAAGCAAATTATGTAAAATATGTAATATAGTACAAAATATGTAAGGAAAAATTGGATAGTGTGTTAAGATTGTCCTGATTCGCCAAGATCACAATTTTGAGATTGAAGGACAAAAAATGTAATTACATAAAACTCGGGACTCTAATCAGAACACCAGGAATTGCACGTTAACGAATTATTGATAACGATTTCATATACCAATATTTTGCTAAATATGTCGATTTCCAATAATATACGAAGACAATTCTGCCTCTGATTAGCTAGAATTCTAATAGCTTTTTTTTTTTTTTTTTTAAGAATTCGCCATTATGTTTCTACAGTGCGAATTGGGAAGAATATTTTCTTCGGCGATAAAGTAATGTAAATAAGTAGTTATAATTTCCTTATTGGCAAAACAAAAATGCAAAAGAAAAGGGGCAACTTTTTAATATATTATTAGATTTTTTATCCTTATATCAAAAAACAACTATCAACTTCATTAAAATTATTTGTAATCATTTGCAACTTGATCTTGATAATATCGATCAGTCGTCAGTTTATATTTGGTTACTGACCCCAAAGGGGCCCCTTTAAAATTTCATTGTCCCCAAGGGATTGATATCGACCCCGTTTGGGAACCCTGAGCTGAAGTTGATAGTTCTCTATCTATCTGAACGAACTCGACGCTCTGCGAGATTGAAACGGATATTTTGTTTTTGGAGGACACTTTACTTTGAGCCTCAAGTTACATTTTTGAGATTTTCTAAAACGTAGTTCCAAATTTTTCTCGCTACTGCTTTCACAGTATAGAGAAAGTATTGTAATGCTGCGGGAAAAATGGCGACTTTTCGACAGAAAAGTGTGTAAACGACAGATTGCCGGGAAATGGGACGAAAAAGAAGGTAAATATTGTCCCTGTACATAGTAAATTACTTCCTTTAACACGTTGTGGAGTCAGAATCCATGTTTTGTGAGTCCTTGAAACCGAAAAACCGACTGACGGCAAAACCTCTGTCGACTCTTCTGTTTGTTTAACTTAATATTACAAATAGCAGAACATCAGCAATTTAATTAGTTTATTAGTATTCGAGTTAGTTATCAGCAGTGTTTTAAGATAATCTTTCACGCGGCGTTATCCCACAAGCTTTGACATAGCAGTTTGTAAAGTTATTCCGAGAATTTGATTTTTGGACGGCGACAAGGATGGTACATAGCAATAGAGTAAGGAGGCATTATTACTAAACGGATATGTTACAATGTCATTATGTTACAGAATATTATTTTGCGGAAGTTGTACATTTCACAATGTCTCCGTAGGTTCGTACTATTTATGCATTCGTAAGGCTTTAAATTGGTTATCCTTCAGTTCTGGATGTTCAATTTATACGTGAAATTATCCTTGCTTGTTTGTATAATCTGCTGTAAATATAGTACCCGTTGAGATTTATTCATCTTTGTTTTGTAGTAATAAGAAAGGGATAGGTTCCTGACTAGCAAACTTATGTCAGATATCCACCGAAGGCGCTTCGTTTGAATTGGTTTGGACTCTTTCAAGTGATAGAGTAGAACTTATAATATTAATATTATATTATACTATTACGATACCGTTCCCAATGAGAGAAAGTATGTGCTGTTTGAGCACTTCTTAGTTTATTAAACTTTGTCCTCGGAGAAACACATAAAAATGGGTATCATTTTCGTTGAAATCCCAGATTTTTCGAAAATTGCAATAATTGAATATTTTTGCATTTTTCTTCAACCACAAGATGAAGATTTTTTCCTGAACGAAATGTGTTGTTCAAAGACAGATGTTAAAATAAAGTCATGTACAATTTTTCGAAAATATGAGTAGTTGTTGCGTAATTTATCGTAAAATATAGGCAATTTTTAAATAATTATTTTCTCAAAAAGGTCCTTAAATTTTGTCTTTAAATTTTTCCCCTCGTATGTGTCAAAATGAAGCATGTTTTCTTTTCATTAAACTCACAAAATTATCGAAATATAGACATAATGCGAAAAACTATTGTAGCACCAGTACTTTACATTGAAAGACTGACATGAACTATCGCTACATAATAAGTTCAACAATACAGGCTACATAATAAGTTCAACAATTTTCTGCCTCAGATATTTATCAATCGCATTTTAGTGAATTGTGCTTTTAAAAGATGTTTCTGGGCACGTCAATTGATATAGCAATTAGCCCCGTTAGTGTGAATGGGAGATAGCGGTGATCTTCCCCACTAGGTGGTGAGATTCGGTACCAACCTACACCTCGGTTGGCGGAAAACTTCTCCCTCCAGGTACCTCCTCCAGCGTAGCAGCGCCCCATCCGCCAAAATCCCGAAGCTACCGACTGGTGTGCTAATGTAGTGCCTGTAAGTGTAAGTATGTGAATAAGGAGAGAGGACAGGACAAGAAAGAAGGAAAGATCGCGACCTAATGTATTCCACATTGCTTCGCCAATGTATTCCACTCTCATCTCTTTTCAAATACAAACCAAGACCAACAAATCCAGGATTACCTTAACTTCCCAAACCAAATGACGCTTCCAATTCCACACTTAATCCCAGAGAAATTACAAAAACTATTAACGCCTTATCAAGCAAAAAAGCTCCTGGCTATGACCTAAGTCTGCGACTGGACTGGACTCAGTCTGCGTCTGGACGTTGTAGCGAGCGGACGTGTTTTGGGGATCGCTCTCGCCCTGGTACAGAGATAATGGGCTGCGACTTGCAGGCGTACCGGACCCGCATCGGCGGCTGGGCCGCCCGCGTGCCGTGCGTGCTGGGAAAGGGTAGCGTTGCTGCTCCTTCTCTAGACGGCTTTGCGTTGCTTGTCATAGCAACAATCATTGGTGGCGTCGAAATGAATCCTGGCCCGGTGTCCACGCGACGTGGCGCACCAGTAGATGTTCCGTGGTGCGCCGAGTGTTGCAACGGCGTAGGTGGTCTGCGCGATGAACTGGCGCGTCTCCGACAGGAGTTCCTGAAGGCGAAGCTTTCTGCCACTCAACGGGAGCTGCAAAATCTGAAGGCAGCAACAAGGGTGACAGATGGAGGTTACAGCAGCGGCCGCAACGGAAGAGGCAGTGACGGTGGCACAGCCGGCCACAGCAGTCCTGCGAGCTGAGGTGGCCTCGCCTGTCCCGGCTGCCGCGCCGGCCCCGGCTGTGGCTACGGCAGCGCCGCAACAGCATCAGCATCATACGCATCTGTTGTGAGGGTTCTAGCGGGAAAGAAAATCCGTGAGGGGTCGTGTCCCAAGAAATATGTTGTGTTCGGCGACTATTGGGTGTCACGTGGGTCCCGCAAACCTTCATGTAAAATGCTTCCCGGGAATCCGCGTTGAGCAATTGAAATTACAAATAGAAGCCAGCGATGTGGAAGCCCCGGACACTTATCATTCACGGAGGCTCTAACAACCTTCGGAGATGTCGCTCGTTTGACTACCTCACGGGCGAGGTCTACGAACTTGGGGTAGCAGCGAAAAAGCGCTTTCCATCCCCCCGCTAAATGGTGTTCATATGAAATTTTTGATGAAATCGGTGATAGGGTGGAAAACAGAAACGGTCGTTCTATTCTTGTCACGAATCCAATGATATGCCTATACACATTGTCATGTGTTAGATAAGCATGTTTTGAGTAATTTTGATTTTTTGGTGACTCCTGTTTAACGGATATTTTGAATGTAACAGTCCGTCATCGAAGGTCACGCAGCGCTCCTCCTGCTAACGTGCTAGGGCAAGGGAAGCTGATCGAAGTATTTGGAGATATGAAACATATTCCAAATTTTAAGAAAATTATTGCAAGTGCTTTCTGAGCTCTGCTTTCCATCCTTCATTTTCCAACTTTTTTGTCTTACTTAATAGTTGAAGGATTGGAAAAAGGTTGCCATCACTATGTATTGAAATAAAATTGTTTGTATCTTCTACTCCATTTAATGATGTCACACAACAAAATATTGTGGGAAAAAACTATCCTATAATTTCATCTTCGACTACTCCGCACCTTACATTCACTCTTCATTGGCTCTACATGCTGCAGTCAGGGTGGATTCTCCATTGCCCAGTAATGCATGTTTCTTAAATTCATTTTGCTATGGGTAGAGAATGTTACTTATCAGTAAATAATACACGTCATCCCTCATCAGACCCAGAGCAAATCCACAAAACGCCATGCGCCGTTGAAAATCATTACATCTCAGATCTTGATGAAGGCAAACGTGATAAGGATTAAATTTGTGGCGGTGTATAATGCGAAGCACACTAGCATTTAATAAATCTTTACAAAAACGCCTGCAAATATGTTTGTCTGTAGATGTCATTTTGTACATAAGCTCAAATAAATTGAGTAGTAATTTAGTGTTTACCTGCATTTATTACATTTTTACTATACTTTTATTTAGTGATTATTGATATTATCTCACTGGACTTTTCTACCCCTAAGTGATACGCTCAATAACATTAAAATTGCTTGCTCTAAATGTGGAATATTTTTTGTACAATCTTAATTATTTATTCTTATTGTGTTTTGTTTGAAGATCCCATTAATATCTTGTGGTAGTGGATCACCCCATTAAATAGAGTTAAAGTAACAATTTTATTTCAAATTTTTTAAGTATTAAGTGAGACAGAAAAATCTGAAAATGAGGAAGGATGGAAAGCAGAGTTCAGGAAAAACATGCAACAATTTTGGGAAAAAACAGTCTTGGGAAAGTTTGAAAATGTTTTGTATCTTCAAACACTTCGGTCAGCCTTGCTTCCCTTAACCTAGCGCGTTAGCATGGGGAGCGCTGTGTGACCTGCGGTGGCGGACTGGTACATTCCGTTAAACACGAGTCACAAAAAATCAAAATTACTAAAAAAAATCGTTATCTAACATATGCCAATATCTATATATCTATATATATTTGCAGTAATCGACGTAAGTTCAGTAGGCATTGACATATTAGGGACGAATTAAACCAAATATAAGGTACTATAGGTTAACTACAATTTTGGACCGTCTTTTCCATTTATCTTCTCAAATTTGCATATGTATATCATGTTATATTAATAGGGTGCAATGTCAAGAAAATATGAATAGATGAATATGAATCTCACTAGTAAATAAATAAATAATATTACAGTAAGAATTAAATTATAACTTTAATTTATGCTATTAATAAATGGAAATGGTTTCAGGTCGAACTATTTACAGGATAATTAAAGACATATTAATTTAAATTATTGTGAATAATTAATTATTATTATGTAATTAATAATTCTATGAAATGTTCTTACTTCTACATAAAATAATTGTGGCGGTAATGACCTCGACTGTTTCTAAAGAAACCTAAATAATATTTTGGAAATCCCTGATTCCTATTTTAAAAAAGGGAAACGAGTTGAAAAGCTTTCGGAAATAAAATAAAAGCAATTTCAGAATTCTGAATTCGCTTTCTTCTTTCGCCCTAACCTAAAATTTCACCTGCATACGCCACTAGTGGAAGTATGGTTGCTAAGCGCATACATTGTTGTTTCGATGAAAAGCATCTCTCTCGCGAGTTTTTGACTCTCTTTTGCCATCCGCATTGATTCGGATGTTGAATGCCGTTTGTAATGATGATGTAGGTCTTTCTTGACGGCCCTTCGCTGTCTTGTCTTGTGTGCTCATCATCGAGCTGTGAATCGGAGGCCTGCGGCTGAGCTGCGACATCTGTTGCGTGGCGCCGCAGAGGCCAATAACGATCAGGGCCCGGCACGCGGGGTCTGTGCAGCGGCGTGCGCCGAGCTCTCACGCCGTGCGTCAGCGGCCCGCCCTCCGCCTCGCCCACTTGCTCCTCGCATCAACTCGTCCCCACCCGCGCAGCGTCGCCTCGGTCGGGCCTTGCCCCCGGACTGCCGGGGCCCTGGCGCGCGCCCGCCTAAACCTCGCCTCCGTCCTCCTTCCTCCTCGCTCCCGCCCCTGCGCTCGCGACTGTCCCGTTGCCAAGCATCCGCTAATTTACGCGCGCTGGCAAGCTGGCGGCCGCACCGGTGCAAAGATTATAACGAGATTCTGAGTTTCCCCTCAAGAAGTTGGGAGCACACGTCCTCCGCCCGTTTCATTTGGGATGTGTTATCTTGGAATGTTCTAGTGGCTTTATTTCACCCGTTAAGTGCGTGAATCAGTTAATTTTGAAATTCTGCAGTTGTTTCGAGTTACCTGTCGTTTCAATCTGAAAAACTCTAAACATACTGGAAGTGCCAACAAGAATGCTCGTAACATCCTTTGGGGACTGGGATGAGAATATGAAAGTTTCTATCCGAGGTTATTATTTCTCAAGTCTAAGAGAAATTTCCGTCTTCATGTTTTTCTCCCACTTATTTTCTCCTTTCCGAGCCTCTGGCCCAACTTTGTCATATGATGAGCCACCGACTCAACGTTCAGCGTATTCAGAGCACTGGCGAAGACGTATTCCGTAGTCCAACCGAAGATAATCGGATCCCAATGAGAAAGAAAGAATGGAATTTAATCGATGTTTCATTGTTGAAATGCTACTCCGACTCTCTAAAATCGGAGAATGTATCCAAGCAAATTATACTGGTCAACAAGTTTTGGTTACCACAAACATAGAACGTGTACTCTAGAACTATTTTTATACTGAATTCAGAACTGTAATCAGTTTTAGACTATCACGTATGGTTTGTAAGAAATATTTGAAATTCATTATTGAGTATAATATGCTTTGTGAAACACTAGTTATTCCGTCCGTTCACAAATTGTGTGACTCATGTTTCCGCCTATAAATATGTTATCGTTTAACTCATCTTAACAATGGAAAACAACTCTGTAACTTTCATTCATTTATTTAGTCAAAAACAGTCAAAAACTGTATGTGACGTATGGGGGAGAAAATCATCTGCGCACGCTTTCTTGAGTTTCAGAATCCCTTCCCAACAATTTAACTATTAATAGTTGAAAGATGAAAATAATAACAACAACAACAACAATAATAATAATAATAATAATAATAATAAATTTTAAAAAGCGGGAGATTAACATTTCAAAAACTAGATATTATCATGCTGAAGATACATTTACTAGTTGCGTCTCCTCACTCTGGATCTAGGGCGTTGGCAGTGTTAACCCCACACTACTCTTTCCGCTTACATATTTAGAGTAAAATTGAATTAAGTAAACAAAATCCTTATTTATTTTAAATTCTAATGTTCGAAGAATGAGGGAAAGATCACAATAATGAGAATGTTGTATTTTCTATTGCAAGGATTGGAATAACATATTTTAAAGTATTTAAACATACATACTCGTCGCGTTTCCTATTCTGCGGTTCTTGTTTTAAAAATTAAATTCTGAAATATTATCAGGTTAGGACACGATCATTGATTACTCAATTACTTGTTTCTTTTCTTCATAAAACATGGAACAAAAGCAATTATTTAAAACTATTGTTCCACTTTTTCACTATCCTTACCACAAAATGACACTAATTTCATGAGTATCCATAATGACGGCAACGCAGAACGGAAAATATCACAATCACGGACACTCGCTCTCCAACAGGCTGTTAAATTAAAATCCAACGCATTGGCACGCTTTGTCCTTGAGTGGGGGGACATCGCGCGCATGTGCTGCCGCCTTCCGATCCGACCTGAAGACGTTGGAGATATTCGCCAACGGCCTGATCTGCGCTCACGCGCTGACTGCGTTGCATGAACGCGCTGGTGCCGATGTACGACGCCGATCGCACGGAAGACCGGATAATTGAAAAAATCTAAATAAACTCAAAGGAATAAATGCTTTTTTCATTTCCTTGGACGTTGACACACGACTTGCAGACCCAAAGAAAACGCCACTGTCTGTAACCGTTGTGCCACGCGGTTGCAAGGTCTTCTTTACCTCATGGAATGTGAATTGCATATGCGTGCTTTACAGTAGGTCGTTTAATTGTGTTCATAATGCACATTTTACTCGATTTTACTGCGAGATGGGTGTATTTTTGAATAGTCTCTATAAAAATCTCACGTAAATGTGCGAATTTGCCAGGCAGTTTCTGTTACATATGTGGAGAGTTCGCTACAAAGCAGCAAAATGAGACGCATTACCTCTCTCATGAAAACAACATATGGCCTGTATTTTGGGTGCAGTGTTTGCAATCACGACAAGAAATGATCACCTTAAGTTTGTTGCGTTTCTTTTGCAAATAGATTACGTCAGTGGCTTGTCAAGGCCTTTGGGCTATGCACTCGTATGTCTAGACTACGCATTTTGTAGTACTAATTATTTGGAAGGTGCACCGGGATCTTTCAAATAGCAGTTATTTTTGTGGCACCAAAATAGTGTGTTTCTCTGCAGAGAACAAGAAAGCAATTGTGAATCCCAATTTACCTTCGTCAATATGACCAGTTCTTCATTGTCCAGATATTCCTTATCATTGTAAGTGTAATATATTACAATGATACACCAAAATATATAAACAGTTGTCAATTTCCCAAAAACTATACGTGATAGGAAAAGACTGAAGACGTATGAAGAAGATTCAGCATTCTATTTTCCGTAGAATCACCTTTATTTACTTCTAGGAACCACAAAAAAAGTTGATTTTGTTTATTCATTTTTATCAGACCCAAACAATCCTTACAATCCTTCAGACAACGTTGTTTGATAGATTCATATTGATGTTGGTGTTGAAAATTAGCCTCAGTAGAGGACTCCCGGGACTAGCACATGCATCAATTGAATTAATGCCTTATTTCACGTGGGGAGACTCAGGCCTTGAGGCCTGCTCTTCCGTCTGACCACGCAAATTTCACTACGCTCCTTTCACCAACTTGGTGGAAAGAAGGTATTACTTGGGCGATGAAACACGCAATTTGAATTTAGCTCAGAGGCTTCATTTAGGCTTGAGAATCTTTTACATGCAGTAAATCTACTAACAAGGGACAGCCGGCTTTACTTCCCCTCCGAAGAAAGGCGTACGAAGGCTTTTTCACCCTTAAGAATCCATGGCTTCGATCGGGTTTGAACCCGCAAACTTGGGTATAACAGTCCCATCGCCGCCGCCCATCCCTTATTGTATCCAACGAGAACCAATCGACTGCGCACCTCAACATTTCAGAATGACCAAAGCGAAGCCGTGAACGTGAGAACAAATTCCATGCGTACAAAATGGCACAATATGTAGGGTGAAGTCTGGTGAATCGATGGAGGATCAATTTTATAAATTTGCTCCGAATGATTTGAGAATCGTGTTCTTCGGTATTATTACAGTCAAAGTCAGTTAAAGCTTACGAGAAAGGTGTTTGCTCACAAAAGATAACAGAGCTGTGTCTGAACAGACTTTTATGGAAAGAGAATAGTTGTCAATATCGTAATGAGCACTATTGCCTGAGGAAATTTCATCTGTACGGTCAATTACAGAGTTAAAAGATTTTTTAAATATATAATGATATATTCCGTATATATGTCGAGCTTACCAGTGAATATGAGGTCGAAGGGACGATCCCCCAAGTGCGTGTAATTTACTAATTACTCGATGTGTTTAACATCAGTGAGTATGTGGCGCCAGGCCAAACTGAATCCGTAAGCCGACTGCTCTGATTAGAAGTTTCTGTGGATTTCTTATCATTTCTAGGAGAGTGCCGCCGCAGCACCCTATATAACTGGCCGCGCGTGATCTTTTCTTCCCCCTCTCTTATCATCATCATCATCATCATCATCTTCTCATTATCTCCGCAAATCCGGACTGTGGGGTAGTGTCGTGCGGGCACAGCATTTTTCTAAGGTATTTTTATGACAAATTACCATGTTGACGAACAGAATGTTCGTATTACTTTCTCGCTACACAGTAGAGAGAAAGTTGTGCAATGCTGTGCGGAAAAACGGCGAATTTTCGGTAGAAAAACTCATATTACAAGGTCCTGGTAACAAAAAAGTGGATCAAACCAGTAACTAAATTGAGAAGAAGAACTCTAACACGTGGTATAGACAGAATCCATGTTCCGTGTCTTTGATACCGAATACTCCAATGACGGCAAAATGTCTGTCCGTCCGTCTGTGAACACCGCTAGCAGCTGAACCGTTCAGCCGATTTTCTCCAAAACTGATATTCCCCAATCGATCTGACTGATGTCGCGGCATCCTGAATTTGAAACCGATACGTTAATTTTTGGGGGTACTTTCTATGAAGCCCGTAGGGTATTTTCCAAATATTAAAAAAAATAGCTCCATCGTTTTTGTTTAAATTTTGTTGTTGGATAGTGTGAAAGACGTTTAAGAGAAAGGTGTAAGTCAATTGGTCTTATTCGAAAATTGCAAAAGTTCGTTTTTTTCCTTTTATCATAGTTTTGAGAGAAAATTGTTTAAAAAATTAAAAATCACCTATATTTCCTGTAAAATTACGCAGAGACCACTCATATTTTCAAAAAAATGAACGTGACCTTATTTCAAGATCTACCTTTTAGGAACAGATTTCTTTGGGAAAATAAAACCTCTATTTTAAATTTGCATTTTTCGAAAATTTAGAGAGATCAATGAAAATAACACCAGCGCCAATCTTTTAAGCACCCTTTCGTCTTTACGTGGAAAGAATTGGAAGAAAAAATTGAGCGAGTTTGAGAAAATTATTTTTTTATAACTTGCATTAATGTCAAGAAAAAATACTAGAAAACTACTAACTTTTTCAAAAAACTGTACATGACGTTTTTCTAAAGAGCTGATTTTTACAACAGACTATCTAAGGTAAAAGTCTCTATTTTCGATACTGTAGTTTTGAAATGTTAACTTTCTGCAATTTTAGAAAATACATTCTGTTCGCCGAAAATGGGACTAGCACCATATTATTAAACCATCCCTTGATACATACAAGGACAAAATTTAAAGAAAAAATATTGTGCCGTTTTAGAGAAAAATTGTTTAAAACATTAAAAAATGCCTTATTTCCAGAAAAATTACGTGAAGACTACTCATATTTTCGAAAAAACCAACATGACCTTATTTCAAGATCTGTCTTTATGGAAAAGATTTGTTTGGGAGAATAAAACCTCCATCTTCAATATTACATTTCGCACTATTACAAGACGCTCCAAAAAATTGCACTTTTACAACAGACGAAGCACAGTAATTGCACAAAAATTGCACAATAGACCCTTTGCATTCGTTCTCTAGATAACAACACAGTACTGCTTCTGGCGTCTTGCATTTCGCGCGCACTTTGTTGGAAGCAAAGTGGACGAACCTGAGATTAGTCCATTTTGCTGGAAACACCAGTACACGACATAATATTCTCCAGTGAAGGCAGTGTGTCAATTGTGTCGTTTTATGTGCAGTTAGTGAGTATTTATTTAACATTTGCAAAAGAGTGAATAGTAATAGCTGATCTGAATGTAACTGAAGAAAGCACTATTGTGTTTTTCATGTATTTCATGTATTCCGACATTCTGAAGGGGACAGATTCGGAATATCAAACTGTCAGTGTTACGTAATTAAATTTGTGCATCTCCAGATCTGAGTGTGGATGAAATACATCGTACATTTCTAGTAAGTGGTCACTTAAACCTTCCTTGCGACGAAGATTTTGGTCTAATGGAAGAAGAGAGAAATTGATTCCACAGATTTTTGTACCTTCAGATTGGCATTCAGTAATAGAAAATCCTAGGAAGGAAAATCCGTTTACAGTGATTCAATGACCCAATCTGAGTTTGTTTCTACCAAGGTACATCATATTTTGCACTTTCGCAAAAAAAAAAAAAAAAAATTCTGGATTAGTCCACTATGCCGCTCATAGCCTCATTTGGGCCTGCACTTTTCCGTCATACGTTGCACATGCTTTTAATTGTTTTTGATGTTCAATTAAAAAATAAATAAATTAGCACTTATTTCGTTTTACTTCAAAATTGAAAGTGTGAACTTTGGTCTATTAGCTACAGTTTGGTATTATTTGTCAGACCTCTTCGTCAAATGCTGACCGGTTCCCGCTAGTAGTTGTTAATAGCTATTAGGTTGTGAAATGTACAGTTCGTGTTAAAAGGAAATGAAATTAAATATATCGTGATTAATGTAAAAAAATGTTGAACATAAAAACCTCTTTCATTTCATGTGAATATAACGTTCCAAAGCGTACATTTCAAACGAAATAAAAAAATCCTAACATAGGAAAACAGGAATGAAAATTGAGGCGAAACTAAAAGTGGAAATGAAATTTGTTGAGCGACCTACAGGCGGTCTCTGATAAAACATTTCACGCCTTGTAGAATCTGCTCAGGGAGCGCTTTGGGAAGGGAAATACAAGTGGTGAACGGTGCCAACGCTCACAAGACACAGAAACGGCACATGCGTTGAATTAGAGGCAAATAAGAATAGCTGGCTGAGGCGCGGTGCGGCATTTGGCGGGAGCAGGCACCATCGTCTATCACATGAGCTTAACGCCCAGATTAATCAAGTCATAATAACAAGTTGAGAAGACAACCACCTTGATTTGGAAGGAGAAGCCTCCAATTAACAATAAATTCTTTGAAGTGTGCTGCTACGAATTCCTTGGTTGTGTATGGTGCATTTTACCAACGATTGTGAGGGAACAGAAACAAGCTGTGAGTAACGCATGTAAAGTGTCAGGTACATTATACACTGTTGGCAGATACTCAACGTTCACAATGTTTGGTTTAGAAAAAAGTGTGATTAACCGAATAATCTGCTACATATCACCGAGTAACAGGAGTGCACATACATTCCTTCTAATTAACATGTTTAGTTAAAGAGTGAATTAGTGAGATATATACTTCATTTTCATCAAAGACAAAAACCAAGGCACTATTGACACCACACCAAACACCAAACCAAAACCATTGAACTTTCACAATCCGGTCCTTCACAAGTGGCATTACAATTGTCGCTCAACGAATTAACTGCGAACGAAAAGTAAATAAGTCGATGAGGTAGTTCATATTTACTTATAAAAATAAAATACATTCATTAGAAGGCTTCACGAAGATTCGCTTCACTTAAACTTCTATGCAAGGTTTACAAACATTCATAAATATTCTCATGTCACAAAATAACTATCGTCCAATAAATCTTCTTTATTTTATTGTAGTACAATAATGGTAGATTTTTTTCATATCTCTTCTAATACACGTTTATTTGTTCTTAACATATTATAAGGAAATACATATAATTGCAGTTCTTAGTAATTTAGATCTAACGTAGAATACCTAAAGGAAAGCACTTCAGCCAGGAAAAGAAAGTGAAGACTGTACCTTTTAAAAATACGTTGCGGGCAAATAATTAGGTCCAAGAAGTTCATTCCTGTGCACGATCGTTAAATATTAAGCTTTGCAGTAACTGAAGGGAAAAAGTGCTACTGAATCATATTGTTTATTAAAGTAAGGTTTTCACGTGAGCAGAGACAACGTCTAAGCTTTTCCTACTAATTAAATTACACTAGATTTATTTATAAAACTCTCATTTCGTATATTTTTGAAAATATATTCAATTAGTTCAATTCAAATATACTTCAATTACCCAAAAGGAAATATCTTCAATATTTGATGGCAGGTATTGAAATTTTTCAACATATCGGGAATATACGCGATATAATTATTCAATACAACTATTCCAGAAGCCCCTCCGGGTAGCACATTGGTCAGCATGCTCATTTTCCAGGATGCGATCCCGGATTCGACTCCCAGTCGGGGCAGATTATAGTATGCGCTTTCCTTGCAATGTATCTATTACTGTGTGAAGATGAGAAAAGTTCATTTCTCAGGTTGAGAAGACCAGAATATGGCGCACGGATGTCTATGTGCTAACTACACGTACCCCTAAGCCATGGCTGAAAGGCCGGGGCGCCGCTGGTAGGTATAGGCCCCGTAAGAGGGTGTTGTGCCAGTGCAGGCAGAGAGACAATTTTCCTGAATCACATGAGTCACGTTCATGGGCATATTACTAAAATCAACTTGGTATAATTTTTAATGTGTATACAATAAACATTAATCTGATAACAAAATTTTGTGGTTCAAATTTCGCAATTAACAGTTGACATTAGATTAACCTAGCACGTTTGGTTAAGTTACAAGGTAATGTCGTACACAATTTATTATCGTGTTAGAATCTGCAAGTGCCACATACAATAGAATTAATTTTCCTGATGAGGCGCCTCTCATTCAACAATGTACGGAAGGTCATTGGGACAGATGTGGTAAACAGACTGCAAGTTGGCAGCAAGGCTGGTAGAAAACACAAGTGCCATTTTTTTAATACCTTAAAAATAAAACAACACAGGAAAATCATAGTACAGTTAGATCACGTGACAAATATTTGGCACTGGTAGATTGTTCAACAATAATTTGATGCCACATGACTGTTATTTTATTGTTTCAAATATAATAACTAATACTATAGATAGGTGCATAAAACAAAAGAGCAATGAACTTAAATGTTTTGAAACAGCCATTGCTCTTTCGACGTATAGTTCTCATGAAAATTATTTAAATTACGCATAAAAAAGGTAATTTGTAAAATGTTTTAATCTTTCTGTATTAGTAATTCTTCTTCAATTACATTTTCGGTTCTTAAAGAACATGAGCATGAACAAGAACATGAGTGGTACATTGTGAAACCAAAATATTTCTTTTCTTATATCAATTTTATTAATTATTCCGGGCACGTCAATAGGTAAGGTCATTAGTATCGTAAGCGTAGTGTATGTGATCTCGCCCCGCTGGATGGCGAGATTCGGCGCCGCCCTACTCGTCGGATTCCAGAGTTTTCCCAAGTCAGATATCTCCCACCAACGGAGGAGCCACCATCACCCCAGCCGGGACAAACTTTGAAGTAAATCAATATGTCTTCTTGATTGTCAATAATAATGCATATTCATACGCCGTGTTGTTATTTCACTACATATTCATACGCCTGTTGGTGTCATTCATTCCTTGGCATTGGAGTGTCTGTCGTCAACTGTTAGTTCATCTGTTAGTTCTGATATCACCTGTAGTGAGAGTGAGTTAATTTCGGAATGTTTCCTCGATTGTTCTATTGCAGAGGTAATTCAATGGGATAGTAGTTCCCTCACTAAGGTGAGTGTCTATTTGGTATTGTATTGATTTTGTTTTGTTGTTTTGTATAAAATTTATAAGTTTAAAAGGATCTCTTTTGTAGTAGATATGTTTGATTTTGAGATAATTTTACTCAATAGACTTTTACTTTTGAGACAATTGTAGTTGTTTATAAACTGTACTAGTAATTACACTAATTGATATGTAGAATAACGGTTTCTGTGTCCCATTATTTTAGCACCTGATGATGCAACAAAACTAGTTACGAAACGTTGTACAATTGCTGAAATAAATGATTGTCATAAAAAACTTTGGATACTTTTATTTGCAAACAAACTTTTAAGGTCTTGATTGGTAATGTGGAAGTGTTGTGCATGTACGTGTGTGTGCAAGTAAGTGGTAAAGATATGACAAGGAAGAGGAAAGAAAGTTCGTGCGGTCTGTGACCCGTTTGTTATGTTACCGCTCCGGCATTCGCCTGGCGTTGATCGGAAAAAACACGGAAAACTGCTGTGATCAGAGCAACCGGTCGCTTGAATTCTCCTCCAGACAGCGGCGGAATGCGACTTAGCTGACCCGCTAGTGTCAAAAAATCTCTTATTTTGAATTGCTAACCATTTCTCAGAAGGGTAAAGTATAACAATTTTTTTTCATCATGCAAAAAAGCGCAGACTTGTCAGATCGTTTGAGTACATTAATTTAAATTTTTTTAGGCTACGCAAGCAAACTAACTTGTCGATGTTGTGTTTTTCGAATCCGAGTGCTATCGCTGGCTCCAAAGCAGAGAGAAGGAGCTGAGGGCGCGGGGAGGGGTCGTAGAAGTGTCTGCTGGAGCGCGCGTTGCGCCCGCGGCGCCCGCCACACACAGACGCCGCCCCCTCGCCCACGAGTCTCGTTACGAAAACTTAAATTGGCCGCTAGTCAAAGCGTTCCTCTCAATGGCATGTCAGATAGCCATAGATACGTGTTGTTCTAAAGAGTTTACGATCGCAACCGTGTGTCTGGCTAATTAAACGCATCAACATTTCAAACACTAAAGTCTTTACGGCACGCACCTCAAGCGCTACTGCATCGCAGAAAGCTGGAAACGTTCGCCCCACACAAAACGAGCCAACCCTTTCTCGCTCTCCTCTTCCTCCTATTTCTGTCATTTCCACATATTTGAAGAGACATTGAGAACCAAGATCTGAAAACATATTTCACGTTACTTACGCGGTTCAAAAATGAATAATGTTTCGATGATACGGAACGATATAAACGATATATTACGGAATACTTGAGAGTTTACTATTCCGCCTTTCCAATTCTCAAGTCAAGAACCATATCGCAGAGGTATCTATGCTATATCAGCTATTTCATTCGAGGGACAAAACATTGTATTCCATATGCATATCCTAATTTTCTTTGTATCAGCACAACGGCGTTTAGGTTTATCTATGGATTCGGGAGACAGCCCAGGCTCCTTGCATTATCTTCAATTTCCTCATTCCATTTCAGCCGCATTCTTCTTCTACGGTTCCTCCAGTCACGCTATCATTCTGGCTGCCCTTCATCCATGTTTCAACGCAACATTAAAATGTGTTATCCATTCCAGCCGTCGAATTGTGACAATCGTGACACAGTAAGTAATATAAAAGGTTTTGAACACGTTTTCTATTTGAATATCACTTTTTATTCTGCATTTATCATTTTTCTTCGACAGGGCCATACATTCTTTTTCAAATCTTCCCCTCCCTTTCTTATGGGGATATTTCTATCTTCTCAGTCAGGGTCGGGCATTCACAGAGTCGAGCATAGTGATTTAATCATGGTATTTCATTTAGGTTGAGGTTCCCTACCTTTGCAGTAATGAATACAAAGACGGCATTGTATAGTTTCATTTTAACGCTTTTGGAATCTATGAGCTACCTAATAAATTGCTGAAGTTGGTGAATGGCGCTAAAGTGACAATTCCATTTACACAAATAACAATAACGAAATATTTGACTTTCTTGCGAAATTCAATCGTGGGATAGGTAAATACACAGATAATAAATAGGGTTCAAATAGTTCAGATTACATTACCTTTCCTATTTTAAGAAATAAAGCAATAGTATTTACTACGCGATTTTACTGACAATAATCAATACAAAACTGTCTTTCATTCAATTTCAGAAGTCGATCAAGTAGTTCAGATTTTGAGTAGTTCAGAGTTTTATGAAAGGCAAATATCTCGGTGTCTGGCAGGTCCTCCAGAAGAGTCATTATTTGCAAATTATCTTCAGAAATTGGCATAGAAAGTTCAGTGTCCAGTCTTTTGCATTCAATTTTTCCCATTCTAAAACATTTTATTATATTTTTGCCAAAAAAAAAAAAAAAAAAAAAAAAAAAAAAAAAAAAAACCGCAGAACAAAAAAAAAAACACTTTACACTAATGCTGTAAATCAGGGATTAATGATATTAAGACAAAACCTTCACACAAATAGTTTTGTTTTAATGTCACCTTCGTTTGAATATTATTAATATATTTACTTCGTTAAAGTTGTTTTGCTCCCTGTAAAATAAGTTTTGACTTATCAGCTTATTCACCGGAATCAAAAATTTAAATCCTTTATTTATATATATTTATATTAAATAAATAATTTAATAAATAATTTATATTTGAAATCTGTATGTTAAACCTTACGTTAATAATGTATATGGACATGGGTTATACATGTAAATTAGCGGTACTCATATGAAAATGATGGATGCATCACATGTCCACATCATGTCCAAATCCCACCCACGTGATTCATTTAAGCCTCTCTTCGTTAATCTAGGAATTTTACCATTACCTTGTCTGTTGATTTACGAATCAGTGTTTTTTGTCAAAAATGACTTGCTTAAGGGCGGGAATATATTTTCAGAATATGCCGATGTCTATTACTATAACACTCGACGTAGAAATCATATTCATCAGGTGACAGTATCAACAGCTCATTACAAAAATTCACATACAATACATGTATATTATTTTACAACACTTTATTAAAGATTAAATTCGATAGAAAAGTTTAAATCCCAAGTGAAATCGTTTCTGCTGCATAATGTTTCTATACAATTAGAGACTATACTGAGCATCACAAGAAAAGTAACATTAATTTTAACAATGATACATAATGCATTATTTACCATTTGAACTGTATAAATGTGTATAAACAACCTGTAACAAGTATTGTATTGCAGCCTCCGGGTCAATGACCCTCATCTCGATCAGGTTTTTCGCTGTTTCCCTGATCCATTGAGCAAATGCTGAGATAGCCCCTTGTTTGCTTCTGGACATAAATGTAACTTCATTTTCTGTGCACGTCATCAAGAATTCAGTGAGAAATACAATTACTCAAATTATCGTTTCCATGTTGTCGCGGCAGGAAGTATTATTCCGAAGGACAACATGGATAGAGCCAAAATTTATTGCCTTTTTATCCTTGGAAATAGATTTTATTACATGGGAGCTTTTTTCTCCCAAAATTTAAGTAGTATATGACTTAGTGTAGGGATCACAGAATTTTGAAAATGTGCACACAATTCACTTTTCCCCATAGCACGTCATACGCAGTTTTTTTTAGGGACAAAGTCTCTGGCACAATTGAACGGTCGAGGGGGAAGCGTCAATGAGAGTGTCAATTTCTAAGCAACGGGCTAAAATTAGTCACAAAAGTAAAAATATAATAAATTTCACAGTCCTACTCGTATAGGTAGCTGAGGGTTAGCTTGTACTTGAATGAGACCACCCAAAGCTATACATATGAAACTCTCATCACATAAATATTTTAAAGAAACCCTTAAAATATGTACAGAAAACGTAACCTATCATGTGAATCATAACTTGGGAGTGTAGTTACTGATGCCGAATGATTGCGAATGTACACTGAGAAGGGTACGACAAAAAAGCAGCACCCATTAATTTGATCACATTCCCGGAATTGAATGTAAAATGTATTCCGCGTGTTCCCAGACGTCAGCAGCAATGATTTAGTATTTTGGCAAAACCCATTAAACTTTGGGTGTACATGTACCCAAAATTTCCGTTGTAGCAGAAAAGTACTGAAAATACACGAATATTGGAAAACAAAAAGAAAAGGAAAGATAGTTGAAAAATGTTAAAACTGATAAACTGAATGGCGGAGCGGGGCGGAGCGGGGCGGAGCGGGGCGGAGCGGGGCGGAGCGGGGCGGAGCGGGGCGGAGCGGGGCGGGGGGCGGGGCGGAGCGGGGCGGAGCGGGGCGGAGCGGGGCGGAGCGGGGCGGAGCGGGCGGGCGGAGCGGGGCGGAGCGGGGCGGAGCGGGGCGGAGCGGGGCGGAGCGGGGCGGAGCGGGGCGGAGCGGGGCGGAGCGGGGCGGAGCGGGGCGGAGCGGGGCGGAGCGGGGCGGAGCGGGGCGGAGCGGGGCGGAGGGGGGGCGGGGCGGGGCGGGGCGGCGCGTCGCGCGGCGCGCGCGCGCGCGCCGCCGCCGCGCTGCCGCGCCGCCGCCGCCGCCGCCGCCGCCGCCGCCGCCGCCGCCGCCGCCGCCGCCGCCGCCGCCGCCGCCGCCGCCGCCGCCGCCGCCGCCGCCGCCGCCGCCGCCGCCGCCGCCGCCGCCGCCGCCGCCGCCGCCGCCGCCGCCGCCGCCGCCGCCGCCGCCGCCGCCGCCGCCGCCGCCGCCGCCGCCGCCGCCGCCGCCGCCACTGCCGCCCCCGCCGCCGCCGCCGCCACCGCCGCCGCCGTCGCTCACTGCCCCGCAAGATCGATTTACGCACGAACGCCTCGATGCACCGTGGCTCCCCAGCCCGCGGCTGCACGCAGGTCCCCGCCCCGCCCTCCCACCACTCCCTCCCCCCGCTTTCCATGGCCCGGCCCCAGCCGCCCCCTCCCACGCGCTCATTTCACCCGCCACTCGCCTGCTCACGCTGGGGATTGTATCTGGAAATACAATCGATACGCTAAAAGCAAAATTACTTTACAACCATGTTTTGTATTGGTTTATCGTGTACAATTCAAATATTTACACATTGCAAAACGGTAGAATGAAATTTATATCTCCTAATGAGCGATGTAGCTACACTTTTGTCACTCGGGGCAAGAGTTTTAGGCCTCCCCTCCCACTCAGGTGCAAGTTCAAATTCTTGCTTCCGCTCCCCTCCCTCAGCACGCGCCTCCACAGACGCCCTTACGGTTATCTCCTGCAATTTATAAGATATAACTATTCAGATAGAATCTGTCACTACGAAACGTCGCAGATATAAAATAATTAATATTATATGATATTTCAAACCTTCTTGCTTAATCCAACTTTCCAAAATTACATATTCTAATATAGTATTGTACTGTAAGCGCATTTCAAATTTTCAAGTTTCTGAAAGTCCTAACTCTTTACAATGAAAATGCCTCTAAATTATAAATAACTACTTCCAAACAAATGATCCTAAAACAGTGCATACTTTCTCGTAATGTTTCTAAGTGCTCTGCCATATTATCCTACTAGATAAACATGGACGTATATTATCAGCACAGACTGGAATTCAGGTCCTCCTAGTTAACTCACCGTCAGCCATAACACTACGTTACAGAAGGTCGGTACGATTTCAACTCAACTCAATATTTCCAAAACACAATTTTTGCAATTTTCGAAAATATGGAGAGTTCGCTAAAAGTGGGACTAGCACCGGTTTTTGAAAATATAATTATAAATTGTATACACTTCAGTCACAAATTACGCGAAATCTGTTTTTCCAAAAAATTGTAAATGACCTGGTTTTTAAAAAAATTTTTAAAAAAATTTCAGACACAAATCATTCATAATCCACCTAATTTTTCAAACAAAAATCTATATTACATTTTTTAAAGTGTGTTTTACAACAGACTTATTCTAAGGCAAAATCTCTACCTTTAATCTTGTATTTTCAAATGTCAAGTTTTACAATTTTTGCAAATATGAAGAGTTCACAAAAAATGGAATTAGCACCATACTTTAGAAGTCCCTTATCAAAGAAAAAGTTAAAAGAAAAAATTGGGGAGGTTTTTGAGAAAAAATTGTTAAAATAGTTTAAACTGCCCATATATTCAATATAATATATTCAATAAGGCGCCTCAAAAATTTGCAGTTTCGCAATTTTTGAAAAATCAGGGATTTCAACAAACATGAAAACTGTATCATCTCTTACTATCCTTTGTACTATCTGAGGACAACGTTTAATAAAAACTTTGGTGCCATTTTTGAGAAAAGTTTGGAAAAGTTTTTGAGGCTACATGAAAATACCTTCAAAAATCCAAATATCCATTTAATACTTCTATAGCCTTGAGTTCATTCAGATATATCAAGGAATATCAATTTTGGAGAAAATCCGCTGAACGGTTTAGGCGCTAGCGTTGAGCACAGGCAGACAGAGACAGAAGTTTTGGCGTCAATCGATTTTTCCGAAATAAAGATCTACAAATCATGGGACAATTATTGACTCAAAATTTAAACTGGTTTCCAACTCCTATACAGTTTCGCCTCGATCGTCGAGTAGAGTCGGCAGCGCTCTGATATCAATGCAAACCTTCATCGGCAGTACATGTCTGTTCAGTACCCAGTGCCAGTTCAATGTATCGACTCGTCTCTGTTTTTGTGTTTAAACTAGTATTCTAGCCTACTGAATTACTGCCATGTTAAAAGTGTGTGTTGTTACATACTATGCACATTTCCAAACAGCTGCTCCAACACGGGTCAAGTCAAGGGAAATGCTCTCAGCGAAATGCTCTCTTCAATTTAAAAAAAAAATCTGTATTTCGTTTACAAATGAATACGTTTTCTTAAATTCTGGAGCGAAAATGTATAGTTTCTCAAATGTTGCTAACCTCGTTTGTTAGTACTTTTATTCATTATTCAACAATGTACAGTAAAAGGGTGGGGAAACGGTTCCAGAGTTTAACAAAAACGTGCTCAGATTATACTTCACCTCCATAAGTCGAAAACAATTTTTTATTCTTCTTTGACGAAAATACATAAAATCATATGAAATATTTGAGAATTATATCTTGAAAACTCCGGAAGCAGCAGATTTATTTATTTATTTATTTATTTATTTATTTATTTATTTATTTATTTATTTATATTATATCTTGAAAACTCCGGAAGCAGCAGATTTATTTATTTATTTATTTATTTATTTATTTATTTATTTATTTATTTATTTATTTATTTATTTATTTATTTATTTATTTATTTATTTATTTATTTATTTATTTATTTATTTATTTATTTATTTATTTATTTATTTATTTATTTATTTATTTATTTATTTATTTATTTATTTTACGTCAACAAAACAGTTAAAAACTGCGTATGACGTGCTATTGTGAAAAGAGAATTGTGTGCACATTTTCAAAATTCTGTGATCCCTACACTAAGTCATATACTACTAAAAAACACAAACTCCCATGTAGTAAAACTATTTTCAAGGATAAATAAGCAATAAATTTTGAATTTTGAAAGGGAGAAAAAACAACAAAAAACTCCCATGTAATAAAATCTATTTTCAAGGATAAATAAGAAATAATTTTGAATTTTGAAAGGGAGAAAAAAACCAAGAAAACTCCCATGTAATAAAATCTATTTTCAACGATAAATAAGCAATAAATTTTGGCTCTTATTACTTCCTGCCGCGACAACATGGAAACGATAATTTGAATAATTGTATTTCCCACTGAATTCTAGAAGACGTGCACAGAAAATGAAGTTACATTTATGTCCAGAAGCAAAACAAAGGGCCATCTCAGCATTTGCTCAATGGATCAGGGAAACTGGACGAAAAACCTGATCGAGATGGGGGTCATTGACCCGGAAGCAGTAGTACAATAGTTGTTACAGGTTGTTAATACTCATTTACACAGTCCAAATGGTAAATAATGCATTATGTATCATTGTTAAAATTAATGTTACTTTTCTTGTGATGCTCAGTATAGTCTCTAATTGTATAGAAACACTTATGCAGCAGAAACGATTTCACTTGGGATTTAAGCTTTTCTATCGGATTTAATCGTTTAATGTCATCTGGCAAAGTGTTGTAAAATAATGTACATGTATTGTATGTGAATTTTTTGTAATGGGCTGTTGATACTGTCACCTGATGAATATGATTTCTACGTCGAGTGTTATAGTAATAGACTTCGGCATTTTCTGAAAATATATTCCCGCCCTTGAGCAAGTCATTTTTGACCAAACCACTGATTCGTAAATAAAAAGACACGGTAATGGTAGAATTCCTAGATTAATGAAGAGAGGCTTACATGAATCACGTGGGTGGGATTTGGTTATTATTCGTACAATTCGTTTTTGTAATCTAAACGTCTGGGAGCTGTAAGATGTATTTCCCTAGAATATTATGCCATATCTCAGGCGGGAATGAACATTCGCGAAATATACACAACGAACAGTATGAAGGCTGACTGAATTTGCAAGAATTCTGAACGCGTAGCATAATGAACTTAATTTTGTGTTCAATTCATTTAAATGGACGTTCCATTCAAGGTTTGACTGAATTGAGAGACCTAAAAAATTTGTTGTCTTAACATCAGTCAATGGTACACCGTTCATTTTCAATGGAGCACAGAATTGTTTATTTGAAATGGAAAACTGCATTAAAACCGTTTTCCTTTCGTTTAGTATTAATTTGTTATTTCGGAACCAATTTGAAACATCTGATATTGTTCTATTTACTGTTTCTTTATTGCAAAGGATGTTCGTATCATCCGCAAAGAGAACCGTTTTTCCGTTTCGAATCGTCGAGGGCATATCGTTTACGTAAAGTAGGAACAGAGTAGAGCCTAAAATCGATCCTTGAGGAACTCCACATTCAACAGGCAAAGAGACGGATAGGTGCGTACGTAATGTTCCATCATTCCAGTAAGGTATTTCAACTCTCTGAGATCGTTGTTTAAGGTACGAACATAACCAATCTAGAGCAATACCACGAATTCCATTTGAAGGTAATTTGGAAAGTAAAATGTCATGATCAATGACGTCAAAAGCTTTTGAGAGATCTAAAAATAATCCAATAGGTGCCTAGGTTTTATCCAATGATGAGGCGACATCTTTAAGAAAAGAAAATATAGCTGTTTCCGTTGATTTTGATTTTCTAAATCCATGTTGGCAATCTGAAAGCGCGTCGTGTTTAGTGAGAAAGAGTTCCATTCGTACGTAAAAAAGTCTCCCTAATATTTTTCAAAAACCTGATAGAAGAGAAATGGGTCGATAATTTTGAATTTCATTTTTGTTGCCTTTTTTGAAAAGCAGCTTAATTTTAGCTGTTTTGAAAATATCTAGAAACGTTCCAGTGCATAAAGATGCATTAAATATGTGAGTTAACAGGTGTATAATGGCATATGCACAAGTCTTTAACAAAGAATCCGGGAATTCATCCAAACCGGACGAATATTTATTTTTTAATTTACCGATTATTTTGAGAATTTCAAAGGAAAAAGTTTCGGAAACGAATATTGTGTCTAAAATTTAGGGTGAACTGTCTGTTTTTGAATTTTGTGCCTGAAGACCCTTAGTGAGATCGGCAGCAATTCTCGAAAAGTATTGGTTAAAGAGATTAGCCACTGTTGCCGGATCGTTCACATTTATATCGTTATATTTTAAAACAACATTCTCTACGGGTTTTCTAGTTGATTTGGTAGTATTTTTTATTATATTCCATATTGCTTTTGTTTTATTATTTGAGTTCAAAATATCCTGATCATTTTTCATGATTTTAGCCTCCCTTATGACTTTTCGTAACAATGTTTTGTATTTTTTACAGTAGATGAGAAAATCTTGAGATACGTCATGACGTTTAGAAATGAAAAAAAGAATTCGCTTGTTTTTACAAGATGTTCTAATCCGTTGTGTTATCCAAGAACTGCTTTTCCCTGAAATATTTAATTTTCGTTTTTGAAGAGGAAAGCAAGTGTTAAAATGAAATGAAAGAGTTGAAAAGAAAAGAATTATATTTGTCGTTTATATCAGCAGTATTATAAACCCTTTCCCATGATTCTTGCAACAAGTAATCAATGAATAATTTAATTTTACTTTTAGTAAACAATCTAGTCATACGTGTATTATTTATTGTGTCAGTGATCGCATTTCTTATAATGGTAAGAATTTGTGCATCGTGGTCACTGTATCCTAAATCTTTTGTTTCAACTTCATATCGAGTAGTAGTTTTGTTAATTATAACTTGATCAATTGCCTTCATCGAATGTTGTGTGATCCGTGTAGGTACATTAATTGTAATGTTCAAATTGAAGGAATTAATTAAATTGAGAAACTTTTCTTTTACGCAAGATTCGACCAGAAAATCAATGTTAAAATATCCGCAGACAACAATGGATTCAAAAGAACGATTGCTGCCTATGTTAAGTGTTATCTCCAGGTTTTCTAAGAACAAAATATAATCAGCAGTTCTCTTTGTTGGAGGTCTGTAAATGCAAAGTATTATCACTTTTAGTGAAGTAAGATGTACAATAGAAATTTCGAAAATATTTTCAATGGACTACACATTTAATTCTGCCAAGGGGATAGAATCAATATTATTTCTAACGTAAAAACAGGAACCCCCATACGTAGGACCTTTATGGGATTCTCTCTCTCTGCAATAAAAGCCTGCGAGGTAAAAGTTTGGAATTTGGAAAATGCTAAGTTCATTAGTAGATAACCAATATTCTGTAAAGCAAAGAACGTCCGTTTGATTTAGGTCGCTCTGTGGAGCTGCCTCGATAAACTCAGTTTTATTTGAAAGGGATTGAACATTATGGTGGAGAATGTTTATTTTTTGCAAGTACCTACACGAATGTTTTTCTGCTGCATCTGACTGTAGTTGCTATATATTTACTCCATTTTTACCTCGAGTGCGTGGTCGAAGGTTGTAGTGTGTCCCGGCAGTGACAGGTTGTGAGGAAGATGGGGCATCAGATGTAGACGAATTGGTAGTGGGAATGGGAGAAACGGGAGTAGGTTCAGAGGAAGAGGCAACAGGGTTCGAAATAAGAGTGGGGGTGGAGAACGTAAGAAAGGTGAAAGGGATAGATTTTTGGCAGGAGACTGCGTACGACTGGAGTTGATGATGCATTGTGCAAGCTTGTTACCGACTGCATGTTTTCCAGCAAGGTTCATGTGAAGACCATGCCGGTGAAGTGTTTTGCTGAGAGGAAATTAATTTCAAAAAGTGTGACATTTGTTTCTCTAAGCTGCAGTTTCAATTGTTGGTTTGCGTGCTTAATCTCGCTGCATAGTGTTGGTCTGTTGTACCAGAAGGGCAGAGTCGAGACTACAATGTTTGTATTTTGGGCGGCACATGGTAATTTGTTAACATGTTTTTCAGGTGTAAAGTTACCGCCCGTTAATGTCATTCTGCCCTCCTATGATAAGGACTGTGTCCTGATTGGTCAGTGCTTTTGTGTGGGTGTCCAATTCTGCAGTCACATCTGCAAACCTCCCGTTAGGTTTAAAAATAGATGAGACTGAGAAATTGGAGGGTAACTTCCTACTGAGAACGGAGGAAAGATGGCGGCCATGACTGTTAGCTAAAATAAGTACCTGTTTTTTAGGCTCAGTGGGAATGTCTTTGTTTTCAAGTGAGTTAGTATGCGCAGCTTTACGTGTTTTGGTTTTGACGCGCTTCCTAGTCTGTTTGCGTTGGTTTGTGCATGTACTTGTCGATGGTAGAGAAGGGTGGTGAGGATCAGGAAGGCGAGGAAAGTCTGTTTCATAATCTAAAACACTAAATTTGTTTTGAGATGTGACTGGATGCGGTGCCTGTGTCTTTTGTACTGTCACGGGTGTACGATTGGTATTATTCGCAGTGTTGCCGACTTGTACCTAACCGTCTGTGTAGAGAACGACCTCTTCCAACCTTCGGATATGTTGATCTAAATTATTGCTTACGTGTGTGAAGGCTTTCAGAAGGTCGGCTTTGAGAGTGTAGAGAGTAAAAAGAGTAGAACGAGCAGTAGCCATGTCACGAATGCGTTTTAATGTACGTGATAAAAATTGAAATAAATACAAGAAAACCCAGATAAGAGCAACAAAACCTAGCTTTGTATTTTAAAATTGTTAAATTGATGTGTATTAAATAAATTAAAAAGCAAGATTGAATACAAAAACTAGAAGGAATGCTACACACAAAATCTAATAGAGCTAGTACTTACGAATTTTGGCAATGAGGCTACGTTGAATTTCGTCAACTTAAGCTGCATTTGTCAGTAGATTATACTTTACCGTAATTAGATAAAAGATAATATCTGAAAGTTTGTGTTCGATATATAGAATAAGATTTGAAACAAATTCACTTTGATACACCGACCTCGTAACGTTGAAAAAACGGAATCGTCACTTGTCACAGAAATAGAATAAATCTTTCAGAAAATTAATTAGCACGGTGATTTAATTTTGGTAATAAATTGAACTGTGAATAGATTTAGACACTTATCACCACCTCGTAAATCTGAAGTTCGTTGACGTTTGAATGTCCGTTTAAAATTCGTAATCTGTTTGTCTTGGTTAAAGCAAAAAATCAGTTGAAATTATATTCTCAGCTAACCTGCAACAAGTAATAAAAGCACTTAAAACACACTAGGCACAGTCATATCGCTAAAAGTAGTAGATATTCACAAAATGTGAAGAGCAATTATATTTTAATTTTATACGACTAGAATATCTTGTGGAAAATATTCCTTCTAGACTAAAAAAATCAGGAATTGAATGCAAAAATTTCAAAGAATAGTACATTCTCAGGCTGTTACATCTCCGCTAAATGCTTTAGTAGTGTGGAAATCATACAGTCAATATTATTTTGTTAATAGAGAGCTATGTGAAGAAAAATAGCCTTTAGGTTCATGACAACGTATTTAAAGTGAATGAGTCAAAATTGAACATGAGAGATCCAATAGCAAGTTCATTTCCAACAAGTTCATATGAGTGCCGAGTATAACCATCACACTTCAATGAGCGGCCAACGCTTTGTCCATTCCGAGCAAACTATCTCACCTGCGTGTACAGATGATTTGTGGACATTTGAAATCATCTGTACTGAAATGTACCGAAAATTGTTTTGCAAAGAACATAATTTAAACGATACTGTTACTTAATAATGTTTGAAACTTTTCTATCTCTATCATCAACTCACACAAAACAGAGATTACTTCTTCGAGATATATTCCTAACAAAAACAAGATTAAATCTTTCTTCATAATTTCTAAAAGATATTATTAATATGATGCATATCTCTTTGTGAAACATCATAAAATATTGGACATTTCTTTTACACACAGAAGTACTACATTTTTCATTGAAGTTATTAATAAACAAGCCATCTCTTTTGATATTCCGTCCTTGCTTCACACAAACATTCCGTGACACCGAAAATATTGAACTTTTGCAATTTTCGAAAAATCATGAAGAAATGAATACAGGTAACAACGCGTTTTCGGTGAGAAGTGCTACAATGGTATTCGCTCCGGGGTAATAATATTTATTTGTAAAGACAAATTTAGGTCGTTATCCCTTCCGGTGCCTTACGTGACATACACTTACTGTAGCGAGAATATCGAAAACGATTATTTGACAGAGTTTTGCACTGAGCACAAAAATTTGCACACGTAGTTAAGCTATATTTATGTCCAGATGCAAAACAAGGGGCCATTTTACCATTTACTCAATGGACCAAAGAAATCGAGGAAAAAATTCATCAAAATGTGAATGGGAGATCGAGATGAACAAACCTCTACCACTAATACGATTCTATTGTATCACTGGTTTCGAAATAGTAGTTTCGGCGTCGTGTCACGTTTCCTCAAAGAATGTATGGAAAGGAGTTTTGTAGATGTATTTGTAAATGTATTGGCAGATGCACGTAAAGAAGAGTTTCTCTCAAACGTTCCCGAGTTTTTCCCGAGAGTTTTCTTTATTATTTGTATGGGGCGTGACGAATGATCTAATTAATTTGATATGGGTACCCATTTCATTAAAACTTTTAAATCATCAAAAATTACACAAAGGATGTAACTTTTTTCTATCTTCTTGTGCATCGCAAAAATGATTCACGAGGAAGTTTTTTGAAATTAAAAAGTTTTCTGGTACATATGAGTCAGAAATGTTTCATTTTAAACGTTCAAAATTAATTTACTTCAATTTTTCGTTTTTGCTTCCAATTTTTCACGAATATTTTTATATAAAAGGGGTTTTTATAATTTGTTACCTTTAGAGGCAAAAATGCTATAAAACTAAAGAAATAAAGTGTTTTTGTCCAAAAACAGTTTGTAAAATATCAATATTGTTATAAGGAAATACAAACCATCGTGTTAATCGATAATACCTTGAAAGCTTGCGTTCGACATTTTTATTAGGGTAGTGAATTTTAAGGAAATGTTATTCAAGGCTGAGGGAGCTGAAGTATTTAAAGCGTAAAAGACTTTAGACTTTGGTTAATATGCCAAATCCCTGGTTCATTTCAAAGAAACAGCTTCATAAAGAAATTCAAATAAAACCTATCATACACCACATCACCAAGTTATCCAATAATTTTTACAATAATATGTCAACAATTACACAACTATCCAATTACAATTTAGGCAAAGCACCCATACACCCCACCAGAATAAAAAATAGATTTCTAAACATGTATTTTACATCCAATTTGCTGATTTAAATGATTCCTTGTGAGGTGCCCAGTGGGTTTCCTCTCCCTAAGTAATAACTGTAAAGTAACAATAGTTTAGTTTTTTAAAATAGATCATAAGCATCAAAAACATGTGAAAGAGTTTGTAGTGAAAAACTGAACCATGTATACCATTCAGAATAATAAAGTAATTGAAAAAAAAATATATGCCAACAATTTTTTTTAACTCGAATATATAAGTTGAGTTTTTACAAACACGATTGGTGTCCATGAATGCTGCAAAAAAGGTCGAATTTCCGTGTATTGTAGGAATTAAGTGTTAGGAAATGAACATAGTGTCCAGTGTTGTAAGCGGTGGTTTAAAGAATTTTGCCAGACACGGCTGAAATACTCATACTTAAAAAAATGGAAATAAAATTTTACTTTATAAAAATGAATTATAACTACATTTGTTTACGATGAATATTTACGCATTTAATACATGACGTAATAGATTATATCATTTGTGTTATTGCACCTTAATTGCACAGTGACAGTCAAACAAGCACGAAAATAATAATAATTAATCTTGAGTTTCAAATAACACGAGAACAATGCGGTTTTGCGAACACCACTCTCATGTCTGTATTTTGAAAGTAGACATAGTTTGAAATGGCCGTCCCGTCAGTGATGGCCATGTCTTGCGCAAGCCCTCCATTTGCAAAAGTGAAGCGGGCGCCGTGCTCCCGAGAGCCGCGCACTCAGTGTGTTTGCTTTTGCTTTGGGGCGTTCGGGCACGGGGCTATTACGCCTGCAATGACAACCCTTGAGCCTCCATTAAGTTCCGCAGCCGACGAAGAATGCGCGCTGTCGGCGCTGCGTGGCTCCCTCTGCGTTGTGCCCTCAGCGCGGGAACTTGTTTCTGCTAAGTTCGTGGATGCTGGCAGAGTATAATGGCATATTGCGATGCCGCGCGGGAAATTACTTCATTAAAAGGAGGGGAGGGCTGAGGAGTATCATAATATTTTTGAATTTTATTTATGAGGCACATAAGAGAACTATGTCAATATACTGGAAGATGATAAGGTAAATATTGACATAAAAAAAGCAAAGCCTGGAGGTCATGGGTTCGTGTCCTGACGGATGCAGGATTTTCGACACTAGCGTTTCAGCTAGGTCGAATTCAGTCGCTGTCTGGAGGAGAATTCTATTGGCCGGCTGCTCTGATCAGTAGTTTCCCATGGTTTCTCCGACCAACACCAGGCGAATGCCGGAGCAGTACCCTACCGAACGGGCCATGGACCGCGCGCGATCTTTCCTTCCTCTTCCTTGTTCCAACCTCTCCCCTTACACACACACACTTACACTAGCATGCACCACACTACCACATATTTCGGGAAGACCGGTCGGGAGCTTAGAACTTGTCCCGGCTGGGGCGATGCCCCGCTGGTGGGAGAGTCCTAATTAGGGGGAAACCCCACTAGCCGACGGTAGGTCGGCGCCGGATCTCGCCATCCAGCGGTGGAAGATCACTGCCATCTCCCGCAAAAAACCTGCACTACACTAACGGGACTAATGACCAAAGACGTTGACGCGCCCGGAAACCCGAAGAAATCAATCAATTAATTGCAAAAGCAAAGCTAGGAGAACATTCGAAGCGCTTATTGTTGTGCTGAATAAAATACATGTTTACGTTCATCTTGTCCAAAAGCATCGTTTTCCATACAAAATTTAAAGCTTTTCCAGTACGAGCAATAAGTGGAAAAGAGAGCGCTGTACATATGCGAAAAGAATACGTTGAGTACTATCTAATTAAACAGTATTATCTAAAAGGCGCATGATATCGAAAGTGGAAAGTAAATTCAGGTTTATTTACATTTATTTACCGTCAAAAATAGTATAAACTGTACGTTACGTTTAGGGAAGGATTGTAATCTGCGCTCGGTTTTTTGAGCTCCAGAATCCCAATCCCGTAGAGTTTAGATTTGGTCTAGCTATATTGAACAATGAGACAAATAATAGACTATGGAGCAAGCATGTCAAGACCGACGGCAAGGTAACCAGCTTAGAGCTCGCGAGCATAGCGAAAAAACGGCAACAAAAATGAAATTCAAAATTATCGACCCATTTCTCTTCTATCAGTTTTTTGAAAAATATTAGAGAGACTTTTTTACGTACGAATGGAAACCTTTCTTACTAAACACGACGCGCTTTCAGATTGCCAACATGGATTTAGAAAATCAAAATCAACGGAAACAGCTATATTTTCTTTTCTTAAAGATGTCGCCTCATCATTGGATCAAAACGAGGCACCTATTGGATTATTTTTAGATCTCTCAAAAGCTTTTGACGTCATTGATCATGATATTTTACTTTCCAAATTACCTTCAAATGGAATTCGTGGTATTGCTCTGCCTTAAACAATTAAACCTTACTGGAATGATGGAACATTACGTACGCACCTATCCGTCTCTTTGCCCGTTGCATGTGGAGTTCCTCAAGGATCGATTTTAGGCCCTATTCTGTTCCTACTTTACGTAAACGATATGCCCTCGACGATTCGAAACGGAAGAACGGTTCTCTTTGCGGATGATACGAACATCCTTTGCAATAAAGAAATAGTAAATAGTACAATATCAGATGTTTCAAATTGGGTTCCGAAATAACAAATTAATACTAAACGAAAGGAAAACGGTTTTAATGCAGTTTTCCATTTCAAATAAACAATTCTGTGCTCCATTGAAAATGAACGGTGTACCATTGACTGATGTTAAGACAACAAATTTTTTAGGTCTCTCAATTCAGTCAAACCTTGAATGGAACGTCCATTTAAATGAATTGAACATAAAATTAAGTTCATTATGCTACGCGTTCAGAATTCTTGCAAATTCAGTCAGTCTTCATACTGTTCGTTGTGTATATTTCGCGAATGTTCATATTGCAGCCTCTGGGACAATGACCCCTCTCTCAATCAGGTTTTTCGTCCAGTTTCCCTGATCCATTGAGCAAATGCTGAGATGGCCCCTTGTTTTGCTTCTGGACATAAATGTAACATCATTTTCTGTGCACGTCTTCTAGAATTCAGTGAGAAATACAATTATTCAAATAATCTTTTCCACGTTGTCGCGGCAGGAAATATTATTCCGAAGGACAACATGGATAAGATGCCATTTTTTTTTGCCTTTTTATCCCTGAAAATAGATTTTATTACATGGGAGCTTTCTTTTTTAATTTTAGTAGTATATGACTTGGTGCAAGGATCACAGAATTTTGAAAATGTGCACAAAATTCGCTTTTCCCCATAGCACGTCATATGCAGTTTTAACTGCTTTTTTGACGTAAAATAAATAAATAAATTAATAAATAGCGTGGCGCGTGGTTTACACGTAAGGGTTGAACAAGTTACTTTGGGGTGGTGGTACGTCACTGGATACCTGGTCTATGACAGTCTCTTGAAGACAGTTGACAGTTATTTGCCCAATTTTGACGACAGTAATTCCAATTTCACTTCCTAAAGCAAATAAACGATGAATTAAAATGAAACAATAGGTAAGTAATATTCCAAATTGCCAATTGACAGTGAAATAAATTATTTTGTATTGAAAGGATATTGATTTAGCTCAAATATGGATGTTTAACGGACAAAGATACTTGTCTGTTGAAAGACCTGTGTGAAAAGGGAGAATTGTTTGAAAGAAAATATCAAGAAAACATATTTTCATATGAAACCACCACTCTTCGTGATAATTTGATCCCACTTACATTCCCTTATTCATCTTGTCGTGTACACCCCTTTCTGGATTTGGAGGGGAAATGAGAGCGGAGTCAGAGGGAGTTGCCTCGCATAAAACATCTCCACATAAAACAATGGTTTCAAAAGAGTGAATTCTAATTTTGTTCTGAGTTATCTGTTGATTTACCGAGAAAGTGAAGTGATCTATGGCTCGCGGTGTTGGATGTCTATTAATACAAAGATCAGGAGCGTTCATGCAAATAACATGTCCATCCAATCAGATTTTTCAGAAACAGCAAAGAACTGATTTTTGACAAGGTATCGCCTTTTCAAACAATGTAATATGCTGTACTGCTAACCAGTGTAGCCATAATAGTGTACGTATACAGCTATCAAATTAGTTATTTATAATTATGACAATATTTTAGGTTAAAACTTGGACATGTTTGATTGATTGATTGATTTTTTCGTGTTTCCGGTCAACTGCTGCAGCGTCAACTGCTTCGTTCATTAGTCCCGTTAGTGTAGTGCATGTTTTTTCTCGGGAGATGGCGGTGATCTTCCCCCGCTGGATGGCGAGATCCGGCGCCGACCTACCGTCGGCTAGTGGGGTTTCCCCCTAACCAGGACTCTCCCACCAGCGGGGCACCGCCCCAGCCGGGACAAGCTCTAAGCTCCCGACCGGCCATCCGAATATGTGGTAGTGTGGTGCATGCTAGTGTAAGTGTGTGTGTGTGTGTGTAAGGGGAGAGGTTGGAACAAGGAAGAGGAAGGAAAGATCGCGCGCGGTCCGTGGCCCGTTTGTTAGGGTACTGTTCCGGCATTCGCCTGGTGTTGATCGGAGAAACCACGGAAAACTACCGATCGGTAGTTTTCACAATCAAATCAGCCGGCCGCTAGAATTCCCCTCCAGATAGCGACGAAATTCGACCTAGCTCAAAAGCTAGTGTCGAAAATCCTGCCGCCGTCAGGACTCGAACCTAGGACCTCCCGGTCAGAGGAGCTGCAGTGACATCAGTTGATGCACTGAGCTTCCGCTCCCGGCTTGGACATGTTTGCTTTTGTTTGGAAAATGTGGACATGTTTGCTTTTGCATAAAATAGCGTTACTATTATGATCACATTTGATTGGGATAAATTATTTTACTGTAGTGTGTACGTATATATTTTATTTTCCAAACAGACAAAACTACAACAATTTCTGTAGCTAATGTAACCATTTTTTGACATCTAAAGAAATTACAAAACTAAAATCAAAATTAAAATAGACATGTGCCAGCCATGATCACCTACTGAACAATAACAATTATCAACAATTATCTTTCAATCCTTGGCTGTCCATTACAGTTTGAATTTCAGCTATTGGTACATCCAGAACAAAGGAATACCATTTCAGGCAAGCTGTATTGTCTCCACTTATCTCCTAGGAGTTCTTTTATCCATTTATCTTCTAAAAGTCCATTCATCTCCTAAAAAATCTGTTCTAAAAAGTTTGAAAAAAGGTGATATACAATGTTTTAAAAAACTAGTTTTCGCGTAATTTCTTCTCAAAGTTAATACAGTACATAAAAAATTCAAAAACGGTTTGAAGTTTAAAAAAATGTTTTCCCAGGTTAGAGTAAAGGACACTTAAAAAGTTACACAGGTCTGATGTGTTGAAATCTCTGAGATTTCGAAATTGCAAAAGTTAGAAATAATGCAAGAAAAATGTGCTGTTGAAGTCACTAGTTTCTTTCGTCTATACTTATTGTATTGTCTCGTATCAGTAGTAAAGTCAAAATACTCCTTTTGTGGATCTTAAAAATGTAGAAATAGCCTGGACATATCCGATAATGATGTTGAACATGAAGCACGTAAAAACAATTACATAAAACGAAAATAACAACTATATAGTCCACTTATTTAATAGGTTTCAATACGTTCCTAGATGACAAATGAAAAATTGAAACACTTGTTTTAATTACGGACGTGTCTTCGACCCGGTTGAAGGATGGAAATAAATCTTTGTATTAAATTAATAAAAACACACTTAATTTTTTCATAATCATCTTCAGAAATGCTCCTCTGGGAGCATCCCACGAATCCCAGATCGCCTGAAGCTTTATGTAAGGATGAATGTCTACAGCACACAGCAAATCAAGTCTAGAATGTTCAATTACGTCAGCGCTGTAAACGGTGCGTGTAATTGCTTGTTCATTCCGTCAACTTCGTCAACGACCTCAAAAGAATACATCTATTCCGATTGTTAAGAAAACTGTGAGATGCACAGCGAGCAAACAGGAACAGGATTGCATTGCCAAACGATTTATCCTAAATACAGGGGTTTTGCGTGAACGCCACATGACGGCGGTGGACGTTGGCTTCTGCGGCGACGATCCCGCGCACGCACGAGCGCCAGAAATATGGTCTAGATGGCAGTGACTTGCACGGCGCCGAGAGCCAGCGGCGCAGGAGGCTGGGGCGAGGGAGCTGGAGCAAAAGCAAGTACGAGAATGCAGGTTTGGAATGGAAACACGAAATGGAAAAGAAATAGAAAATGAAATTTTTGTTCAGAAAAATAATCTACAAAACATGTTGGCTGTATCCGAGAAAAAATTATATTTTGCAATGCAACTGAAATAAAGTTATATTTAATTTCGTTAATCACCCGCCGCAAAGAAAAACAATGAAGAAAAGTAACCGTGAAAATATATATTAAACATTCTAACGCAGTATGAAAAATCTTTATGGACAGCTTGTTCCCGTAATGTTGAAAGATTACTTTATAACAAAAAAGTGAAAGGTCTAGTTTAATTTACAGGTCAAGCGTTGAAAGGGAGTGAACTGAAGGCGATGGAACGAGTTGCGGGAAAGTGCGCCGAGAATGCAAGCGGGGCTGAGCGGAGCAGAAAGTTAGCGGGGGAGGGCGAGGGCTCCCGGTCAGCGCCGCGCCGGCCGCGCAGCCAGGGCCCGGAACGCCCGAAGCGGCCGCCCCAAACAATGGGCGGAGGCCGCGTCGCATTTCGCAGGCTGCAGACGCGCTCACAAAAGCGCCCCCGCCTCCGCCTCCGCCGCCCAAGTTGCTATCGGACAACTTGCCTCCCGCACCTACACGCAAGGCTACGCATGTATGAGCGACTCTTCTCAACGACACAGCGGGAAAGACCCCTTGAACGCAGATCCGACTTCATTCTTCTGCGATATTATTGTGCAAGTTATACGGGAAGACAAGACTAATACTTTTGTCTTGCACATGTGTGCCTCTTGTTAAAGAAGTCACAAATAAATTTACCTTGATTTACAGTACTTCCACCTTCCCACGTAACAAAAACAAAACGGAATAGCGTTAAGAGGCGAAATATAGTAGTGAGAGTAAGTACGCGTCTGTTGTAGGCCTTAATCAACGAAATGTACGTGGGCGTGCCGCAGACTTAGCGCCGCACGCGCGGTCCCCAGATTACCTACCCAACAAAAGGAACATTTATAATCCGAGCGCCGCGCCGACTCGGCGTGGGCCAGCGCGAAGCGCGTGGCGGGGAGCGGAAGCGGGGAGCGGGGCGGTGGTGTGAGGCGGGAGCCTGGGGTGACACGAGCAAGGGGCCATGTGCACGAGGGCGGGAGAACAGAGGTGGCTGAGATGAGGGTGCAGAATCCGAGGCGCGGGGTACGCTCATAGGGATGTATGGACCGGTTGCCTTAGGCAGGGGAAGCCAGGGCGAAGACGCGGCGCGGCAGTCCAATCGGCTACGCGGGAGCGCTTGGCGTTAGAAGCGTGCGCCCTCCACTTTCTCCGGATCGCTACTTTCGTTTGTTATAGTGTCATCGTTCCACACACTCTGTCAAACCTCATTGTTTCTTTTTTTAAATGGCATCATCATCAGACGCTTTTATTTAAACCATTGTTATGTCTGCTCTGAGGAGAACGTCACTGTAAGAAGGCCAGAAATTACACTATCACTAGACTATACTCATCTTATGTTGATCACAGATATTCCAAAAGAAGTGTTGCACTTTATCATATTTTGTTCCTTTCAAGAGAACATCAATAATCACAATTTATATTCTTCAGAATCGAATGATTATGCGATATATTCGAAGATCTTCATATACATGAAGTGCGAAGTTGCCACGTATCCCAGGTAAGCATCACTGCATTATTCAGAAAATCAATCAACGAAATGCGTATCTAGGTAAATTGACGTCCATGGCAAGCACAGAATATGCCCCTCCCCTCTTGTCTGACGCGCCATTCCACCGGATACCCTACATATGCTACGGTGTTGTTCAGATATCACAGCAATAAAATCATGCGTTGATAAAAACGTGTGTTTTAACCAAACATTGATTAATTCGTATTTTCTTAAACTCCCTTATTTCGGCAGTCATCAAGCAAAAAAATAAAAATTGAGTTCCTTTAGGTAGAAGTTATATTGACTATTTCTGAAGTGCCTGGGCGCTATTTTTCCTTGTTTTTCCTTGTCCTATTCTCACCCCTTACTTACACACACAAACATGCCGGGAGACCAGTCGAGAGTTTAGCGTTTGTCGTGGCTGAACTGAGGCCCACTTCTACGAGATAACCGAATGGGGAAACACCAGGAAGTCGCCGTGTAGATCAGCACCGGATCTACCCTTCAAGTAGGGGAAGAACACCGTCCCCTCCCGTGATCAAACATGCATTACACCTACGGGACTAACGACCTTCGTAGTTGGTGCGCTCGGAAACACGAAATAATGAAAACCCAAAAATGAGGGGAAAATTTATTTTAATGATATGAACTTCTCGTTCTAATTTAAATTAAACAAACAATATAATGTAAACCCAAAAATGAGGGGAAAATTTATTTTAATGATATGATACTTCTCGTTTCTAATTTAAATTGAGGGTCAGAAAATTTACACTTGGGCTGAGGAAGAGGATAAACAGAACGCGCGTCGAACCGAGGGGTAGGTCAATGTAATAAAGAATTCCATGTTTTCCCTTACCTCAAGAAAGCAAACTTTGAAACGTTGCCAAATTGAGGCGTTGTATTCGCGCCAATATTCCCGCTTCTAGTTTCATGGTGTATGCTCTTGACCGACATTCTATTGAAGAGTCAAGAAACGAAACGCAAATTTTGAAGCCATTCCATTTGGCGATACTGTTTATCGTGATACTTACGTCAATAGCCTAAAGGAGTGAGGAGACGGGTCCGAGTCGCTCGAACCTTAGTTTGGGTGGCCCCCTGTTGGACTCTCGGCTTCGTCGTGGCAGTGGCCCGATTCTCTGGGCAAAGAGAGACTTGTTCCTAGCGCATGTGAGGAGCGCATTGTTTGGTCTTCTGTACAAGCCTGGATAGCTAGGAGCTCTGAGCTGGTAAGGCCGCCCGACTCAGGCATTGCATGGAGAGGTTACAGTAAGGGTCAACTGCGTTCTGGCGGGTCGCAGATACCAGCCCAGGGACGTACTTGAACGTCTGAGGGGAGAGGGGTGCGGATAGAGGCAAACGCCTAGGTACCCACCCGGGGTGAATTCCCTCTGGTAAATTACAAGTGCGAGGTAGGCGCACGTCAGCTATTCTACGAATGTTGGTAACATCACGATAAATATTGTAGATTAGTGTGCATTATTGTTAAAGGGTTGTTTTAGTAGGAATGTAGGATAATTGGTAAATCAAATAGTTCCGCCAAAGCTTTTATATATAAATACCAATATGTGATAGTTAATAAATGTTTAGCGATCTCCTCGATCAGCCGCGGAAACATAAATGGTCAATAAAACCAGCCCTGTCCTAAACTTTTCTTTCCGACAGCTCGTCCAACCCAATAAATAATCGATTTTAAAAAACAGTTTCCAGGAACCCAAATCTATGACACCTTAAAGGACATACTACTGTAATCAATATATGGAAACATAATGGAGACGTGAAAGTCACTAAAGAGTCCGACGATTCCATTTTCTAAAATAGAGTTCTCCTCATATTATAATCAAAGTTTGCAGTCCATGATTTATAACATCGAAAGATTATTATTCCACTTTGCAACAACATCAATCATGAATATTTGAAAGACGTTTTATATACGAATTATTGCTTCCTCGCTACTGCTTACGCAGTACAGACAAATATATTGTAATGCTGCAGGAAAAACGGCAAATTTTTGGCAGACATTTTTTTATTGCCGGGCTCTGGTAAAGAGAAAGTGGATAAATCTTGCCTCTACGCAATTTTCGAAAATTCAGGGATATCGACAAAATTGGGACCTGAGATTGTCTTAAGCGTCATTTACGCTATTCGAAGTCACATTTCAATCACAAAATTTAGAGCCGTTTTGGAGAAAGAAAAAGTGTTTCAAAAAGTTAAAAAAGTCATCCATTTTATGCAAAATTACGCGAAAACAAATTTAAATTTTTCGAAAAATGTACATGACTTTATTTCAAAATGTTTTTTTCGAACAGATTTCATTTTTTTCAGTTTTCATTGTTTTCTGCTGTTTAAACAGATTTCATTAAAGAAAAAATCTCTATCTACAATATTTTTGTTGTAGAAAGACGCCGAAAAAATTTTAACTTTCGCAATTTTGGAAAAATCAGGAATTTTAGCCACATCGATTGGGGAATATAGATTTTGGTGAAAATCCTGCTTACAGTTTAGCCGCTAGCGTTGTTCACAGACAGGCGGATAGACGTTTCGACGTCAATTGAAGTAATTTATTGTATATAGGAACATTATTTATCCACTTTTTAGTTATCAGGGCCCGACAATAAAAGATTTTCTCTCCAAAATTCACCCTTTTTAGATAGATGACTATACTTTATCTTCTTACATTCATAAGAACGAAAAAGTAAAAAGAGATTTAAGAAATCGTGCGCATGTAATGAATCCTAATTTACTTTCCAAAACCTAAGCAAGGGATTTTCATAATCTCATTATTTGCTCAATGGATTAAGGAAAACTGAACTAAAAACCAGGCCGAGTGCCACCGACCAAATGACGCTCCAGGTGTTTTCAACTCGTTCTCAATCTGGATATTTATGTTCACCAGCACTGTCAGTTTGTTTGGGATTTCGAAAGAAAGCTTTCATTAATTCGGAAGAGAAGACGACGTTTAATAAACTGACAGCTTTTGGTTGAGGATGATCATCGTTCTAGAGTAGAACTCTTCATTGTATACAAATCATTAATGTTTATTAGGTTTTCCACAAATGCACCTAATTTTTTGAAGTTCTTTCTACTGTTGTTATTATTATTATTGTTATTATTGTCATTATTGTCAATATTGTTATTGTTATTTTTATTATTATTATTATTATTATTATTATTGTTGTTGTTGTTGTTATCATCATCATCATCATCTTGAAGTCACTATTTATTTACTCTGGTATCTACACTAGAATTGCTGAGGTGAGGGCACCTTTGAGATTATAGTACAGAAAAGTAAAAGATAGAAATATTCTGAGCGGTAGAACTCGTTATCTACCTTCATGATGGAAACGTTGGGACCAGACCGTGTTTATTACGCAGTAGATAAATTATTTCACAACTGGTGATAATTTCTTATCAACACAACCGTCACACTCTGTCCTTCATAACGCGCTTATGCTTGGAGTTTTGTGGAGAACTACTGCAAACGGAAAATCATGATCGAGACTGATCTTCGAACACAAAACAATTTACATACATTCAATTAGTGGCGCGACCAACTGTCCAATATTCATAAAACGTAGAGTATGTACATCATACAATAATACATATTTCTTATCAGTATATTGATCCATATATGTTAAATATTGCTCATCAACCTTCACGTGAATGTTTAAGCTATCCACATACTGTTTTCCTCATGATTGGAACATTATAGGAATAGGATAAGGTACGCCCCTCTACAACAAAAACCGTTTTTTTAACTTTATTTTTTCGTCAACAACGCTATTTTATCTGATTGAAATATATGAAAAATAAGAAAATAATTAATTCTATCAGAAAAACATTTTCGATCATTTCTCAGCGCCAAATTCAAACGAAAAAAAAATACTTTTGGAAAAATCACAAAAAACATTTTTTACTGCGTCTTAGAACCCTGTATTATGCTCGAAAAATCTCACATGTTCCTCTCAAAACACAAATTGTTGTGAATTTTTTTATATTTTCAACAGCTAAAACAGTAGTTAAAAATGTAAAAAAAACAACATTTTTTACCGTTTTCCCAATTTCAAATCACCTTGATTTTAAATATATTGTGAAAATGACTGCAACAGTTCGGTGCATTTATTTTCGTGTTTATTATACATTTGTATACATTGTTGTACCAACCAATACTATTTTGATTTTGGAATGTAGTTACAAATTTTCATGTTTTAAAGCTTTCTTGGTAGTATAAGTATATCATACGCTAAGAAAATATGTTTTTGGCAGTATATGTGAAAACAATTCGGTCACAGGTGAAGGATAAGTGGGGGACACGCGGGAAAACGAAGGGGTACAGGTTGGGCCGGAATTTACAAGGACTGTTTTACTGTGGCTTAAAACACCGTCCCGGGCACCAAAAAATCTTAAAACTCCCTCTCAGAACAATCATTTTTCTTAGTGCATAAATATAAAACAACTTCAATTAGAACAGTGATATACATGTACAATAAGAAGTGTAGGGGATATTCACTAATATGATTACATTGTCAAATACTTTAGAGTACGGTCTGATATTTGATTGTAGTGTAGTACATTTTTACTGTGGTACATTTTCACTGTTTTACATTTTTTCTGTATAATTACTTCTTTAATTAAACAGAACTTATACTTTGTAGCTTTTCATGTTTATTTATCTATAAAGAATTTTTTTATTTTCTTCAACAAGTTTCATTTTAACGGTACTTTTTCATCTCTGGATAAGGGCCTGCTCGTGATTCACCGTTAAAAGAGGCACAGGAGGGAGACGCAAAAAGTGAAAGGATGTGAATAAATGGGCATGTGCAGGGCGTGGGCCAGCAATCATATATTTTTGTAGCATGGGATAATCGATATCATTGGAGGGATCATCGATATCATCGTTGATGGCGAAGGCACTTCTGAACGGAAAAGGTGCTGGCGCAATAGCATTTATTGCTTGCCGCAGCTCAGAACTCTTGAGAAAGCTACGCGTGGCGGGACTAGGGGAGACGCAACGATCGAATCGCGTAAAAAGCCGCCGGTGCTTTTCTTATTGATCTGGGCTACTGCCAACAAAATGAACTCATGTTGCGGGATAGCATCGTTTAAGTCATCGCTACAAAAAAGACCAGGCCAAAGGGACACGCAAGGAAACTTGCCATTCACTATTCTATGGAGTTAAGGCAGTACGCTGTTGAAGTTAAGGTTGTACGCCTTTCGTAAACAGTACGCTGTTGAAGACAAAGAAAAAAATTGGGGCTTTTCAGTACAGCTGACCACTCGGATGTACTCACTCGCAACAACGAACAGTACTTAGTGATATATTTACAAAGATCGTAATACTCCAGAGAATGGGAGAGTGCAAGCTGTCGTATTTCACGCTCGCCGCGAAAATTCATTTTCACTCGCAGAAACGTTTTAGTTCCCATAAGGGCGATGAAAACCGTATGGCTTAACGTGCCTGCGACTGCCGCCACAATCTTAATAAATCTCAATCAAAGTAACGCATTCGCAAAATTGGGACTTTTTCCGCAAATGTACTGCAAGGCAGAGGTTTAGTAAATTATATTCATCGTAATTATCATATTAATGGGAAACTCCGCGCAGGACGTGTTGAGCTGTGGTCGCCGTCTGTGTACCGTAGCATCCTGTTCAGGCAGATTCCCAAAGCGGTTTCGTGACTCGCAAATTGCACAAGATACCGCGATAAGGTCTGTATCTCAGAATACTTTATCTCAGCCTTATCGCTTTCTGCTTCAGCAGGAACAACCAAATAAAATATATTTACCAACTAGTTGAGTTATCCGTTCTTCCAACTGGCATTACTTTTGAAAACGTGAAAAAATTCAATAACATTTTCTCAATGTGCGTCTTCATTCCAACTGACGGCGTCCTCCATATTTAGGAAATGAATTGTAACACTTAAAGTAGGGTTATCGGTCATACTCTTTTAAGAGAAGAAGTACTCCTTTACAAGATATTCCCTTTTGTACTCTCCCCACATCCTTCTTTTTCAAAATACCGGGCACCGGTAAGGTAAAAGTGGATAAATCTTTTCCTATATAACTAAAGTACTTCCTTTAATTCGTTGTGTAGTCAGAACCCATGTTTTGTGGGTCCTTAATACCGAAAAATCGGTCGACGACAAGACGTCTGTCCGTCTATGATGAATGTTAGCGCCTAAACCGGTAAGACGATTTTCTCCAAAATTCCCCAATCGATCTGAACGATCTAGAGTCTCAGCGAGTTCGAAACGGATATGTAGATATTTTATGGTACCTGACGTGAAGCCTCACCAATATCTTCTAAATTTTCTCAAAAATCGCTCCACATTTGAAGCAAAATTGAGTACCTCCAAATTGTGAATAATGACTATACCATGTATAGAAAAAAATAATTTACTATGTTTAGGATCAAGAAATATCCACTCTTTCGGTATTTCTCTGTCGAAAAATCGTCACGTTTTCCTGCAGCATTACTTAATATTCTCTTACCACCCATTAATAAAACCACATTACAATCATTTAAAACTGGCTATTTCCGTATTAAAACAACTGGTTACATAGTGCGGAATGGCCGCGCTGGTCTAATACAAAATTATTTTGTTTGTTCGTAATTGACTGTTAAATAAAACAGTTAAATAACTGTGTCTAGATTTTGATCTAGGAGTACCACATATTATGTTGTCTTTCCTGTGGACAAAGAATAACATGTACAGGCTGTTTTGAACTTTGATCCACCATTTGGCTCGGTGCCATCATAAACTTAGGAGTTTGTTGCCTGATAGATCAAGATTGCCATTTCAGAGAATAAATATTTAGAATTTTATTACTATTCAATCCTCTACTAATTTTTTTTGGAAACCAAAAAGTCTAGTCAGCCCCAAAATATGCGTCATCATTGTTTTGGAATCTCGCCACTTTCTACCAAACCACACTTGCACCAGATGAGCTCGTGTAATTGCATTATTTTATACCAAGGCATTCTGAATGAAATAAGCCAGTCACACGGACGTAGAAGTGAGACTGCATTGGAAAAATGAAGAAAAAAAGGCAATGGAAAGGACAAGAAGAGAAGAAAAATTAGTCGTGCTGCAACAGAACGAGCTTTCGCCCATTATTTGTAACTTTTTCAAACATTCAGAGTTCAACGAAAATTAGACGTGCGCCATTTTTAAGCATCCTTTACTCCATCGGAACAAAAAAATAAAAGTTTGGAGCAGTTTCCGAGAAAATGCTTTATTATAAATTGTAATTAAAAACGCAAGCAACAATTAGGCGAAAACTACTCGTTTTTTCAAACAATTTTACATAATAATTTTTAAAGATTGATTGTTTGAAACAGATTTTATCCAAGACAAAAATATGTATCTTTAATACTGTATGTTTGAAATGCGCATAATTACAGTACGTTTTCTTCTTAGGAAGTAAAACGAGAAAATATAAATGGATACTTCAAAGTGAATGACTCCACACTGGACAGTAGCGCAATGGGAGAAAAAGTAAAAATTCATTTGATCAGGTTGCTGCTTTTAGTTCCATTAAAACACATTCGTATATCCCTATCTAATTGTAGAAGTTTGGGCCGTCCGGTGGAGTAGTCTTCCACCTCTGAGACCGGGATTCAGAGCCTGTGGAATTGGCAAAGCGGTCTCGCAGCAGAGTTTCTCGAAGTTGTTTCATTTTCCTTCTTCCATTCCGCCATTACCATCACCCATCTATCATATCATGCATTTCCGAAAGGGCCGAAAATGTATAGATACTGAAGATCACAATAAAGATTCCAAGAACATACGTGGACTATTTGTACAACTTTTAAAATGCCTCCTGTCTCAACTACAGTTCAGTGTTTCTCAACGCAGCAACAGACTTCAAAAGCCATTCTATATAACAAACAGCAGGATAAATTATTTGCACTTCGACATTTGCAACAGACATAAATCCAACGAAATCTGTGACAAAGTTGATATTTTCGACGGTGACACAACAAAATTCTACAAATCCTTAAAAATGCCTTAAACTCATAATATTGTTTGCTATTCTTTGTTTTCTACTACAAAATGTCCGATATGTATTGCTTCTGATAACTTTCTTATGTATATTACTTCTTCTTTCTGATGTGTATTACTTATGACAACCTTTGTAATGTATATTCCCGTGAAATAATGAATTTTTTTTAAAAAAATGGGATTATAAAACCGAATTAGTATTTACGCATTGTTAAAATTTTACAGATATTTCCCATGTTCATGGCATTTAATACTTTTGAACCTAAAAAAACACTACAACGATTTCCCTGAGTGTGGTAGACGTGAGGGCAGTGGGCTGCGAGCGCGCGCCGAGCGCGGGGGCTGTGGGCCTGGAAGTGCGCAACGAGAGGGCGGAGTCCTCGGCGCTGCCACTCGCGCTGATAACGCGGGGCTGGTGCGCTGGCTAATCTGCTGGTAAGGCTATCCGCGGCGCGGCCGGCGCGGCGGTTCCCAGCTTCGGCCTCGCCTCGGCACCGCCTGGTACGCTCGCTGGTGGAGTGTGCGGCCACGCCTGGCAAGGGTTCGCGCTGTCCGCGGGTTGCTGCAGTCGTTGTAGGTTCACATATATTCCACTTACGCAAAGGATATTTCAGACGAACTGTTACAATGATGCGCTATTCATCCCCAGTGCCGCCGAAAGAAAATCCGGGCGCCGCTACAAACATGTGTGGGCCCTTATAAAACAATCGATTATACTGGTTTATTTTGATTAGAACCAATGCCTTATCATTAGATGTCTGCTTTTGCTAGAGCTAGTTGTTCATGGTTCATGCTGATGTCTGTTATACCTCATTGAATTCACTATTATTGGTCTTGATCCCCACGAGACTGTTAATATTGTAAATATAGTGAATAAGAAAATGAAAATGATGAGGAACCATAACAATAAAATGAATTAAATAAATATTACAATTATAATAATAATTATGGGACGCGTTGGGCTTTACTGGCTTCTTTGAGCACCATGAAGCCCCTTGAGATACATGATATACCGGTTACCGGTTGCAGCCCCCTCTCTTCAGGTCTGTTCACTATTTTTTAGCATAATTTTCTCGACCCTCAAAACCCTACTTCCACGTTTCACGCAACAATATATCAAACCCAGGATGTTGTTTCGTTTTATTCTACTTCAGGCCTTTTGCAAAGCCCTGGCATCCAACATCACGCAATGATTTTGCTGTTGCAGATCAATATCGCTCGAAAACATCAAGTCAAATATTTTGCACAAACATTCCAGTCATTCTACCGAGGCGAGTGTTACTTCCAGAAACGAAGCCTTCCTTTCCAGTCTTCCTAAATCACTGCACGTATGAGATTTAGCGTGCATGATATGAAATTCTCTTATGCGATACCAAAAGTTTGTTTTCAGTTTTTCATTTGCCGATAGTTTTCGAATGAAGAATTAAAATGCTTTTCGTCAAGTTCATATCGAGGAAAAATTGCCTTTTAATGAAAGCGAAGTCCAAAATTCCCACCGTAATGAGAACACCTTCAAAGACATCTCCCGTCCCCCAGTCTCATGACCACCCAAGAAATTCAAAAAATACATAATGAAAGAAAACTTTTGTGTACCTTAAAAAGTTTTCAAATTACTGTGATGAATTATAATCCCATTTTCAAATTAATTGCGATTCTTGGTTGCAATATATTGCGAGCCTCGACAATTTAATAAATTGCTTCATTTTATTTTCGAACTTGTATATAACTACTACACATACATTACTTATGTAATATACAACACATACAAGCAATCTCTTCATCTGTACCTTCACTAGCATTTAATAACCCAGACTGCGTCTTTTCATTTATTATCCAGTGTATAATTACTCAATGATGAACTGTAGTATAATTTTGTGGTTGAAGGAGCGTTTCTCACAATGTAATATGCAATCATGTGTGTGACTTGTCTTGTAACAAATTCACAAATACGAATAAATATACGTGGATTCTTTTTTGTAAATATATTGTATGTTATATATTTTTGGGGGATAATACAATTTGCGTGTGCATTTGTGCTCCTTTGAGCTCCGGAATACCTAACCTCTCTCTTTTTATATACGTAGAATGAAATAAATGTAATAACGTGCGTTCATGGCAACATTTAATAACAAGAAATGTTAGCACCCATTTAATAAAAAGAATTTGAGTCGGCAAACGGGCTATTTGAGTTGATGGTATTGGTGAAAAACTAACTAAGCGCTCCTTAACTCGTCTTGGATCTAGCAAAACTGGGCGCCATAAAATCATGCGCTGATAGAAAGTAGCATTTACTGTCGAGAAGTAAAGCAAAAGTATCAGCATTTTCTCATTAGATCCAGGGAATGTGGACGATAAACCTAATTTTCATGGCATTGACACAAAAGCTTATTTTAAGTCTGATAGAAGCATTTTCATTTTTTAAATCATACAATACAAAATACAAGAGATTCATAATGTATTATTATTATTATTATTATTATTATTATTATTATTATTATTATTATTATTATTACTAACATGTTATTTTCCTTACAAAGGAAGAAGCGAGCATAAATGGCATGTCTCACGGCTCGAGCGTGCCAGTGATTGGCAGGACGTGGGTTTGATCCCGGCGAGGTTCCAGGAATTGATACGATGCGCTTAAGATTGAGTAGTTTGTGGCGCCTGCCACAAACGACCGAGCCGTGGTTTCCTTGATCTCTTTCACGCAAATGCCGAAGCAGCACCTGACAATAAGGGCCACTGCGAGGGAAAACCCTCGGGACAAGGACCGTGCGCGATCCCTCATTCTCATCCTTAAGGCCGGGAGATTGGACGATCACTCATCTTCGTATGGCCCATATAATGTTTCATTAAAACTATTATTGTAAACGCTAATTAACCGTGATTTTAGGTATATATTAGCAAATCTACTTTTTAATCTGTCTACGATTTCATGCTTCAGGGCCACTCGTGCCTTAGAGCAAAGTTGCTTGCCTTTCACCTAAATGGTCCGGGTTCGATTCCCGGACAATCTCATTTGACATTTGTCACAACAAAACGTATTTGCCTGCTTCACAGAGGCTAGTACAACCCCTGTGAAGCGTCCTATATCCTGACACACTCTCCAAATTTTTTTCCCAATTCTGGCCGCTGGATAGTGACGCTGGAGGGCGTACGCGGAGACTACCTAGTGGTCCTTTTGACAACTGACACGGCTCACGGACAACGTAAAACTTAAACTATCAAGTATAGTTTAACAGAGGACTATTCCAAACGTTCCACGAAATTATCATACCCAGTTTGAAGGCAAGGGCGCCCAGAAAGTCGTTTGTTTCAAAGATTTTACCCCGAAACTAAAAGTTCTTCCGATTCTGGGTTAATTGTCAATATTTCAGCCTCCAAAATTTTCTTATTTCTAAATGGTCTTAGAGAAGCTTAGTGTGACTCAGTAATGGTACTGGGCCATACTAACAATACTGGTCCCGTTAGTGTAGTATATGTATATCAAGAGAGGTCTTTCTCCCTCGCTGGATCGTGAGAAGCTGCGACCTACGCGACAGTTGGAGAGTTTCCCCTCTCCAGGTACCGTCCCCAGAGGAGCACCGCTGCAGCCGAGACAAGCTCTGAGCTTTCAACTGACCTCTCGGCATATGTGGTTGGGCAGTGCATGTAAGAGTAGGCGGAGAAGAAGATGGATTTCCATGGATGAGGAAAGAAAGATCTCTTGTGATTCGTGGCCCTTTTGTTAGCGTACTGCTCTGGCTAGGGCTCTGCCCGGTATTGATCGGAGAAACCAGAGAGAAGCTCTCGATCAGTGAAACCCACCGCTAGAATTCTCCTCCAGACAGTGGTTGAATTCGAGCTAGTACCCAAACGAGGGACCAATATTCGCCACTGCCGGAACTTGGACACTAAAACCTCCCGGTTAACGATGCTGCAGGGGATACGATGCTGTGGATGAGCTCACGCAGGCAATGAGAGGTTTAGATGCGAAGATTTGATTGGAGATTAACCGAAGTAGAAAAGCGCTTACTCTATTTGTGTACTCCAATTTTTTGAGCAAATGACCTCAAAGTGAACTGATCTTCGAACTTGACAAAACGGAGCATTCAGATCATATTTCATATTTAAAAAATAACCAAGTAAAATTCATTTTGAGAACAATTAAACATTGATAACACTGATGACATGTAAACCACTCAAGCATCGTTAACATATTTTGATACAAAAAAAAACCTGAAATTTTGCGTATCACATTCAGCGCCATCTGTGGGCAAAAATTACTTAGTCTGAAGTAGCTTCCAATCAGCTAAGCAATTACTAATGTTTGGTAAATAAACACAATAAATTAATATTTCACCCTTAAAAGTTTTAAAATGTTATTTAAATTCGATCGCAGATATCGTACTTACATTTGATCATTCTTAACCTACTTAAGGCATGAACTATTGGCCATTGAGGGCCCGTCATCCGCTCCAGCCCACTGCGCGCTCTTTCTATAATGAGCATTTAGGACAGCACGAGCGCATTCAAGGGCGAACGCCATGCGGGGTGGGAAGCGGCCGCTGCCGCGATGGAGTCGTAACACGGCGGGCGACCTTGCTTATCGACGAGCTCTGCCGCATTCCCGGGAACATGGAAAAGGGGCGTTTCGTCGACATCGTCGCTCTTGCCGCTCCCCCCTCTTCCTCTCTCTCTCTCTCTCTCTCTCTCTCTCTCTCTCTCTTCTCTATATCTCTGTCTCTCTCTCTTTTTCTCTCTCTGCCTATCCCGCTGCCTCCCCGTGTCTCCCTTCGCCGCGTGCACCAGCACTCAGCCGCTCCAATCACACAGCTCCAACCACCCCCTCGTTTATGGCCGCAGCTACGGACGGTATCGCGGCCGTTGCCTCCGTTAATATTTCCTGCATTTCATCATGCGTTCGTTGCTGCTAGACGCGCGAAATACTTTTGTCGCTCTGTCAAAGATTGGACAATTTATGTCCATGTTCATTTTCTGTTACGTAGTTCTTCTGTTAATCTCTTCCAGATAGAAATGTCGTTAAACTGAAACTGAAATAGAGTTCGTTTTTACTTCGAGGAACCAATGTGATATATTTTTCTAATTACACATTCATTTCCCTTTTTCCTAACTGTTTTTATCGTGAAAATTTAGTTAGATAACTCAGTACATTAATTTGGGAGATTTTCGCTTACAATGTCGCCCTCATTCACGAAGTTTTCCTCAATGTACATTCGCTTCGCATGTCTCATAAAAATGTTGTATGGGGCAGCAAATAGGGTGGTGCGGGAATGGATAAATTATGACCAATATATTTCATTTTTATTTAATGCGTTTCACTCTTTTATACATACTATGTTTAGAACCTCGGTAAATTAAAGTTATGTCCTAACGTCTGTTACAATATCTCTATAAATTGGCGGATTATGTTCATCATATTAATTTTACAATCAGAATGTGCAACTCTTTATAGAAAGTTTCGTTCTAGAACTTTGGATCTATTTGAAATACAGTTAGCACGAACATGCTTAACACGCATTTCGCCGTAACACGAACAAAACTTCGATCTCGGCAAGGGATTACAGTAATATGGACATTTATAATACTCGGATAACACTAATGTTTAAAACAGGAACTCCGAATTATTACGGCCTCTTGAAATTCGTGTTATTAAAGGTTTATTTTAGTAGGGTCTAGGAGTGAGGAAGCATGTAGAGTTGAAAATGGATGAAAATAAATAATTTATGTATAATTTAAATTAAAATCACCTCATAATCCATTCTGCTCACCCACTCACGTAGTAATATTATTCCATTCGTTTAGTTTTAAACATTTCAAATATTTAAAAATTATTATCATCGTATGATTTATAGAACATTCATTCTGATCACAATTCAATATTACTGACGTCTAACTTTTACTTATTTAATGTCAAAACGTAACAATGAAAACTGATTATCGTACTGCGGGGAGAAGTCCAGTCTGTAAACGTTTTCTTGAATTTTGGGATGAGCCAAAACACACACACACGCGCGCACACACACACACACACACACATATATATGTGTGTGTGTGTGTGTGTGCGCTCGCTCATATATATATATATATATATATATATATATATATATATATATATATATATATATATATCAGTTTTCTCTGAACAATGCAGGATCGGCAAGTTTATGGCAAGTAACATGCCGTAAAGAAATTGTCTATAATCGTTTTAGTTTTCGAGAAATGTAATCTTTGATTTTTTAAATGGGATTATACATTTTTCTCACTGGCAATAGATAGATAATGAAAAAAGAAAAAAAAAAATATGTATAATATGTTAGTATTTTGATAGTAATTTAAGTATAAAATTTTATTTTCTGGCATGTAATTTTCAAGTAAACTGGCATTTCGTGTAGCAGCCCTTACTACAGTCGCCGTTGGGGGACGGTGGCCTTCGCGGGGTCGATACTGCTTCGTGGAGACAGGAGTGTGACAGGGGTGGCCGTGAAGGATGAAGACGTAAGTACAGGAGTTCATGGTCTTGACACGAACATATAAACAAACATTAATATTAACGATCAGAATGAGAGATATTTTCTCATTTGTGCATCTAGATTGAACTTTCCTTCTTCTGAAATTCCAATGCAACGATAATCGAAAAGAACGAAATTTAAAAAAAAATGTAGCGGAAGGTGATAATATTAAAGGTCATTTTCAAAATTACAAGAATCGAGCTCAGTGCAGAAACATACCATCATTTTCAAACATGGGAAGCGCATGAATGCTTAAAGATTTTCACTGTAATATTTCGATTAATTCATCAAATAATAGACATGTGTTCTTATTATTTCTGTTAATAACTTCTATTTAAACACGCACCAAAAGAACAAAACAATCAAATTTTTAAATACTCTTGACAGTTGTATCAGTGTAAATTTACCAAACTTTAACAAAAATGCATATCTGCAGTCGCGACTACTAATACTAATTGGAGAGTTTCTCACTTCATAGCGCCCCGTGCTGCCACAAACTTAAAAATCCACGGCAGAAGACGAAGTGCACCGTTATCTTTTCCATTTATGAACAGTAGAGAACAGCAGAACTCGTATGGTTGCGAAGTGGACGAGAAATCATCTTAATATAAAATGTAATTTACCAACGAAGAGACGATGGTTGAATTCTTGTCAAATTTGAAAATGATATTTATTACTACAAACTTCGTTATGCTGCCATTTTTTAATTCGTTCTTTGGAATGATCAATGTTTTGGAATTTCAGTAGACGGCAAGTTAAATCCAGATAAATCAATGGAAAAAACTCTCTTTCTGATTGTTAAAATTGGTGTTTCATAGTGGGACTGTGTCAAGACCATGGACTGCTGTAGTTATGCCTCTTATCCCTCACTGCCACCACTTTGCCTCCCCTCTTAACATTACAGTCTTGACGCCGCGAAGACCACCTTCCCCGAAGTTGCAAGGGCTGTTACACGATTGCCCATTTCATTCAAAATTGCATGTCAGAAAGTCTAATTTTATACTCAAATTACTATCAAAATATTAGCATGTGATACATTATTTTATTCCACTTTTTATGATCTATTCATTGCTGATAAGAAAAATATATAGTTCCATTTAAAAAATCAAGGATGATTAAGATATGATTACGTAGGCTTCCGCGGACGGAGTCCTGTCCGGGACAAGCCGCGTCGATTTTGTCCCGGACAGCCAAGAGACAAGGATGATTAAATTTCTCGAAAACGGATGGGGCTAATTAACACGTATATTTGTTCATCTTTTATCATATCTATTTTACGAGATATTTGAGGTAACTTGTTTTTTTCGAATAGAACTATATATTTTTTTCATTCTATCATAACGAGCATAAAAAGAGGAATTCAATGATATACATATTGCCACATATTCGATAAGCATTTTTTAAAGTAATTTTTATTTTTTTTTAAATTTCAATGTTCAGGAAAAAAACTGCAACAGTTTTTTTGAATATTTGGAATCTTTTTGTTTTTTCCAATACTAAGATCCCCTCCCTTCCCCGAGCGCGTGTTTGCTGGTGGAGTGCTGCGTGACTTTGTATGGCGGACTGTTACATTAAAAAAAATATCTGTTAAACTCGAGTCGCAAAAAAATCAAAATTACTCATAAAGATGCTTATCTAACATATGAGAATATTACATCATTGAATTCTTCTTTTTACGTTCGTCATGATACACTGAAAATGTATGTATAGTTCCATTTAAAAAAACAAAGTTGCCTCAAACATCTCGTAAAATATAAGTGAAAAATATAAATACAGTGATTGATTTCTAAAGTTTTAGGTCCTGGAACGCGCTCCGAATTACTTATTATTTTTAACAGAAATAATTATAAATTTATTATATAACTAATAATAATAATAATAATAATAATAATAATAATAATAATAATAATAATAATAATAATAATAAATCCCGTGTGGTGACCGGGGATTTTAGTAGAATAGCACCACGGGATCTCTCCTTGTCGTAAGAGGAGACTAACCGAAGCAGCTGTCCGCTGTCCCTTCCTGTGAAATTTATACATCTCATTATCCCTCTTGCCCCTGTCCTAAATTGTCCTTCGTCTTTTCCCTTCTTCAGGTGAAATACGAACTCTCCATGATATCCCACCTCTTTCCCTTCCCCTTTTCCTGCAAATCTTCGTAAGTCCAACCCTACATGTCAGCAACAACAACTGTGCCACGTGGAAGACAAGCAATTGTCACCGATTATAAAGGTGCTTGGGGAAAGGGCAATTACCCATACTTATATGGAGAGACGTTTAAGAAGTCAAAAGGCCTCGGAAAAAGAGCCGCTGCCCGGGTAGCGCCGGGGTACGTCTGGAGCCGGGGCCGGGCGTGACAGCATGCGAGCCACCGGTGGTAGGACACTGAACAGGCGGGCGCCTACCGGGTCACCCGAACAAACTACAGCCAAATCCCAAAGAAGCAACCAACAATCTGTGACTTCACCTGCCGACAGTGTTTTCCCCGAGCAGCTGCTCGCAACCACCAAGGCGGGGAAAGTGAGGCAACGTATGAAGTGGACAAATAACTTAAATGAGTGTATTATGCGCGTCTACTACAGAGCCACACGTTTAGAAACAGAAATGATTGGATACAGACAATCTCTGCATGCTGAATTCAGAGAAAGATTTCCTCATATTGGCGTCACAGATCAGAGGCTCGTAGATCAGAAAAGAGCTATACTTAAAAACAATCTAATCCCAAAAGTAAGGTTGGAACAAATTAAACAGGAAGTAGCAGCAGAAATCTCTTCCGCCAGTAATGGATGCCCCTTGACACAAACTGTCACAGATTCACACGAAGTTCCAAATTCAACCCAATTAGCTGAAGCAAATCAGGATCCATCAACACCAGGTGCCAAGGAAGACAACATATCAGACGTAATTGACATATACCAGGAACTTTTTCTCAAGTACTCGGGATTAGATCCAACACTTTGCCCCAGAATTCCTAAACTCAACAGCAATAGAAACAACAGGCTTGTTCAAATTATTCAATATATAAATGCCCTGCCAGATCAAAGAAGAAGATACATTAACTGATATACATGCTATACTTTACTATAGTTTACTGTGCAGCTGCTACCGTAGCTGTAAAATCTTGTTTTAAATTAAAGGATCAGTCAGAAAGTGAAAAATGGAAGTCAATCAAGAAAAATACGAAACCACCATGGCAGCAAAGACTCGAAAATCAAATTCAGTATCTCAGACAGGAAATAGGTCGAGTAACGCAATATTTGAACCAACCATACAACCAGAAATTAGCCAAGAAAATTAAGAAACATAGCACCATTGGTCCAAATTTAATAGCTAAATATTTAGATGAATTGAAACAGAAACTTGCAGCTAAATCACAAAGATTGAGACGATACAAAAAAGCAACAAAACGTAAACAACAAAATTCAGTGTTTCATTAGAATGAAAAAGTATTCTATCAACAAATCAGACAAAATTGCAATTTCCAGCCAGAGAACAACGGTGCACCAGATCAACAAACTTTAGAACAGTACTGGTCAAACATTTGGTCAGAAACTAGTCATCACAATAGTGAGGCACACTGGATTAAGGACGAAATTAATAATGTTCAAAATATAGATCCAATGTTATATCAAGAGATCACAATAAAAGACGTCAGCACTGCAATTGCAAAAACCCACAACTAGAAAGCTCCTGGCCCAGAGTACATTCACAATTTCTGGTACAAGCAGTTTACAACGCTTGTAACCCATAAGTTGGCTCAGTGCTTCACACAAGTCATTAATAGCCCAGAAGACATGCCTTTATTTTTAACCAAAGGTATTACATACATGAAACCCGAAAGTAGAGACACACAGAACCCATCTCAATACCGCCCAATCTCTTGCCTTCCCACAATGCACAAAATTTTGACTTCATGCATAACAAGTAAAATTCAAGATTATATTGAGGACAGAGAAATAATTACAGAACAGCAGAAAGGTTGCAGTCGATTACATAAAGGATGTAAAGAACAACTTCTAACAGATATGGTCATTCTCCAACAAGCACATCAAAACCTTAGAAACTTGCACCTGGCATACATTGACTACAAGAAAGCATTTGATAGCGTTCCTCACAGTTGGCTTATTGAATTTCTCCGCATATACAAAATTAACGAAATCATCATCAACTTTCTGGAACATATCATGACTCATTGGAGAACAACATTGTCCTAAAGGCAGCAAGAGTTAACGAGATCAGAATTAAGCGGGGAATCTTCCAAGGAGACTCCTCCATTGTTGTTCTGTCTGGCTCTAAATCCCCTATCAACACAAATTAACAGTACTCACTATGGCTTCCAAATTCGTAAAAATAAGAAGACTATCCACACCATATCACATCTGATGTATATAGATGACAAACTTTACAGTTCAACAGACAGACAGCTTCAATATCTCCTTGAAATAACACGAACTTTTTTGAAGGCATTCAGATGAGTTTTGGTATTGACAAATGTAAGACGCTTTACGTAGACAAAACTGGAAAGTTACAGAAGATAGACAGCACACTCAGTGATCAAACGACAATACAGGCAATGGGCGATGAAGAAATATATAAGTATTTAGAATTCGATCAAGCAGCAATCACAGACAACAAGGCAATAAACATTTGCAGTACCGTAAAGTATCATTTGGAATTATACGTGGGCGACACAGACCTGAAGAATTCAGAGACTTCCCGCACAATTTTGACAAATTCAGACATCACATCCAAATAGCGCAATAGAACGAGTGACACTCCCACGGAGTGAGGGAGGAAGAGGCCTAATAGATCTAATGAACTTGTGCTACAAACAAATCCATTTCATCCATTCATGCCAGAAACAGGCAACCTTAGACGTACACGCTGCAATAGTTCAAGCAGATACTAAATTAACCCCTCTTAACCTTAACAACAAACAGCTGGACATTTCGCCGCGGGTTACAGACAATAACTGCAAAATAGACATGTGGTCAAGAAAGGAACTCCATGGACGCCATGCAAATGATCTCAAGCAACATCATGTAGACTCAAAAGCCTCAAACATTTGGCTAAAATTCGGTAATCTGTTTGGCGAAACAGAAGGTCGCCATACAGGATCAAGTGATCAACACTAAAAGTTACAGGAAGCATATCCCCAAACAAACAATAAATGACAAATGTCGAAAATGCCATACAACAGTTGAGAGCATACAGCACATCACATCAGGATGCAAATTAATGGCCCATACAGATTACACCTATAGGCACAATCAAGTTGCAAATATTATTCACCAGAAACTGGCAGCGAAATCCAACCTACAAGAAATGACCTGCCCATATTACAAATATGTTCCCGATACTGTACTTGGAATTCAAACTTTAAGTTTACTAGACGAGAAATTATTACAGATAAAACTTTCACATAACTTCCTTAGAAAAAAAAATAACAAAGTATACAGAATAGCATGAAGTCAAGGCACTATGGCATCTCCAAAAAGTTCATATTGTTCCTCTGGTCATTTCGTGCACAGGAGTTATACCAAATAACATCAATAAAAATCTGGAACTTATTCAAATACCAAAATATACCTATAAAATTATGCAAAAACCGATCATCTTAAATACATGCCGGATAATAATAATAATAATAATAATAATAATAATAATAATAATAATAAAAAATTCCGGAGGTACCGGAACGCCGTTCTGTCGCATTATGCCAGGAATGCAGCCACAATTTTATAGTTGTACGAAGACGCCGAAAATAATTCAATCATTTGCAATTTTCGAAAATTCAGAGTTCACCGTGAAAATCGGTTACATGCCACCTTAATTTATTTTATATAGATTAAGGCTCCCACACACCGACGCGGAAGATCCGCAGCCTACGTGGATTGGCGCAGAGGAAGTTTCGCGTCACGTGTTGCCTGAGCACGTTCAGACCTGCGCAGCAAGCGAGCGTCGCGGCAACGGATTGGCAGCATTTAATCGGCAGATAAATTTGTAACGCACTCAGACGCGTGTCTTCCGCTGCAGCTCGATTTTCGCTGAAGTCCGCCCATATTCGGGAGTCTCCGGTGTGAACGGTGCCGCGAATTCCGCCGCGAATTCCGCAGCCGCGTCTAGCTCAGAACTTTACGCGCCGCACCCGCTGCGGATCTACCGCAACGGTCTGTGGGAGCCTTGAAACATAACCTTATGATGTTTGACTGAATATTGGTGGAGTTTTTTGGTATGGTTTATGGATTTTTTGTGATTAATGATGGTTTAAATGGACTTTCATTTGAGGGTTTGACTGAATCAATAGAACTAAAAGTTTTTTCTCTTAACATTTCTCTTAACACATCGTTCATATTCAATGGTGTGTACAATTGCTTATTTAAAATGGAAATGTATATTGTAACCGTTTCCATTCGTTTACTATTAATTTGTTACTAAGAAACCAATTTGAAACATCTGATATTGTATTAGTTACTGTTTCTTTATTTCAAACAATATTCGCATCATGAGCAAGGAGATATATTCTTCCGTTTTGAATGGCCGTTTATGCACAATGTGAAGAGAATACGGTTTAAAATTGATTACTTCACGCCCCCATGCGCAAATGGTAATTGATAAGAAAGGTAAGTAAATATTGTCCCTTCATTTTAATACCAAATTTCTACTCCCTGAGATTGTTGAGGTACGAACTTAATCAATCGAAGGCAATAACATGAATTATACACGAAGGAAACTTTGAAAGTAAAATAGTATGATCAATGACGTCAAATTATTTTGAGAGATATAAAAATATTCCAATAAGTGCTTTATTTTTTTCATTGATGAAGCGACACCTTTAAGAAAAGAAAATATGGCTGTTTCCATAGATTTTGATTTTCTAAATTCGTGTTGGAAATCCAAAAACGCTTCGTATTTACTTAGAAAGGTTTCCATTCGTATGTAAAAAAGTCTCTCTAACATTTTTGAGAAAACTGACGAAAGTGAAGATGGCCTACAATTTTGGATTCATTTTTGTTCCTTATTTTGATCTTTCTTTTCAAAATATTTACAAAACAGCATAATCTTAGGTGTTTGGAAAATATGTTGAAATATTCGGGTGCTTGATGTATAATGGCAGGTGCACAGGCTTGTAACAGACAATCCGAAAATTCATCGAATCTGCAGGAATTTTTCTTTGGTTTAAGTTCTTCTGTTGAAAGCAACATCTTTTTCGTTTTCAATAATTTCATTTCCTTTCAGCAGAAAAAAACCATTATTGAGTATTGGCGAGAAATATTATTCGGTACTTCTATTTATTTATTTTACGTCAAAAGCAGTAAAGAACTCTGTGTGACGTGCTACGGGAAGAAGTGAATTCAGTGCACGTTTTCAAAATTCTGTGATCCCTACCCTATGCCATACACTACTTGAATTTTGAATACAGAAAAAAGGAGCGGTTTTTTGTGAGTATTGTTAATAAAATTATTCGTTCCGTATAATAAAATCTATTTTCAAGGGTAAATCAGCAATAAATTTGGGCTATTACCCTCATCATGTCCTTCGTCAAGGAATAATACTTCCTGCCGCGAGAACATGAAGAACGATAATTTGAATAACTATATTTCCCACTGAATTCTAGAAGACGTGCACAGATAATGAAGTTACATTTATGTCCCGAAGCAAAACAAGGGGCTATCTCAGCATTTGCTCAAAGGATCAGGCAATTTGATTGAAAAACCTGATCGAGATGGGAGTCATTGATCCAGAGGCTGCGGTACAATACTTGTTACAGGTTGTATAGAATTATATAGTCCAAATGGTAAATAATACATTAAATATCATTGTTAAAATTAATGTTACTTTCCTTGTGATGCTCAGTGTAGTCTGTAATTGAATAGAAACATTTATGCAGCAGAAACGATTTTACTTAGGATTTAAAGTTTTCTATCGCGTTTAGTCGTTTAATGACATCTGACAAAGTGTTGTAAAATAATGTACATGTATGGGAAATCTACTTCTGCCATCGGAGGCCACATGGCGTTGAACCGATTGCACCAGCCTCGCCCCGTTCCTTTCAGTTCTTTGTAAAGCGCTTCTATACTTTCGACTAATAAGATACAACAAAACAGCGATTTCAATAATCCCCCGCTGTTTCTCTGGCAGTTATCAACGAGTTTCCACACCCTTTATATTACAGTCGAAAGACTGAACGACACATTTTCTAACACTAAATGAATTATATGTGTGGCTTTTTTTATGGTTTGGTTTTAATCGAGATCCAAGTGCCTATCACTTTCTGTATACAGATATTCCAAACGTTAGCAAGTAAGCAATAAATGATTCTCATGAGAAAAGTTTTCTAACAAAGTTGATTGAAAATTATTTGCTTCTTAAAGAAACTACATGTTTGGAGACTAAATTGGTATTGTAACGTTTGAGATAGCTTGAACGATATTCTGGGAGCAGGTAGAACATCAATTTCAAATTTGAATTTTAAATAGGAAACCACTCTATTTTTTACACTTGCGCCAATATATAAATAAGAAAATAAGTCAATCAAATGGGATATTCGAAGAAACTGTAATTGCACATACACTTTTGGAAGAGGAAATAGAATGTCACAGATGTTTCGACGAATTGCATAGAACGCATTTGCAATGTGAACTGCAAGACTTGTGGGTATACATTTTTGTACTTCTGTAAGCCTAGAACGCCCTACTTGAATAAGATAGTTTTCATTCTGCAGCGTGGCAAAATCAGAACTAGAACCATGTTTTGCGGTTTTAGGAGGATGTAAATATTATCGTCTTCATTATTATTATAACAGTGTTCAACTTGCTAGTTCATTCTGAGCACTTCGAAGAGCATGGCACAACTCGTGGTCCCCGAGCAGCTCGCCAAAGACCGCGTTTTCTCAGAATTTGAGCATGTTCTAACGATAATGATATTTCTAATGCATATACAAACATAAAGCGAGATAACGGTTCCTATTCACCAGTTGAAATTACAGTAGGGAATGGGAGATTTCATTATTCTCGTTGCCGCTCCTTTTGATGTTCGAGTAGCTGCTGCTGAAGCTCTTCTTCCTTTTTCTGGTTGAGATCTGTATCTATTAGTGTTGGTAGCATGCCAGTGTACATCACACTTCTGCTCCGCTCCGTCGTGATGGCTAATCTGCGTGTGGCTTCATGCGGAAAGCGCGTGGCAACAGCAAAGAACGAAAGAAGACGCGTTGCCAGAGACACACGAAACTCACTGACATTCTGAAATTGACTTATTCCTAGAAGGCTCTTCACGTAGTGATGTGTTACGTAGAATTAAAAATTCGTTTATACGAGAACCAGAAATTCTATAAAGGTAATGAAACACTACGATCAGTAATGTATTTCACCTTTAATAAAAGACAATAATACATGTATTTCATTACAGTATCAATGGCTTCGAAAATATTTAACATTCCAAGTATAGAACAAACGAAGTTATAAGTATTGATGTAACATGCTAATAGACACCGAAATGTGGCCACACAACGGGAAAAAATTGGGTGATATGAAGATGTGTTTAACATACAGTAATATGTTTTCAATGTGTTTAATAAATTTGTATTTTTGCTGCTGAATTCTAGTTATTGCTGAATATAAAATCTCGCCAGTTAAAAACTAGTTTAAATGTTTCTAGTTGCAATGTTAATGGTTAATGATATAAAAATGACAGAATAACACTGTCCAAAACTAAATAACAAAAAGTATCCAATACCCTCATTCAAGATATATAATGAAATAATAATGAAGATTTTTAACATTCTCTTGCAAACTCTCCTCAGTTTGTGTGTAATAATAGGCAAACAAAAACAAAACTAAAAGACCTATATGGTGGTTTAATAACCCAAGAAAATACAATAATAACTTTCTCTTATTCTCGTTGTGTTTTCCTGCTTTTTAACGCATATCCTTTAATTTTTGTCCGCAGTTTATTTAGACAAGATGTATGATTTTGATTAATCTGAACGTAAAAATCACAATTATTTTTCCATTATATTCTGATAGTTATAATGAGAATACGGCGTTCATAAAGAATGCATGATTTTGTAATTTCCTTTCCAGAAGTAATATACTGGGAGAGGTGGTTCAGTGCATCAACTGATTCACTGCAGTGCCTCTGACCGGGAGGTCCTAGGTTCGAGTCGCGACAGTGACAAGATTTTCAATTTCATCTAGGCGCTGTCTAGGGGAGAATTCTAGCGACTGGCTGCTCTGACCGGTAGTTTTCCGCGGTTTCTCCGATCAACTCCGGGCGAATGCCAGAGCAGTACCCTAACAAACGGGCCACGGACCGCGCGAAATCTTTCCTTCCTCTTCCTTGACCTCTCTTCACCCCTTACAGACACACTTACCATGCACTACACTACCACACATGCCGGGATACCGATTGGGAGCTTAGAGCTTGTCCCGGCTGGGACGGTGCCCCGCGGGTGGGAGGTACCATGTTGAGGAAACCCTGCTAGCCGACGGTAGGTCGGCGCCGGATCTCGCTATGGATAGGAGGAGTTATGGATGGGGAAGCACCGCCACCTCCCGATGAAAGAACATGCACTGCACTCATGGAACTAATAACCTCAGTAGTTGACGTGCCAGGAATCACTAACAACCAACCAACCAGAAGTAATACAATTATTGCGTTTTCTGTCGATGCTTTGTTACACGAGGAGTAATCCTTCCTTAGCTTGCTATATATACAAGAAATTCTACCATTACAAATAAGAAAATGTCTATGCTAAGTTGTAGCGATAGCAGTTATTTGTAAGTTACCTACAAAGGAGGTATTGAAAAACAAAATAACAGGAAGGAAACTTAAGGAATTGATTTATACTGGATATTTGAACAATGTTGGGTCAGAAATAAAGATTACAAGTACACTCCATATCGAGGATCGAGTATTGTTGCTAAAGTACAATTAATATACATGTAATGTATTTCTTTCTTTATTCCCTCTGCAATGTGTTCCTAAATTTCTGTAATGTCTTTACTTAATCACACAATATATAGCGGGATTGACTCTCAGGCTGTTTAGGGAGATATCCACTTTTAAAGGCCGGTCGTCACACTGCTAATGAGAAGTACTAAAACACATGAACTCCTGTAATAAACTTACAGCCTTATGAAGAAACTAATTACACAGTTATAGAAGTTTAAACTCGATGAGAGCTGTTTTTTGAAGTGAGAAGAGAAATAACGTACTCGATGCTGATAATTAGAGCTCGAAGTTTGGGAAAATTCCTTTTTATTATTGTTGCGATTTTATGACATTTAACAATCACTTAATTGTACTTCTGGAGTTGTTTTAGTAGAAATCTACAATTCCTCTTTCACTAATACCATTTCAAAATTCAAAAGGGAGTCCACAATAGCATTTCATAGAGACAGTGTTGCGAGAACCATAAGTTAGGAATCGTCATGCCCGATGGTCATGTACAATCAAGATTACAAAGAAAATGTAGTTTCCTTCTACGTGAGTGCTAATGTAAGTTTTAGAGTTAGAATAAAAATGTGAATCATTTTAATTAATATTTTTTACACTAATTATTTTTAAAGGGTTTCTTTTAATGTTTCCTGTGTATTCACACAGATTCACAGATATACTAATGTATATCTAATGTAATGTAAGTAATGTAATGTAATGTAATGTAATGTAAGATATACTAATGTATTTAGGCTAGCGCCTAAACCGTTTAGACGATTCCTCAAACTTTATATTCCCCGATTAATCTGATTGAACTAAAATTTGCATTTCAGAAACATATAAACAAAAAAGAAAAAAACACCCAATTTACTCAATTCGACCGCTTTTTCATTTCTGAGTTATTTTTTCTTTGTGAACATATATATATATATTCATTTCTTCTGTAAATAATAAACTATTTAAATGTTTCTGGAGTGTTCATGTTTCTGAAATGTAAACTATTGCATAGGAAGTATTCTTTCAAACAACTTTTGAGTGCTTATTGCGGCTGAGCCATTCGAAATCTCAAAGGAGTTTATTTAACAAAATTTCTTAAAATTGACTTAAGAGCTTATTTCGAAGTTTCTTTGTTTCCTCCCTCGAAACCCTATGTAGTAAATTACTTCCTCTAACACTACTCTTAGTAGAGGAAGGTCCAGAGAGGATGTATACTGCAGGAAGTGTAATACAGCGGTAGAAACTATGAATCACATCCTTGATCGGTGCAGTTTTACGAAACCAGCTAGAATAAAGCGTCATGACGAGATAAAGAACTTTATAGAGGGGAAGATGCTCTGGAAATCAGACACTGTGGTGTCCACGGAAGTCACTTTATCCGTTGCCGAAAGGGTTAGCCTCAAACCTGACCTGGTAATAAAAAGCCGGGAGGGGGTCCACGTGGTCGATGTGACTGTCCGCCACGAAGATGGGTCTAATCATCTAAAAGCAGGGGACGAAAAAGTGATAAAGTACCTACCAGTCATTCACCTGGCAACCCAACTTCATGGAGTGCCCAACGCCAGAATCACGCCAGTGGTGGTTGGAACCTCTGGGGCTATGCCTCGATCAACAGTCAGTGCCCTCAAGACGTTGGGGATCATGTCTCGAGGAGATTTACAGACTATCTCGTTAATTGCTCTCATATGCTCTATTAAGATTTACACACAATTTGTAAATTACGATGGAGCAATTTAGCATTGCTAGCAGTAAATGCAGAAAATGAACTTCTTGGTCGCGTGGGGAAGTCTAGGGAACCCAGGGGATCCGACAATGCCTAGACTATACCTAGCTACCATGACTTTTAGTGGGAAGTGTATGCTATTTAATGTAGCATATAGAAAACTGTGTAGTCAGAATCCATGTTTTCTGGGTCCTTAATGTCGAAAAATCTATTGACGGGAACGTGTCTTTTCGTCTACATGTCTGTCCGTCTGTGGTCAATGCAACGCTTAAACCATTCAGCCGATTTTCTCCAAAATTGATATTTCCTTATCATTTTAAATGGACTCAAGGCCCTTTGAGTTAAAAAAATATTTTAATATTTGGGGTTCTTTAGGGGGTAGTTTGAACATTTTCAAATTTTTCTCAAAAAGGCCCCAATTTTTTATTATAAGTACGGCACAAATAAGTTTTCGTTGAGCTGTCTGAATTTTTTTATAATTGTCAATTTATAAATAATGCGGGAAAGTAAATGCTGTAGTAGTATACCTAATTTACAAAACTTTCAATTCACATTAGTACGTGTTTCTTCTTGAAAGTGCAAAGAAAAACATTTTCTGCTCGAAAAAATAATATATGAATAAACCAAGAAAGTAGAAAATGTAAAACCAAACGTATTCTTAATTTCATTTTTAAGTACTTTAACGCATCACATATTTTCCACGCCTAATTTCGAAAATGAAATTCCATTTTAAAGTGAGAATAGCAGTGGCGAAAACGAACACGGAACTTCATTCTTGGGTTACAGAATGGAGTTGTGACTTTCTGTGTTCAATCACGACCTCGTCACTTGGCAACTGACGAGGGGACGATTACTCCAAAACTTATTTAGAGGTTGAAGAATTAAATTTCATGCGAAAGAAAGAAAGAAAGGAGTCATGAATGAATGAATTAATAAAGCACAATAAATAAAACACTTTCGAATGTTACTAAATTTAATATTGTACCGATTACGACTGTATATTCATTCCGTGATTTTTCTTATTTTACCTACGATGCATTACATGTAAAAGTTTCCAATGCATATATAAAGAACATACCAAAAAGATATCGAGGAAAGACGATCGTACATTCAGAAGTGGGAACTGTGAACACCAAAATCAAATGGCCGGTCACTCCGATTACACCTTTGCAATAATTCCAAAAAATGTCTCAACAGTCTTAAATTGATCATTTTGAATCATTGAAATCATGTAATTTATTGAAAATATTACAGAAGGAACAAATTGAAAGCGCCCCTAATCATGCCGAAACTACATTTTCGTATCTATGATATATGAAATGGAGAGCCAGGTAAGGTCATGAAGAGCGCTTCAAGGTACTGACGCGTCGAATGACGTCGTATTTGTCTCGATTGGTGGACGGGAAGGGGTGGCGGACCCACGGACGGATGGACGGATGCTGGTTACTCGATTACTTCATAAGGATTTAGTGATATCAGTTTGATATATATTTTCAAAATTTAATCTTCTAAGAATAATTAGAACGTTCTACAACCGGTTATAAATGTGTTCTCAAAAATCGATTTGTGCTATCTAATGGGGAGGAAATTAATATATCCACAAAATGACGGTATAACATGGCGTTTTTATCAATGATACTTTGAAGCTATGATGAATATTGGTTCCGCGTCCTCTCTAGTGCCATCCAAACGTAGAGAGGGAAATGAATGAAAATAAGAAACAAGGATTATCGGATTTTAACCGTCCTTTTCTGAAGTGTCGGTTTCTATCCCAGGGTAAATTAATATAGCACATCAGGACTCACACCATGAAATAATTAATTAGATTCATAAGTAAAATTCCATATCCTAGAGAAAGTAATTAGTGAATGAGAAAATAGGGTATCGGAGATTACAGCGATTAACATCTGGGTGTGTTATCTTGTGCGCAAAACTTGTACGTGCGCACATGCGTGTGTGCATGGTCTGGGTTTGTGGTTTGTGTGTTCTGAGAGGGGTTGGTGGCAGGTGAAGCACAGGGGCAGGTTTTGTTACATTGTAGTACAGTAGCAGGTACTGTTCGGTGCATCAAACGCGCAATAAGAGTACACGGTGACGTCCACTACTGGCTTTCGGTAACTAGTTCAGTAAAGTGTAGATTTGAGAGCATTATTTCCCTTATAACAGGTTCCCTCTTTCGGACATTTTCCCCTGGTGTATGGTTCGTTTCTCGTGGCTTTGATCCAATGGAATTCTCTAGGGTTGATAATTCAGGAATGTACTATTTGTAATGGCTTAACGAATTTAGAGCTAGCCGCCCAGAATCATGCAATACGCTATTTGCACTAAATAGTCTAATAAAATAAAAATAATTTCATTTCTATCTCACAGTAGGAAATACAAAAAAAATCGTATCAAAGAAATTACACTGAAATAAAATTGTATACCAGTGTATTGCACCAGCGATGGCAATGTTTATGGAGTAACAATATTCAAACGTCTGAAAATAATAGGTATTGGATCTTGTAGAGAAATTACACCATATGATTTTTTAAAGTCCTACAATAATTTTATAAATTTAACTTAATTTGTGATGTTTAGAAATTTGATCACGCTACGATGTGGCAGTACGTCATAAATTATAAACGTTATTTTAAAAGTATTCCAACCCCTCAAAGAGGATGTTTGCGTTTCAATTTAACTTAAAAAAGATAGCTTGATATACTCATATTTATGATCTGGACACGGCGCATTGGTTTGAAGGATACGCGCCGTTGGCATTCAGTCGGGCGATGGAGATAAACTAAAGGCCATACAAATGTCAATTTTATAAATGAAAATAAATTACATAAATTATGAAATATTCGCAGTAAAATTTCTACCCCATTTAGAGCATACACAGGAGCTTGTAATGCGCCGTTAGCTGCCAATCCTCCAGCATCTTTCAGATTTCAGTTCCATGCATAAATGAAACTAGATCGGTTATTTACTGCATAGTTCTTATTTTTTAAATTTTATTTATTTATTGATAGTCTACTTACGTATTATCACGGGCTACGTATGATAAGTATACATTATGTAGGGTGGTCCTAAAAGATAAGATGCGACAAATATGATTGTAATTAGCACCAGCTTTTTGAGAAAAAACGTGGAATTGTTTCGCTATCTGCTTTATTTCCGAAATTGTCTGTTGCACACACACACACACACACACATATATATATATATATATATATATATATATATATATATGTGTGTGTGTGTGTGTGTGTGTCATCATGATATATATATATATATATATATATATATATATATATATATATATATATATATATATATATCATGATGTGAAATGTAACCAAGACGTTCCTTTCCCATCATCGTGCTTTAGGGACAAGCGAGGCTACTGCGATAAGAGTCCGCCTACCTTTCTTCCATGGCAGCACATTTCTTGCATAACTAGTGACGCTACAGCTGCACATAATTTTTCGCATTATCTGTAACAGCTAAGCAAAATTATGCTACTACACGGACATGCAAAAGTTTTATTAACTAGCAAACATTGTTTTTCCGCGACGAGAGTCGAACCCAGGTGTTCCGATTTAACACTTCAAGCACGATATCGCGACACCACGAGTCGCATGGCTTCTTACATAACTTCTAATTTATGCAATTTTCGAAAATTCCGACAGTTCAACGAAAACGAGACCTGCGCCATATTTTAAGCGTTCTTTGCACTATCCGTATAAAAAAAGAAAAAATTAGAGAATTTTAGAACACTGCTTTTTGTAAATGTTTTGAGTAGTTTTCACGTAATTTTGCATGAAATATAGGCAATTTTTAACCAGTTATTTTGTCAAATACGGCTCCAAGTTTCTTCATTAATTCTTTTTCTCGTATGCAGCAGAGAACGGTAAAAAATGTATTGGACCCATTCTTTAACTCTTTTTTTTCGAAAACTGCAAACAATTAACATTCCAACAGAACAATATTGATAGAGAAATTTTGTTAAATGAAATATATCCTAAAAAGTTAGATCTTTACGTAAAGTGATGTAGTACATTGTTCTTAAAAAAACCGAACAGCTTTCGTGGAATTTCTGTTTGAAATTATTTTACGTTTATTGAATTCCCCCTCCCCTCCCACTTAAAAAAACAGTTCAAATTTTATTCTTTTTCTACGGTTTCTACGGTTTGAATACGTGTCGTTTTAAAGTAATGCAAGTCTCATTTTATTTGAACAATATGAATTTTCGAAAACTGCAAAAGTTAGAAATACTGCGGGACATTATGTGTTGTGGCAGCATCATAGTTATTAAGTATGTCTGTGAAACGCATCACATGCCCTGTAGAAAAACTCGTATAATCTTTGTATAACCTATAAGATTTATTTTCCAAAATATACTCCACCTTCGAATAGCAATTTTTCGAACCCTTTAATGTTAAAATAGCTCTCTATTTAACCTCCAAAAAATATTGCAATAAAATAATTATAACCAACAAAGTAACAATGTTAAGCAAAGTCAAGAGAAAAGAATTTTTTAAAAAAATGTGTTAATAACAATGACGAGTCAGCAAAAAAATGATGCTAATGAAAACCACACAAAATAATTTTCCAAAAAGTAAACAAATTTCAAAAAAAAAAACAAAAAAAATTGCATACCACTGCAATAAATAAAATATTTTACAAAAACTCTCTTTACGAATACAACAATAATAGTCAAACCAAAACAGTCCTTTATGTACCAAGAATATAAAAAATGTTGTGGTTCTATAATGCAACTACTCATATGAATTAATTTTTCACAATTTTTATGTCACCGCTACACAGCGGCCCCAGAATAAATGTTACAAACATATAGGACATGAAGAGGGTTTAAAAATTATCATTTTTTCATTGAATATGTAGCGGGTATTTCATAAAAAGGAGCTACATATGCCCCTGATTATTTAGCAACGTCTGAAGCATTAGTGTTCGGGAGGTCACGTTCTAACGCAGTGAACGTGATTTTATGTACTTCCCGAACACAAGTGCATATGAGATTGTCTAATAGTCGGGGACAAATATCATATGCCTTAATCCGTTACAAGAAATTTACTATTACATGTAAATCAATGTTTTAATATTTCTAAATAATTTATATTTCCAAGCGTCAGTTAGCGTTTAATGAAGATTGCAAATTATTGGCTTAATTTTATTTCCTTTCTGTTTGTTACCTATGTTTTTTAACTGATGAATTTAAAGTGCAACATACATGAATTATTATTAATATAAATAAAGAACATATCTCATTCAAATATCTCTAGGCAACATCATTGTCGGGTGTAGCCGGGCGTGGAGGGGCGGAACAGGGCAGGGTGCCGTGGAAGGTGGAATGAGGGTTGGGACAGGGCGGTAGGGCTGGCGAATAGGCAAAGAACGAGGTGGAAAATAAATAACTGATCAACGCCGGGTTTTCAGCTAATGAAAAAAGCATGTGTGTGTGTGTGTGTGTGTGTGTGTGTGTGTGTGTGTGTGTGACTGGCCGTGTGGGCTGGGCGGGCTGGGTGGGCCGCGTGGGTCGGGACGCAGCAGATGGGGCCGAGGGGTGTGGAGGGCCGTCGGTTGTGTAAGCCAGAGCGATAACTGCGGGGCGGGTGCGCAGTGCCGGAAGGGAGGGAGGGGGATGGGTGGGGAATGGACGGGGGGAGGGAAGCGGGAGCGCGGCGCACCTGCGCTGCCCGTGATAAAGCCCGCGGCGGGGCCGCGAACGTGGCTCTCCGGCAGACCGTTACGCCCTGCGCTACTAACGCCGCGAACACGGCTTTTCACTTACGACTTACGTCCTAGCAGCCACTTGATCCATATTTTCCCTCCAAACAAGAAATCGTCTCTCGAAGGGACACGGCGTGCCCGGGCCATGATCTCCAATCCGGCGGCCGCCCTTCTCGAGAGAGTGCGTTCACCTGTTGGGCTCAAAGACACTTCGGAACACCCAGACCAACTCGCACGCCGCACTCACAAAGCTCCCTCCTCATGTTCTGTAGCCGTGCCTGCTATCTGCTACCAAACCCGAGCAAACGACATCGCAGCCTCACGCAGATAATGTACAATCCAAATTAATTCTATTCTTTTTTCATACATCATTCTAAGTTTGCAACATGGCATGAAATATATATAATTATATATATATATACATAAATATATACATATATATATATATATATATATATATATATATATATATATATATATATATATGTGTGTGTGTGTGTGTGTGTGTGTGTGTGTGTGTGTGTGTTTGTGTGTGTATACAAGCATCAAACAATCGGCCTTTTTTGTTGAAATTATCTTGAAACCAACTCATATTAGGAAGCTGGTAACCACTGCTACGGATCTTCCAAAGCCTTCGAGCTAAATGCCAAGATAGGTTTTCTAGTAGTGTTTACCCAGGCCACAAAATATCGTTGGTGCAAATTGTCAAGGGAGGTAGAACGAATGCATCAAAACTTTTCTTTGATAACTCAACGAAAGTTTTGTTGTAGTATAACTTCTGGATATATTTTGTAGATTAACAATTGGAACTTCGTAATTCATCATTTTACTGTTTTGTTTAATATTAGTCTATGCGCGTTTATCACGATTCGTCACCCTGTCATTAATATGCATTGTAATATATTATAATAAATTACATTAATTTACTTTACTTTTCATATTAATTTCGTATTAGGACTCTTTTTTCACATTTCAGGAAAGATTCCCTTGTTGCTGAATGTAATAATACTCTGTTTCCAATCAAAATAAAAAGTGCCAGAAGAGAGCTGCTGCTATTCGGAGCTCATAGAAGTGTGGAAGAGATTTTTGGCTGCTTCCCAGGCGCGTTGAGGGCTAGTTGGCAGGCCTCATAGAGTGTGCGAGGGCCCGCCTCCCCACCACCCCGCATCCCACTTTCCTGCCGTCCTGCCGCCCAGCTACCACGCTACCATGCCTCCCCACCGCCGCGCCGATCCGCCAGTGACCGTGCAGATTTTTTCTGAATGAGCTTCACAGGGCTCGGAAGCTACCCAAGCTGACCCAAACATCTTTGTCCGCCGTTTTTTGTGTGAAGCATTTTCAATTAAGGCGAGATTTGTTTCTTCGTCGACTTACTTGAGGTATGTGCACAAAATGTAATTTTGCTGGGGAAGGCACTCGGGTGCGACTTCCACGAGCGTGAGGGCTACGTGCTTCATTCTGGAGTAGGCGAAAACTTGATTACGGCCGTGCTTGTATTATTATCATTGGACACTCATTCTGTCCCAAAGAAAACTCGAATTCCTCCAACATTTCTCTGTAACTACAGATCAACAAGCCGCCGCAAATTTGGAATACAATAAGTAATGATGTAACGAAGATAACAGTCTACAAGTCAGAAAAATTCTCTACAGCTCTACACTACAAGTATATTCTACTGTACAATCTACAGTATGTCTACAACAAAATCGGCTATAGTATGCTGAAGGAAGCTGCGATGAAGAACGCTCCAGGTGGAAGAGAAGAGAAATACTCTGACGAAATTTTACTTACATTTCTGGGCTGGAGCACGCCCCATTTGCAGGCGGAAGTTTGGAGTCCCCGTACGCGTTGGTCGCAGGCGATGCTGAAGCGGACGATGCTGACACGGGAGGAGCTGGTTTGCTGTACGGGTGCGGATGTGGCGATGTATTATTGTTGTTGTTATTATTTTGGATGCTCACTTTATTAGCATTGCTGTCCGTGCCGCTTTGAGGCGAGATTTTCCCAGCCAAGGCATTAAGCGTGCTGAGCATTTCCATCTAAATTTTTAACAGTGTACGAACAATTGAAGCAAATATGACACTTTTTGTGTGCCAAGAAGATATGCAAAGCGTAAGAAATGATATAAAATTGGTAGAGAGTGTTTGTGCTAAAAACTCACTTGAATATTGTAGAACCCGTACTGTGAATGAGGTGGTATTTGAAAATCAGATTGCTCGTAGTTTGTCAAAATATTCACTGATTCGATGTCTTCTGGCAGTGACTCGAAATCTTCAGATGTTCTTCCTAATGATAGTAAAAGAAAACTACACTGACTCACGAATTGTCTTTTATATAACACTTAAGGAATTAGATTCACCACACAAACACAGGACAACGAAACAATTGTTTAATTCATGGATATTCTGCACAAAAACGTAGGAGAGCAGCTTGTCACTTCTTCATCACGAGATCTCTCGAAGGTCTGAGAGCTGGAAGCACCGGTACTTCGGCTCTGAATTCTGTTATCTTTCACCTTGTGATGCGCTGGTGTGTGGCGATTGGTCAGGATCAGGGCTTATCGGTCCCCTGACAGGATAACGTCAATATGCCCTCACACCTCTCCCGCTTCGCCTCTCCCCTTCAATCACCTCCGAACGCAACACTGGAAAGATAACGCATCAATTGATAGAGCACTTCATTGGTTATCTCTTTAATGGAATATATATTTTAGGGAAGGAGAATTAGTTCGTACTGTAAATCAGTCAATGAACACAAACAACTGAGAAGAAATTTTACATTCCGGTACAAAAAAAACGTGGTCAAAAGAACTGATTTCATTTGGATTCATTTTCTGACACATAAGTCAGTATTTCAATATGAACACGAATTGCGGCTCAGTATTTTTAATTTAAACTTATTGGTGCAGATGAATTTCTACTAATTAGATTAGCGTAGTACAATAATTCTGGAATTCTCTTTCCAAGAATATCTTGTGCTGTAATTTTTTGCTTTAAGTTATTAATACACGGAACATATTCTGAACATACTTTCTGTTCAGTACATTTTAACACCATTAATTCATCAACTTTCTTCCAACAAGATTTATAAATGCAAAGATTGGACTCGTGGTTTCTGTACATTTCATTTCAACACAATATATTCTAATTAAAGTGAGGTATAAGTAAAGGATTCTGGATACGAGTAAGAGGCAAATTTCAGTCACAGACCTTGGTCAATATTAAGTCAAATATGAAACCAACACAGAACTGACATGTCAAAACATCATTCCCGGGCTTTATTTGAACTATTTTAATGTGTTACGGCATTGTGTCTACAATGCACCTTATGTGTGTATGTATGTATGTGTGTGTGTGTGTGTATATATATATATATATATATATATAAAAGCATTTACTTTATATACATACATATATATATATATATATATATATATATATATATATATATAAAGTAAATGCTTAGATGATGTCGGAGCATATGATGATGGTGGGACCTTTTCCAAATATGACTCACACTCACTCATTTGTTATTTAATTAAATAAAAACTAATTTCATTTAATTGTAGTTTCTGTATTTTTTCAATAAATGTGATTTTGATTTATTTTCGTTAAAGAACAGTAAAAACTGTATGTGACGTACGTATGAAGGAGAAGTGTAATCTTTGCACGTTCTCAGAATCAAAATAAAAGTATTAACAAAACGAGGTAAGCAACATTTGAAAAGAAGCAAAAAATCTAGCATCTAGAATTTGTTCAATGCATCAAGGAAACTGGACGAAAAATCTGATCGAGATGGAGGTTATCGACACAGTAGTAGAAGTACATTGTTTGTTACACTATACTTTAAAAAAAGTTTTAAAATTTATACAACGTTGTCTGATGTACATCATTATTAAAATTATTATTCTTTCTCGTGGTCAATATAGTCTAGTAGTATAGAAAAAGTTCTGCAGCAGTAACGTAACTTGACGATTAAACTTCTACATCGATTTTAATTGTTCAATGTCATCCGGCAATGTGTTGTAAGGTAACGCACATGTATTCTATGCGAATTATTTGTAGTTAATTGTTTATACTTACACCTGATGAATATTATTTCTACAATGTATGTTGTTATAAAAACTCTGTATCGCATTAAAATATGTAAATAAATGTAAATATGTAAATAATATGTAATAATAATAATAATATTAAAAATGTAAATAATATGTAAATAAATAAATAAAAATATGTTCCTACTATTACGTTTTGACAAAAACCACAGAACCGAAAATAAATAGTCAAAACAATGGTAAGATTTCAAGCTCAATGAAGACTTGCAGGAATCACGTGGATTTTATTTGCTATTATTCGTACAATTTCTTCTGCAATCGAAAAGTCTGGGTAACAAAGAATATGTTTGCCCATTATATCACAGGTGAGAAAGTGTATTTGCGAAATACACACAACAAGCTGCATAAAAACTGACTGGATTTCAAAGAATTCTGCATGCCTGACATAATGTGATGAATTGTGATTAATTCAGTTATATGGATATATATTATATATTAATTCAGTTATATGGATTCATTGGAGGTTTTTCTGAATTGGGAGACTCACGCATTTTGTTACCTTAACATCAGCTGATTGCACATTGTTCATTTTCAAAGGAACAAGCCATTTCCGGTTTGAAATGCAAAACTGATGAAGGTAATTTTGAAGGTAATGAAGGTAATTTTGAAACCAATATGTTATGGTAAATGTCAAAAGTTTTCGAAAGATCCAAAAATATTCCTAAATATTTTCAAAGATCTTAAATTTTGTTTATCCTTTATGAGATCGCACGTACAGTGACAATGCCGTCTTTAAAAAATTAACGGCCATGCACCTTGATTCTTGTACTCCGTATGACAGGAAACCAGGTATTCTTTAATTATCTATTTACAGAAAATATATTGGTAAACTCTTCGTCGAGATGTAATTGCATTCGCGCCAAATTCGCGGTAATTCACCAACATCATCTGACATCGTTCGACGTGGCAAATCTCCGTTTAACGATTGTACCTGCATGTTCCAGATTGTTGCTCTTTTTTATTTTTGTTGATCAACAAATAATAATAATAATAATAATAATAATAATAGTAACCATTGTAGAGGTGTAAGACAAGGGTGTAGCTTGTCCCCCACATTATTTAATATTTATATTGACAACATTCTAGGAGAATGGAAAAGTTTAATTAAACCAAGTAATTGGATAAATCCAAATACACCTCTACAATCACTTCTGTATGCTGACGATCATATAATTATAGAAGAAAACGAAATAAGTCTGCAAAAGTCCTTGTACCAGCTAAATAAAATATGTAAACAAAGTCTCTCAATATCTGTCTCTAAAACTAAAGTGATGGCATTCAGAGGCAAGTATCCTATCAGAACTAAAATAATAATAGAAGACAAAGTAATAGAGCAAGTGAAACATTTTAATTATTTGGGCTGTGATATCACATACGATTACAGTGATGATATAAAAACAAAATTACAACGTTTCCAACATACTTGTGGAACAATAAACAAATATCTTCGCAATAAGACTAGAAAGGAGACACTGTTAAAATTTTATAAAGTCATGGCAGTACCACAACTGCTTTACGGGTGTGAATCATGGACATTAAGAAAACAAGATAAAATGAAGATACAAGCCTCGAAATGAAATTCCTCCGAGAAGTAAAACGCTGCACCCTAATGGACAAAATAAAAAACGAAGATATAAGAAAGGAACTTAATATATTTTCTATCAATGAAAAAGTAAATGAATACAGATCACGGTGGGTACAGCACTTAGGAAGAATGTCTCAAAAAAGGATCCCCCGACATGCCTTTATGTACAGACCACGAGGAAGAAGGGACATTGGCCGTCCACGACAGAGATGGTGTAACGAAGCCGGAACAGGAATTTCCCTAATCCGTGAAGTGAAGAAGAAGAAGAAGAAGAAGAAGAAGGAAGAAGATTGTAGAATTCACGACCGATAATTACAACAACACACATACGGTGTGCACTACATAAAAGAGAAAAACTTGGTAAGAATCATTCACAAAGGGAGGTTGTTTGCTTTTCTTGTCCAGAGGGCACTGATGATACAGAAGTTACGGTATAGTACTATTATTTGATGCAAGATTTTAAATTTATTTACTCAATAAAATGTGTACTTGACGTTATTTAATAAATTACTCCATGACTCACGATGGAACGAAGCTTAAATATAAACGATAGGGACGGATTCAAGTCAGTCGGCGACAACACCACCGCCTCGCGAACGCGTATGTAATACAATAACAGATGAACGAATGAAGCCCAGCTGCGAAGACAAGAAAAAATCGAAATATGTAATATCGGGAGATGGGTGTCCCTTTCTAGTTCTAGTTTAGCGGTTGGGAACATCGAAGTAGTGTCAAATATTGGGTACCCCTCCAAGAACCTTCCTAAATGTTGTATGGGTAAATGTAGTCTGTAGGAAATATGACAAGAAAGAAGCTGAATTTCAGGGGAAATTTTTAAATTAGGGAAGGAAGCTATGATATCGTACCTATTGTGACTTATCGAGATAACAATGAACTCATGCATTCTTCAGGATTGCAGTGGTCTAATCTTCAAGCGAGACTCGCAGCAACTTGTCGATAATTATCGACTGGACCGTTTTACGTCAGGAGTGTGTTAGGAAATCGAACACTTGCAAGCAAAATACTAACATGAAAAATGGGTTAAGGACAATATAAACTTTCAAGGGCATCACAGTTTTCGAAGAGTACATTCGTATCACAATCAGGTAGTCACGGACCGTCGGAATATTTCAGATTCTCTGGCTGCAGGTTCCATAGTCCTCGCAGATTTTATAGTCTTCACTAAAGCTTTAAATCTAGTTCTCCATGATCAAATCAAGGGAAAAATAGGATGTTTAACACAGGACAATTGTGTTTAGGATCCGGAAAATTCCGTCTTTTCTGTCAAAAAATGCTATTTTTCGCTGCGAATTTACTATAGGTGCTTTCTCTCTATTACGTAAGTATGCCGTAGACGATAAAATAAAACTTGGACTCTTTGTTAACAAATTACTAAGGGGTTCATGTACAGAGCTCTCAAAATTCGTAGGGTCTCACGTGCGACCAAGTCGATCCTAACTATTCATTTTGGAGTAAATTCAACGAACGTTGTAAGCCCTACTGATGTCTACAGACTAACACTTTTCGGTATTTGGGACTCCCAAACCGTGTATTTCGGTCAACATTTCGACATCCATTTTTTAATTATTACCGTAATAATTTCTCTTTTCTACGAGAATGTAAAAATATGTTTTCATTTGCTTATGAAGTCTCTCGCGAACGGTGGAGGTGAGAGGACGTGCCCTCTACTCCGCGGTGTCTCGTGATTTCTAAGTTGTGCGTTGACTCATTGTGTCAAGTTGTGCGTCCACATTTTGCGTTCTGACTAGTGTGTAGTGTTTTCGTGATCAATTGTATTTCCTGTTTATAAAATTCTGTGTTTCAACTGGTGATATCAAAAAAATATGTTGCCTCCATAAGACGTAAACAATCGATATGGCCTCGGAGAACACCTACCAGCCGGAATCTGAATTTATAATGGATTCGTCTACTACAAGTCAAGCTGAACTACGAACTCAGTTGTTCCTTCAACAACAATACCAGCAGCAGCAACAACAACTCATTTTACATCAGATACCACAAGGTACAGTGATAGCAATGCCATTGCCCTTTTTTCCTCCTGCAGTTCAGCCTTCAAGTTCAAGTTCAACTTCAACCGATGTAACAAATTCAGAACTTAATTGAACATCCCACGGTAATTCAAGTAGTGACAGCAACACACATCAATGGCAAGTTGTTGTAAGCAAGCGCAAGAGATGTAAATCTCACAGTGAGGTGTACCTCCATCATCAGGCCGTGGCCTTACATTGATTTTACATACGTTGGGGAAACGTTGACTACGAACTAAATACCAAGATGGTTGGTTTTTAGTTCGTAGTCAACGTTTCCCCAACGTATGTAAAATCAATGTAAGAACCATCTTGGTTTTTAGTTCGTAGTCAACGTTTCCCCAACGTATGTAAAATCAATGTAACAACCATCTTGGTTTTTAGTTCGTAGTCAACGTTTTTCCAACGTATGTAAAATCAATGTAAGGCCACGGCCTGATGATGGAGGTACACCTCACCTCCGAAACGTTGCCGAAAATTCTTGTAAACGATTTATGTTTTTAATATGAAATAATAAATAAAAATTTTATAATTTGACTGTCTATAAATAAATATTTGGAACTTTTCTAGTCAATCCTTACTAACAGACAGCCTATTGCTATCTTCTATAAAAAACTGAATGCTTTGCGTCCCATTTCTCTAACATCTTTCAACCATTTCCTTCACAAATATCTGCAACAGAAGAGGAAGAAATTTACTTCTTAGATTCACCATTGCAACTAGCTCCCCAAATCAAACCCGTAAGTGCTCGAAAAGTTGTAACAAAAATCAAGAATTTATCAACTAAAAAAGCTCCCGGATACGATATGCTTTCAGCAACAACTTTATACCATCTACCAAGAAAACTAATAGCCTTACTTACTTCCATCATCAATGCCATCCTAAGACTAGGACACTTCCCTGATCAATGGAAAATCGCTCAAGTAATAGTCATCTCTAAGCCCGGCAAACCAACACATGAAGTTGTATCATAAAGACCTATTAGTCTACTGCCAATATTATCAAAAGTTTTTGAAAAACTGCTTCTGTCACGTTTAAATCCACTTCTACAAGAAAATGAAATAATACGTCATCAGTTTGGGTTCAGACAACGGCATTCGACTGTAGAACAAATTCATCGAGGAGTAAACGAAATTAGTGAATCGCTAGAAAATAAAGAATATTGTTCTGCTTTACTTCTAGACGTAAGCCAGGCTTTCGATAAGGTTTGGCACCCAGGTCTATTGTATAAAATTAAGAAAAATATACCGTATCCCTACTATCACTTGTTAAAATCGTATCTTTCTGAGAGATATTTTCAAATAAAATTTAACGGTGAAACCTCAAAACTTATCCCTATAAAGTCAGGAGTGCCTCAAGGAAGTGTGCTTGCACCTTTCCTTTATTCATTATATACTGCCGACATCCCATCGTCTGTAAACGCATTGACAGCAACCTACGCGGACGACACAGCCATCTTAGCTTGACACGAAGATTCAGCAGAAGCATCTCGTCTCGTAGAAGAACATCTGCAATCCATCCACAAGTTGCAGAAACGCTGGCGCCTCAAAATCAATGACAAGAAGTCTGTCCAAGTCACCTTCAGTCTGAAGCACGAAACGTGTCCACCTATAAAAATAGGATCGCAATGTATTCCTCAAAAGGACTCGACAAAATATCTCGGACTTACTGTGGACAGAAGACTCACATGGAAAAAACATATAAAGATTAAAAGAAAAGAATTAGACCTAAAACTTAGAAGGTTAAACTGGCTAGTGGGAAGAAAATCATCGTTAAGCATCGCAAACAAAGTAATTGTGTATAAAGCAGTATTAAAACGAGTATGGACATATGGAATTCAACTTTGGGGAACAGCTCAAAATTCTATTATTGAAATATTACAACGCTTTCAGTCAATAGCCTAAAGAAAATTTGTAAATGACCCTGGTACGTGACGAATGCAACATTACACAAAGACTTACAGATTCCAACTATAAAAGAAGAAATCAAGAATACCAGTGCAAAATACTTACAAAGACTACATAACCATCGGAATATTCTAGCCATCAACTTACTAGACAATAGTGACTCCACCAGACGACTTCAACGCCAGCATACTTTAGACCTTCCATATCGACTTTAAATTATTCATTTCAGAAATTATAATTAATAGTTAATTTTTATTAATAATGTATCATTGGTGGAGTACGGTCATGGGATTTTACTTCTCTCATGTATTTGTTTACGTAAATCTATGTAATTTTGCCAAATGTTTGTTCAAAAACAAATTGCAAAATAAAATGTAATTTTAAAAAAATTGCTTATGAGTAAAAATATTGTTAACATTGAAAAGATAACTGTATTATCTTTAAGTTAACTTTATTAACCTAAAGATTTAAACTATTAGAAATATTCGATTTTTCAATCATTTTATGTACACTTTCTCGCAATATTAAGAGGTCTGAGTTATTCTGAGTGAAATCGGAGAAAATTTATTAGGCTAGATAATACTCGTGTTTATTAAATTCTGAATCTTGTTTCATGGTCACAGCGGCTGAAGCCCGGGTTTCGTTACACGCCATCGCCAGGCCAACATATCTTTTTTTATTTTTCCCTTACGCATAAAGTGGGCGCGTAAAAATGGTATACGTCCGATTTGCGAAACGTAAAAACTTAGGAAAATTGAAAACTTGAATCACCTGCGCTACTTTCACTGAAGAGCTTTTGAGCAAAATTATATTACGTATCTGAAACAAAGAGTACAAGAAAATATGTGCTGTTCTAGTCCCACTAGTTATCGTAAGATTTCGGCCTACAAAACATGCTGAGCTGGATCAGTGGCAGCATTACCGGTGCCTCTGCAGCGACTCTAACTGGTGGCCCTACCGTTGAAGTCCCGACGGAGGTTGGTTTTCGGCACTAGCTAAACAAGTAGGTCGAATTCAAGCGTCTGAAAGAAACTTGAAGCGTTCAGCTGCTCTGATGGGTTGTTTTTCGTATTTTTTTCAATCAACACTATGTGAATGCTGAAGCAGTACCTTAATGAACGGGCCACGAACCCCGCGAGATCTTATCTTCCTCATCCTTGACCCATCCTCTGCCCTTAGACACACACACACACATAAAAAAACATGCACTATACTACCACACGTCAGGGGACTAGTAGGGAGCGTAGAGTGTCTCGGCTGAGGTGATGCACCTCTGGCGGGGATACCTGTAGAGAGATACCTTATAAGCCGGTGCATAGATTGGCGCCGGATCACAGGTAGCAACGAGGGAGGAATATCGTCACCTCCTGGGATATGGCATGCACTACACTTACGGGAGGTAGACATAGCAGTTGATGCGACCGGAAATTGATTGATTGAATATATCAGTCAATTGACCATATAATGTTTCCTTTTTTATTTCCAAAGTTCAGCAAATGTTTCCTCCGTAAGCACAAACTAAATGTTGGAATAACGTAAAGCCAATACTAATTTGTACATTTAAATTACTTCCCCCACATTTATCTTATGGATTTGAACTAAAGAGAAATAACACCGGGAGTGTCGTGACAAAGAAGATGAGGTGGTATGGTGGAGTACAGAGGAGTCTGAGGCTTCTGGCGGCGTCAGGCGGTTGGGTGTGCGCGGCGAGTGGGGAGCAAGGGCGGAGCGGGATGGCGGCCCTTCGCCTCATGTGCAGCTGCAGAGCTGGCGAAAACAGTAGCGCCGGCAGTTGTCTAGACAATGACTTCGCTCTGATTTACTTTCCTCGACAAAGATGTGGTAATGGGGTTGTGCTGCATAGGTGAACTCTTCCCGTTATCTAACACTCGTCTCCTCCTCTGCCGAAAGGAGCGCCTCTGTCGCTCACCCACGAGGAGCCTCCGACGAAGTGAACATGAGACTTCCCTCAACTGTTCCTACAGGTTCATTCGGGAGATGATATTCAAACAGACTCAATGACAGAGACAATGAGATAGAGAAACAGAGCCCACTGCCCCCTAAAGAAGACTATTCGAGTAACAGGCACCAATCTATTGCAGACAGCACTTATTGAAAACCAAATAAAGAAAATGAAATTTCTATCGCGTGAAATGTATTAAAATCATCAAATTGTCTGCGATTTCTTCTAATTTTCCTATTCTTTCAATCACTAATGCATACAAAGCATGTGTTTTTTTTACTTTAAAGACCTTACGAACGTAAGAAAGAGTATTGAAATCGTGCGCCGGAAAACGGGGAATTATCGACAGAAACACTATTACTGTCGGGCCCTGGCAACGAAAAAAGTGGATAAATACTATTCCTATATACAGTACATTACTTCCTCTAACATGTCGTGTAGCTAGACACCATGTTTTGTGGCTTTTTGATATCGACAAATCGATTGACGGCAAAACGTTTGTCTGTTTGTCTGTCAGTGTTTCTCCGTCCGTTCGTCTATCCGTATGTGGTCAACGCTAGTGCTTGAACCATTCAGCCGATTATCTCCAAAATCGATATTCCTCAAACGATCTGAACGAAATGGAGGCTTCGGGAGTTTCAAAAGGATAATCTGATTTTCGAGGGTACTTTACGTAAACCTTCAAAAACATTTTCAAAGTTTGTTCAAGAATGGCGCCAAATATTGTGATCAAACTGTATACTACTGCGTAAATGAAGCTTAAGGGAATGGTGCAGGTCTAATTTTTCAAAAATATGAGTAGTATTCGTGTAATTATGCGCGAAAAAGAGGCAATTTAAATGTTTTAAACACTTTTGTATCCCAAAATAACGCTCAAAATTTGTTCTTTGATTTTCTTTCATAAGTCAACGGACGGTAACACATTTTGTGGTAGTCCCATTTTCGGAGAACTCGCTGCATTTTCGAAAATTGCAAAAAGTTATCATTTCCAAACTTCAATACTGAAGATAGAGATTTTTGCCGTAGACAAAGGTTGTTATCAGCTCTTCAGAAAAGGTCAGGAACATTTTTTTGAAGAAACGAATAGTTTTGTGCAATTTGTGCTTGAAATTAATGCGGTTTATAACAAACATTTTCTCAAAAAACGCTCCATTTTTTTTCTTCAATTTTTTAGAGCAGATAGAAGAAAGAATGGCGTTTGTCTCATTTTCTTTCTTCTCTCTGAATTTTCGAAAATTGCAAATTTACAAACAATACGAAAAAATATGTACTGTTGTAGAACTACTATTTTAAATTTATTTGATGCTTTCAATTTATGCGACAAGAAATTGTTTATGTAATAGAAGTTTTCTTGAACCAAGTGCCTTGAAAATGGTTCTTTTAGAACAAATGGGATAAAGGAACATTCATAACAAGCTTAGTATATATTTTGTTTATGATACAAGTGGTAAAAGATCTTTTATTTTGCGAGTAGGAAAAGTTCCGACACGAGGCCGATAGGCCAAGCAAAATAAAATCACTTTTGCTACGTGCCATACACTACTTTTGAGACAGCCTTACTGATTTTTTTCCCGTTTTTGTCCTTGGATATTTTGGTCCTTTCGGTCAAAGTATTATTTTCCTTATTGCATTCACAGATTTATCAGAACACTCGATTTGGCTTTGTCTCATTTTTAGCATGCTAGGCATGCCGTGAAAAAATCACTTTTAGTAGTGGCTATCTAAAGAATATATTTTTTATTTCCTTGTGCCAATTCAGAAAAAACGTCCATTGTTACTTTAATATCTACGTCTACTAATAAAGATATTCGTAAGAGACCTCTATACAAACTTACGTTGAAAAAATCACACATTGTTCTGAAAGGATTCTGAAGGCTTAAAATTGGCGCGATGGCAATAATATAGCAGGGCCGTTGTAATTTGCACTGCAATTCCGTCAATTCACAAATTTTTGTTTTCCGTCGCTGGTATCCCAAAAAGTAGATTTTTTATTTGGTTATACTTCTAATAGAACTATCCTCAGAGATTCATTTTAAGGACAATCTTCTGGATTTTGCAATGCGTTTTGTAAAAATCATTGTAAAATGTTTACTACGAGAGAATGTCTACAAATGAACCAAAATATCAGTCATTAATTTAAGAAAAATATATTATTTTTTTAAATATTTTATACCCTTATATCTGTCTATTGTTGTTAAGAAATAATTTTAGTGTCCGGCGAGCGAAGCATAGGGACGTTGTCTAGCTCCGCTCCTCTTTATTAGTCTAGCTGTGAAAAGTGCAAACATTCAGCGATTCAAACATTCAACGATTCAACGAATCACTTTCGCTCTTTCAGAAAATCATGTGAAACTGCAAATATTCAATTTCATATCTACCGTGTCCCGAGAAAAAAAACCGCTACCAATTGTTATCAAAGACCTTCCCGTTTGCTACAATGATGAAGACAGACAACAAGAGTTTGAATGCCATGGCTATCAAGTTCTCAAAGTGTGCAGACTGTTAGACAAATCAAGAAAACCGATGCAAATTGTTCCCGTAAACGTATCTGAAAACTCACATTTCAAAAACACTTTTAATTGGGTCAAACTTATGTACAGTATGATACATGTTCAATTAAGAAAGAATGCTGGTTAATGTGTTAAATGCCAAGAGATTCGCCACTTGACACATCCACTCCAAAGTGCCTGAATTGCAACGGTAATAACACTGTTAACTATCCAGGTTTCCCAGAATTCAAAAAGCTCAATAAATCGTCATATGTACGTACAAATCAACCCCTCCCCAAATCCATCAAGCCAGTCAAAATATCATTGTCCCACCCACCAGTTGCCAAACCCAGATAACTTTCGCAAAGCAAATCCTATATCAAATAGATCACCTCTCTCTCTCTCTCACACCTGCATTCAGCCCACTTTCCCCTCCTCACGAACGTCTTATCCTCCCTGGCAAACCTCCCCTCCATTTGCAATCCCTGACTTAGACAATCTCATTGCAAACATAGTCTCCCAATTAATGACCGCATTAATCCCGCAAATTCAAAGTATTATAATGATCATGCTGTCAAGAATCCACAGTGGCTTCAAGTTATCTCAAGTGTATGAATCTGTTTAACTTCAATGCAAATAGTATCAAAAGACAGAATAATTGTTTTTGCCACTGTTTATTCGTAGCCACATCGTATTCCTGTTGCATGCCTAACGGAAACGCAACTAGTACCCGGTGAACGCTTCGCCATTGCACAAATCAAAATTTATTTTTAAATTAAACTTACATCTGATACCTTACATACAACATTCGGTTGAGGGTGTCCCAATAACATATGGTTCATGTACGTAAATTTAAAGTCACCGAAAAGCATTCGGCCGAATGGCTGGTCAATAAATTAAAATACACAAACAACTAAGAGCAGTACACGTGAGGCGTACGGCCCGGCATGTGAATGAGAGTGAATGAGAGGGAGCCGCCTTGCCACTGGACTTGCTGGATCCAGGAGCCCCACTGTCTCCCCACGGTGCAAGCCCCTGCACACACCCTTCCCACGCTCCACTCGGATCCTCGCAGATCTTTTCACTCCACGCTCGGCGGTAACCGCGGCCCCCCGCCCTACACCCCACGCCCTACGCCTCCCGCCCCCCCCCCCCCCCCCCAAGGCATCAACGCAACTTTGTTACAGTTTCTCTTCTATTTCAGGACGCACTTACAACGTACATCCAAAATAATCTAATATTTAATTTTGAAAGAAAATTGTGCAGGGAAGAAATTTTTACTGTAAACAGTCAACATTTAATTTCAAATCCTGCAAAACATACCCGGTGTGAAATTCCGTTTCCTTGAAACTGAGATTGAGACAAAGAAGTTACAGAAATATATAAAAACAAGATATGTGTTTTAAACAATACTTGTGTGCCGATACCGCCGCACTCTAACGGAAATGTTCTCCGGCACAGGGCGGGGGCGTAGCAGCGCTGCACACCAGATAAAAGGAAGCTCTAAAGGCGAGCGGGTGCAAAACCCCGACGGCACAAAGAGGGCGTGTTAAGTGTCGCGCAGCATGCGTTGGTTGAGGGCCCTGCGTTTTGTCATCGTGTGTACGCCGGCCTCCTACCCACCAGGATAACGTTAAGCGAGCTGTTTTCAGAGCTATAATAGGTGATCCACGGCGGAGGAAACGGCCCGGAGCCCGTGCCGCGGACCGGGCGACGGCCTCGCCGCAGTTTATCGCAGCGAGCGCACGCCCAGGGGCGGGGCCCGGGGCGGGGGCCGGGGCGGGGACGGGAACGGCTGGTGGGGCTATCGAACACTGGCTATGCAAATCCAGGGAGGGAGGCGTGCGCCGCGCTCCCGCACCGGCCACCACCGTCGTTCGCGCCCGCCTCCCGCCCTTTTCCCGCCGGTTAATGAGCGCTGCTTAAGAAGGCGCCAACGCTCCTCCGCTTCCGCCGCGGCCGCCGACCTCGCCGCCGGCCAGGTCCGCCCCCGTCGCTGGCCGGCCTGCTTTATGAGGCATACTGCTACTCCCGACATCCATTGCGTTAACAAATATATGGAGGTGTTGAGTGGGAAGTCAAACCCCTGTTCACACGATGTTCACACGTTATTCATATACCTTTCTTTCTCAGACATTATTTTCAACTTCATCGTACATTCTTTAAATCAGGGATATTATGTATTTTGTGTGACTCTGTCTTGTAGAAACGTGATTTAAAACATTTTCTGGTTGCTTTTTAATTATCAAGTCCTGCACTAGGCAATCATCCACGTATTCCTTGAAACAAGTACACACGGAGAGTTTAAACGCCCGTTAGGAATAACGATAACTGAGAGAAAGTAGCACGAGATTGGAAAGCGTACAAGAGTTCGCGGAGGGAGAGAGGGTTCGATGTTGACAGCCGCAGAAAGAAGCCAAAGAAGGGTGGATGAGGGTGGGGCGTGCTTGGGCGAGCAGAGGGAGCATGCACTGGCGGGACGGGAACAGGCGACAGACCCTTAAAGGGCACTCGCTGCCATGCACATTCTTACTTTCCTAAAATATTCTCAATTGTCGTCTAAGATGAGCTCAATAAATAAAAAGCAGGCCAATTGTAGACAAAGATATTAGGTCCTGAACTTCCTGCTGGCTCTCTGCGGTGGCAATGGCTCAAGCGCGTGATTCGTAAGAGGCGGTGGGTAGAGTAGGAATTGTACCACCAAGACCACCAATAATAACCTAAATATATGTAATATGTAGGTGGCTATCATTACACCACAGTACCCTGAGGCAATTTCCGCTCCACGACGTCACAATTTTCTTCCACGAAAATGGGAACACAGATTGTTGTGCAACATGTTCATTGCGCGACAGAACTGTCAATTACTGATGCTATTAGTACTACTACTACTACTACTACTACTACTACTACTACTACTACTACTACTACTACTACTACTACTACTACTAATAATAATAATAATAATAATAATAATAATAAAAAATAATAATAAATAAATAATAATATATACTTTGAAGTTATTTATGAGAAAAAAGTGTTTCATCCTTATTTTAATTACATATTTATAAAAACCTACGAACAGTATTACCTGGGAACTTATTAAATTTTAAGAACTTCAAGTGAATATGGAGAAAATCAGAACTGCGAATAGGTTGCAGGTGATCGTTTGTGCATTTTGGTACATTTTAACCATAAAATCGAAAAAATGCAGCTGCATTAAATTCTAACTATTTACATCACCCATTTCTGCAAGCGGTATGGCGATTACAATTTTGAAATTGCAATATTACCACGTAATATCCCGTATGGAGGTAATATGTAAGGGCCTTGGGTGACACGAATTTTTTAACATTATCATTATTCATTGGTAAGTTCAATACCAGATATTGTAAGAACATATTTGAACAAAGCTTCGCATAACATTTAGAATTTTTCAACACATGAAAATACTTTTAAAACAATTAACAGCGTCGGCGACGCCACTTTAAACTACTTTTTAATAATCAGAAAAAGTATTAGAAGTACTGATTAATAAAAATTTATTTAATCATGTTCCATTCTCATTTTTACTTTTAAAAGCAATAAGTATTGGTGATATAACATGAAAATACGTGAAGTTCTAATAATTATATTGTATCTAGAATACAACTACTACTTCGGACATCTCTTGCGGAACTCCTTTCACAAAACTACAATAACAACACTGTATGTCTGTTTTGTATCATCTAAATTCTTATATAAAACAACCTTGAGCCTTCACATAAAATAATAGCCAAAATATTTTAAAATAAAAAAGCTCATTAAAATATCCGGTGAGATTCACAAGTGCCCCAGCCTACACTGGAGGCAGAGACCCGAGGGCTCCCAGTCGCGCGGCCGCTTCATGCAGCAACCCTCCCTCCGAGACACCACTACGCCCAACGCCTGCGCCACCACGACGCCATGGACTGCATACATCTTCATGCTAGGAGACATTCTTTCTATTTCCCGTCACTAGTAGTGGCACGCCGTGAAACAGTTAACAAGGAAAACAAAAGTAATCTGGTAATTTTTCCATTCTGTTAGTGACCTGGCAACGCGGTTCTCAAGAGAGACCGTTTCCCATCACAAACTTTTCTTTCGAAACGTTCTGTACCTCTCGCACAGGAAGGAGCGAAGGGCTCGGAAAGAAACGGAGGGGAGAAGAGGAGAAAGCGGCGAAAACTTTTAACAAGTTATGGTGCAGCGATAGCACTTCCGGTACGTCATTTCAAGGTAGACAAAGCCTGGGAATAAGAAGGAAGTGCGAGGATGTGAGAGGAAAAGAGGCAGAGCGAGCGCGACTGTTGCAAATGTTATAACGAGCATCGCACTCGCCTTCAAGCCGCGACTCCCACTTCCTCCTCGCAGCATCCGCGAAGGAAGCGCGCGCGGCCCCGCAGCGGCGCCAGCGTGTGGTGAGGTGGCAGGCGGGGAGAGGGCTGCAGGAGGGCGCTGCCAGGCGAAGCAAATGCCGCCGACGACACACACGGTACAATACCGCTGATAACGCAGACGCGACACACAGCGTCGAGACGACGAGCTGGGACGCAATGCACTCGACGCAGCGAAGCAAGGTGAAGCGAGGTGAAGCGAGGGGGGGGGGGGGGGAGGGGGGGGCGAATCATCCTCGGTCGAGAGAGAAGCGACGGAACAGAAACGATGGAGCGACTGCGGGATGGCTTCAGAAGAGACGCGGGTGGCAGCAAGACTGACTTGCAGGGGCAATCGAGCAGTTGGTTTGGCACTGCGCATCAAAGAGTAAGTTGCAAAGTAAAGTAAAGAACTACAAAAAACGGTCTCACTGCCCATTGAGCAGTTATGGAGGGAAAACTGAAGTGTACATGTGGCTATTAAAGAGGCGTGCGACAGGTGCAGCGATGTGCAGAGCAGTGTGAACCGGGTCCCACCCAAGGCTTGCCTCCTCGCCACACGCCGCAATGCGCCAATCACGCAGAGCGTGCGGCGGCGCACAGACGCGACCCCGCCACATTGCGCGGCTCAGCGCAATCTCTACCCATGCCCCCCTCTTGACCGTGTCTGGAGCACGCCCGCGCTATTTGTGCAGCCCGGTGCCGCCTTGAGTTGTTTTCCTTTGGATGCTGCAGGTAGATTACGCGCAAATACATTCGGGTAAGAAACAACGCAGCACAAGATGGCTGCATTCATAGAATTTTAGTAAACAGGTACTAAGAAGCGAAATCGCCTAATACCTGAATGACGAAAAATTTCATTTTCTTTCAATTATTAGAATGAAGGAGTGAAGGAAAATGAATTTAAATCGGACATCAAACAAATATCTTTATTTCTAGTCGAAAATTCTGCATTGTGTCGAACTTAAAACTATTTTGGAAAAAAAAGTAATAAAGAATGAAAGAACGAAAAGAATGCAGACATTCGTTTTTACATACATATTCAGGAACTAGTGGTGCTACTACAGAACATACTTCTGGCATTGTTTGCAACTTTTACAATTTTAGAATGTACAGAGAGTTCAATGAAAATGATCAATGAAAAAAATAGCTATTTTTAAGTTTTTTTCTTCGCAATCCGAAGACAGAGTTTAAAAAAATTTCGGGTCATTTTTGAGATAATTTTGAAAATGTTGAAGCTTGATGTGCACCAAAAAATCTCCAAGTAAAAAATCTCTCCCAAAATCAAAGTGTCCGTTTCAAACTCGCAGGGCCTCAAGTTCGTTCAGATCGATAGAGTACCAATTTTGTGAAAATCGACTGATCGATTTAGGCGGTAGCGTTGACCACAGACAGACATTTTCCCGTCAACTGATTTCTCAGTATCAAAGACCCACAAAACATGGATTCTTACTTGAGAACGTGTGAGAGAAAGTAATTTTCTACACATAGGAACACAATTTATTCACTTTTCCGTTACCAGGGTTCGAAAATATGTTTTCCTGTCCAAAATATCGCCGATTTCTGCCACACGATTACAATACTTTGTCTTTACTACTTATGTAGGCAGGCTAGGAAGTGAAACGTATTTATAGTCGTGGGAAAACCTCTAATAACTGAATTTATTTTTGTTAAAGAAAACCTAGAGCAGACGACGTATTAAGAAAATATATTGAATATTATTGTCAAACGCCTACCATAAATACAAACCAGTTTCGACGTTTAATCCAAATATTTCAATCTGAGGACATCTTGTATTTATTTTACCACAACTTAATATTTTTTTTTGAAAATTAGATTCTACAAATGACTCATTGTCGTTAGACCTGTGGTTCATTTTATCCACTCGTTGCAAGTTGGATATCGTTCTGTCCACGCACGTCTCATATTCCCTTAAAAATGCTCAGCTCACATATTGTGAGGGGAAGGGGGAAGCGGGCGCTTCAGTGAAGACTCAGCATCTGTGTGCTGCGCGGCAAGCGTTGTGCTGTGCCGTTCTCACGCTGCGATCAGGTATACAGCAGCAGTGGCGGGCGCAATGGGAAGAGGAGTCAGGGAGGAGCCGGGGCCGGGGCCGGGGCCGGGCGGGCGATCTCAAGGGTGAGCGTGATGGAGGCGCCATGCGGGGAATTAAGGGCGCACCGGCCGTGCTTCAGCCCCGATGCGTGTTGGGCGCGCGCTATCCGATCCTTCCGAGGGAAGACCGCCTCTGCGCAACCACCACGCCAGGGGCCAGTGGCAGCCGACTTCTAGAGGGCGAAATGCACGATCCGTCCTTTCCGAAAAACATTAATAGATCATAAATTATTCATTCCTTAAATCATATAATCTATCTAAGAAGAGAAACGGAAATTGATTAGTTAAGAATTGAGCAAGTACAAGGCAACATTTCCTATAAAAATCATTCATCACATTTCTGGGTGTTATTTGAAAAAACACATACTTGAAAATACTGGCTAAAAAAATTCCATCGGTTACACTTATCAACTCATAGACGACCTAGTAAAAGATGTATGCATGTGTTCGCAGACTTACTTGAAAATAAACTACGTACTTTTAATCTTTTTCAAGAATTTTCATTCCTACCTGACATTAAACTCACTTGCAAAGAGTTATCATTCTGTAAGCAATTTGACTATAATTGTGATGAGTAAGCCCAGAATTTATAAGTAATAACTAATACGTAAATTTGTACTACATACGGGTAGACCAAAGATTAAAAAAAAAAATTATCCTTGGAACAAGATTTAGATTTAATTATGTCCTAAAATAGACGGAAGATCAGCATATTGCTTCAAGTAAGTTCCTTAATTATTTTCTTATTATTTTCCATTTACAAAGCAAAACTTAGAAACTGTGTAAATGTCCAAATGTGAATCAGTCCTTGTTATCTCTGAATACTGCTTTCTACCGTCTATAATGTCAATCATCACAAATAGTAATGGAGTCCATTTTGAACGTTGCAATAGATTGTAGAATAGATAAATTCAGACCTTTCCCGCCTGAGATATGGCATAATATTCTGGAGAAATACATCTTTTAGCTCCCACACTATTAGATTACAAAAACGCATTGTACGAATAATAACCAAATCCCACCCACGTGATTCATGTAAGCCTCTCTTCGTTAATCTAGGAATTTTACCATTACCTTGTCTGTTGATTAACGAATCAGTGGTTTTTGTAAAAAATGACTTGCTCAAGGGCGGGAATATTTTTTCAGAAAATGCCGAGAACTATAACACTCGACGTAGAAATCATATTCATCAGGTGACAGTATCAACAGCTCATTACAAAAAATTCACATACGATACATGTACATTATTTTCAACACTTTGCCAGATGACATTAAACGATTAAATTCAATAGAAAAGTTTAAATCCCAAGTGAAATCGTTTCTGCTGCATAACTGTTTCTATACAATTAGAGACTATACTGAGCATCACAAGAAAAGTAACATGAATTTTAACAATGATACATAATGCATTATTTACCATTTGGACTGTATAAATGAGTATAAACAACCTGTAACAACTATTGTACTACAGCTTCCGGGTCAATGACCCCCATCTCGATCAGGTTTTTCGTCCAGTTTCCCTGATCCATTGAGCAAATGCTGAGATGGGCCCTTGTTTTGCTTCTGGACATAAATGTAACTTCGTTTTCTTGCACGTCTTCTAGAATTCAGTGGGAAATACAATTATTCAAATTATCGTTTCCATGTTGTCGCGGCAGGAAGTATTATTCCGAAGCACAACATGATAAGAGCCAAAATGTATTGCTTATTTATCCTTGAAAATAGATTTTATTACATGGGAGTTTTTTTCTCCCTTTCAAAATTCAAAATTTAAGTAGTATATGACTTAGTGTAAGAATCACTGAATTTTGAAAATGTGCACACAATTCACTTTTCCCCATAGCACGTCATACGCAGTTTTTAACTGTTTTTTTACGTAAAAAATAAAACCTATTTCTAAACCTGATTTACCACTTTAAATTACACTAAAAGCAAAAAATAATCTTCCAAAAATATTATTAAACTTTCTCTTAGATTTTTTTTTAGTAAAAAAGAGATTTCTTTAAATACGGAAAAATATGTACGAATACTGGAAATATGGACGAATTTGGATAATCAAATAGCTGTTAAATCACCGAAAAAATCCTAATTCGTAAACATACGACAAACATTTGATTATAGCTAACGAAAAATAAATATCTAACTATATATAAATTCTAGCCTTGATGATGAGGGTTAAGATTGCAGGTATAAATGGTATAGTATATGTACACTAAAATAGTATAGCATATGTATTTTGACCTTCTTGAATTTTTGAGTGTTATTTTGACACAAATAAATCAGAATAAATTTTGGGCCCGAGAATATTTTGTGCCAAACATGTAATACAGTAAAATCTGACGAAACTGAAACCTGCAAAAGTCGGAAACCTGACAACCGGAAAATATCTCCGGTCTGTGAAGCTAAAAGTCATTTTACACAGCCAGTAAGATGTGTATTTTTTTAAACTCAGAATATGTCAATGAAGAGTGTTTAGTATTCATTTTTTGATAATTTATTCTATAAATACGTTGTACGTTAATGTATTTTGATAATTATAACGAAGTCATGTAATTTAATATTTTCAGGGAAGAAACGTCAATATCACAAGTGTCGTAAAATAGACAATCTTGCATAAAACGGAAACCGCCCTAATCCGGATATTTTGTGCCCCGATATATTGTGGTTTAGACACATATTACTGTACTATTAAATGGCTGAGTAAAATGATACCTTCATATGCCTTTTTGCAGTTTCTTTGATATGGTGAGAACCTAGGGACCTTTATAAGACATATAAAAGCTTCTTCTGTTCGGCAAATAAATAAGTTTGAAATCCAAACTTACTGTTGCATACCCGCTTTAGAATCAGTAAATAGATCAATACATCATGGACCTCGCTTTCACATACACCTCCACCAGACAACTTCAATGTGATTGAAGATTTTGAAAGTGTTCAGAAGTTTGGAAATGACCAAAAGTTTGAGAAGTTGCTGCAAAGAACATCACGTTTTTACGAGATCTTGCTTTATCTTAAATTTAACGGAAATTACTTGCTTCAAGATTTAAAGACTGACATCAATATAACTTCTTTACGTCATCGCCAAAAGAAAATTGAGCATGTATTTTCTAAAAAGGATGACCTAGTTTTTAGTAATATTGTTTTTTGAAGTTACATAATGATTGCGAACTTTACAGTCACGAAACGTGATATTGAAAAATACACATCTTGGACTCCCATGTTAATCTCTTCCCTTAAAAACTTCGGCTCTGTCAGCGACGAACAAGGCGAGTTTTCTACGAGTACGTTACCGAAATGGAAAGGCGCTACCGGGGAAAATGCTTTATAAATGGTCATCAGAATATTGTTGGGCAGTCAGGAGAGAGTTCCTTAAGCGAAGTACAGCCGAGGATAAAATTCACATAATTTTAGTAAGTAAAAGTCATTCCGCCTAAGATAGAATGCATATATGTTTACTACGCGGTTACACACACACACACACACACACACACACAACACAACAAAAACATAGGTGTTCGGTAAAGAGTTTTGAAATCATCACAATGCAGTTTGTAATAATCATCATTGTTTCCCTTTTAACATTAAAAAGCATAAATTTGGTTCATTGGTGTAATTACAAAAATGTATTTTTTAACCTAGCGCATAGATATTATTTATAATACAGATGTCCCTGTAAAAGCCCGAAAAACACAACCGAAACAAAATACTAGTCAGTTTATTCAATAAAAATCAATCAAAAAATGTTTCCCAAATTCACTGAAAGACGAGCTTATAAAATGTTTAATATGTACAAATTTATTTATATTTTTAGAATTGTAGAAATTTTAGTGAATAATTTCATGTAGATGTTAACTGTTTTTTAAAATATTTTTATGTTAACTTGATGTCAAGAAGACATTTCATCAAGATAAGTTGTTCAAATGTTAAAAGAAGTCATTTTAATACAAACTTGAATATGAAAGGAACCAGATAAAGTGGAAGATTCAAGTATCTTTGAAAATTGGCCAGAGACAACAAATTGATTCTAGAAAATTAGCAGACGAATATAAAAGTCGAAATATTTTTCTATCCAATTTCATCGTTCGAACTATATCGATCTAAATATGCTCTCAGAGTGCTTCCTAATTGAGCGTCCATGCGAATATTTATAATGTACATACGTTATCATGAAGGCACTCTTTAACCAAGAAATTGGTCACACACAAACCCACACCCACCCACACACACACACACACACATATATATATATATATATATATATATATATATATATATATATATATATACACAGACGAGAAAGTCTGTGTCATTCTGTAGAACCTTGCATATCAATCACTGTTTGACTTCGCTTTCGTTTATTTACTCAATCGCTGCTTCTGCTTCTAATCTCGCAGCTTCTGTCGCAACAGACAGTTTTCCACCCTTCATTTGAGGTTGCTCAGGGCATCAACTGAGGTCAGTAAAGTGCCTCTGCTCGGGAGGTCCCAGGATTCGAGTCTCGATAGTGGCAGGATTTCCGACACTATATAAATAGCTAGGTAAAAAAAATCCGCAGTTGTCTCGAGGAGTATTGTAGCGGTAGGCTGCTCTGTTGTGCCACTTTTCGAGATTTCGCCGATTGGTGTCAGGGGAATTTCGGAGCAGTACCCTAACGAACGGGACACAGAGCACGCGCGATCTTTGCTACCTCATCCTTGTCTTATTCCTTTATTCTCACTCTTTACTTTTACACTCTTACATTTACACGCATGACACTACTACACACGACTGGAGCCAATCGGGAACGTCGAACTTGTCTTGGCTGGGGCAATGGCCCAATGGGGAGATACCTAGATGGGGAAATCCCCGTCACTTCGGAATGGGGAAGAACATCTCCACGTCCTGTGATAAAAACATGCAATATACTTACAGGACTTATGAACTTAGCAGTTGAGGCGCCCGAAAACACAACATAATCAATGTAGTCTTCTTTTGCAAATAACGCCAGCAGGGTCAAAAGTGTAATGTTGATAGCTACCCAAAGCGTGGTGAGTGCGCGTGAGTCACACTGTCGAATACACACACAGCGCGTTCCAACATCAGGCTAGTCTCTTCTGCACGCTACTTTACGGGAAGGGAGAACACGTGGCATGAAAGATCCCAAAATAGCGCTCAATATATTTGGTATTAGCTGGAGGTAGTGGTGGCAGCAGCCGCAGCTAGAAGACGCAAGGCCAGAGGGCTCCACTGGAAGCTGCCGCAGTAGGCATCCCACCGCAAGGCGGCCGGCCCCGCGGCACAAGCAGACGCCCTCACAAATTATTTCTGTACTCTCACTTTATGTCCGGGCGGAGGCTCTCGCCTGCTGAGTTACAGAAGCCAGGAAATTATGGAACGATCGACGCCACAGGCCGCACGCGTGGCACTGCCAACGGCTACCCCCCCCCGACATCCGTCCCTGCGTTTCCTCACCCTTGCCCCGCACTCGCAGCTGCTTTAGCCCCCCCCCCGCCCCCAGCCGCCCCCAGCCTGCCCCCGCCGCGCCAGCGGCCTTGTTCCCTCGACGCACGAGCAACAGGCGCCAGATGTCGCGGCGGGAATTTCTTTCGCCTCGTTACACGTCTCGGCGCGTGGCGGAGCGGGGGAGGTCGGTGCATCCAAAGGGAAGACCGGACCCCCCCTCCGCTCTTGGAAGGCGCCCCTTCATGATACGCGCCCACTCACTTCCCACGATGACGTGCGTCCCATTGGCGCTGAAGGGGTTTTGTGCAAATCAGTATATTGATAATATAAATATTATTATTAACAGATTGCAGTTTAATCTTGGCTCGAGCCTTAGTAATGACTCTGATTTTTAAACTCTAAAAATTCGAAATCTGTCATTTAATTAATATTATAGGTTTAAAAAGGTGGAAATACTGGTTTTTATGGAAAAAGCATTTAAAACCGTTACTTCTGGATATTCTAGCTCCATTGCTCTCACTATTCGTTAATACTGCTAACATGTCATTTAGAAAAGAAAAGTGAGTTGGCCATATTTTTCAGAAATACTAACCCTCACCTCTGTTCTATTAAATCTGTTTGCATAAAAAAACAAGAAAAAAAGCAAATATCTCCCTCATCATTCGGTGAGAGAGATTTACTAGTATTCCAAGACGACTTCCCATTTCTTTTCATAGATTGAACTTGGCAATACACTTTCTTTAAGTTCTAGCAGCCAACATAGTTCTTCAGGTCCTATAGAATTTACGTATGTTATTTCTTGAGACCAACAACATAAAATCTGCCTCATATATTTGTGAGTATTATCATTTGAATATATGTTCAAATCTAAGGGACATCCACAGAATCAAACACTCCAACGTAAAGTCTGAAACATTAAAAACAAATCGTGAACATCTTGCAGAACTCTACAAAAAGGCAGAAAAAGTTGACTTTCTGTGGCCTTTATTACCAAGACCAAGGATATGGAAATCAGGACAAAGACGCTGAGAGATTAATGCGACAGATGCGACAGATTAAAGGATGATAATAACCTACGATGAATGACGTCTGAAGTTTATGTTCAAACACTATAATCTTTTAGGAATTCTTTATTATAAAAAACGAGTTTCCTTTCTTTCCGTTTGCAATATTTTCAAATGGGAAGGCAACAAAACGTACTTTCGATGAACCATCGAGGTCTGTGATGGTCGCTCGACGCGCAAGTGTGTTGTCACGTGCCGTGTCTACCACTTTACAATACCTTCTGATGCTAATTAAACACCACACAATAATTACGTTTTTGCCTTTCATTGTAGGATTTCGCAACCAAACGTTTTTTGACTTGTTTCTTTCATGTTGTGAACTTGAAGTAAAATTTTAATCAATCCAGAGAGTTCATTCTGAGCATGTTTCTTGTCAACATATGGCACATTTAGTTAGAAGTAGCCATCATGTGTTAAGGCACTGAAAAATTACGTTTTGTGCGCCTAAAACGACTGTAAAAATTAAAAATAATTGGAAAAGGCAATAAAAACACAAACTGATGAGTAAATATATTTCGTTTCATTTGTATCTTTACTCAGCAGAACATTTGAAATAATATAACACTAGGAAAGTTAATGAATTCATAACTTTTGTGGGTATATGGAAATAGCCAAATACATAAGATTACAATAATTATTTGGAATGAGATTTCTTTCAAAAGAGTGCTTTTCTAAAATTCTAATTGTAACATTTACTTAATCATTTCAAAATTTATTTTTGAATAGAGTTTTCATTGCAGAAAATTTTTAAAAATTCTTGAAAGTACACAGGGATTGAAAACAAAACAAAAAAGTGTACCATTTATTAAATCAAAACTTTTAAACTAAGAGCAAACGACACTACCGCTAAAATTTTTTACAAAGAATATTTTCATTTTGTATATTAATTTTTACTCAAAATTGTTTGAAGATATTGCACATAATTACAACTCTATCTATTAGGAGAAAGGGAAATTCCTCCATCCGGTTTAAAAGGTACAAAAACGCCTTCGGGGAATTAAACCTACATATCTTTACAAATTTAAACTATGTGTTTCTAGAGATACTGAGTGGTTTTTCGGGTAGTGCATCTCCAATCTGACTACGACTGCAGGCAGGCACGAGTCGCACTTTCTGCCCGGCCGAGTATACCCCTAAAGAAACACTATCTATCAATCGCGTTGAAGGGTGACAGATATGAAAGTGACCTAAGATTTAATTCTTTGAAATAACAGCCTTTCTTACCTTCCATTCCTAGAAGAATATCAGGTTCGGAAAGATGTCAAGGTCGGAAATTGGGGTTATTGATTTAGCCTTTGATATGCGGATGCTTCGGTTGTGTTGCGAATCTGACCCCAGAGCTCCCGAAGAGCCATCCCTTCTTGTTATTTTTTATTTGTTCGAAGCTTTGTTCTAAGCGAGGTTCTTCAAAGATATACTAGTAGAATGTGTCAGGCATCCAAATGTCTTCCGTCAACATACGAAAATAAAGTTTCGTTACTGGTAGGCAACTATTGCCAAAGTGTTTCATTTTTCATAATTCGGGAACTTACACTACCAAAAGTCTTTAATTGAAGAAAATAATATAAAACGGATTTTCCTAGTCACCTGATGCCTAGTTCTAAGGTAGTGTTTTTTTCTTGAATTGTACTAACCGATTTCTCGAAAATATGTACCATATTAACAATTAGTTATTCGTATAAATACAATAACCAATATCAAAATTTTCATGCTAGTTAAATTACTGTTATGCTTCGGTATCTTGAAGGTAATTCGATATAATGTTATTCATCAATTCATGTACTAGATATTCCTTCCCACACCTGTCAGATTGCAGCAGTCTATAATAACTCTGAAATAACATACTGTACTGCACATCACCGTAAATTGCACTACCGATGAACAAAGCAGAAGGAAATTTCCGAAATCGCTCGTGGTAGAAGTGCGAAAGGAGTTTCTGAAATAGCTGCGCCGATACTTCGCTCTGTCTGAAACATTTTCCTCCGCCGATTCGATGATTGACAGTACAGGGAGATGATCAGATCCGTTGAGGCCATACGACGACTTTTTTGAGTTCTAATATCGTCACTATAAAATATTTGTAAGAATTGATGCAGATAATGTCGAAGAGTTGAGCAGCGAGAGAATTATGAAGCAGTTGAGAAAATGCAGCGTAAATTAAGTCATCAAACGGATGTAAACGGACAGGCCATAAATACTGGATTTCAAAGAGCCCACATTGTGTACTTTCAAAACGGTTTTAATTAAATCCGGAATAGACAAAATTTTAAACATAGAATTATGAAAGTAAATAATATTTTTCAAATATGTCTTAAAAAGGAAGTTTTAAAGAGTATTTTTCTTACATTCTACTTCTAAAAGATATAAGGATATAATGCGAAATGTCTCCAGTTGGTGGAATGACAAGAATAATTGGGAAAAGACAGCTCCAGCACAAGTTAGCCAACTTTTGTGAAATAATGTGAGTCATTCCTACGCGTTAATTACCGACCATGCCCGCAGTGTCACTCAATTCGTTTCTCCAAGTGTCAGCGGTAACCTTCCGCAATGAGCATTCGTTTTCCGAATTCAACAACAACAACATTCACTGGAGTCGGCCCGGTGGCCGAGATCGCTAAGGCAGTAGTGTCGTAGTGATCTCGGACCGAAGGGTCGCGGGTTCGAGTCCCACCTCGGACATGGTTGTATTTATGTTCGTCCTTTCGCCCCTTATCATCACCATATCGTTTCATCCACATAGGTAACATACCGTTAACAGCAATAGTGCTCGCTAATGACCCAAGATGTTGATGCGACCTTAAATAACCAATTAAAAAAAAACATTCACTGGCCCCCTCCGCTGTCACCCTTGTGAAGCCCCGATTCTCAGAGCTGTGGCCTTCCCAAAGACTTCGACCTGCACTCACGTCCGCCGTAATTCATATTAAATCATAAAATATAATAGGCTCATTTTACAACAGTTTGTTATTTCTTTGAATTGTTAAGTAGCACTTGGGAATGTTGAGTTTCGGGGTCGCATGCTCAGTCATTGAGTAGGCGCGCTGAAGGCAGCTCGTGCTGTGGAAGAGAATGACACAACAAGTGAACTACACAAAATTCATCAAGAACTTAGTAACGATTTCGCCCTGGAAACCTAAACACGTTTCGCTTCTATCGTACTCTTTTAGCAACTCTCCGAATTTGACCGTAGCTCATTGATACTAATAATTTGAAACTAATTGAAATTGAAACTAATTGAAATTGAAACTAATTGAAATTGAAGCTCATTGAAACTAATAATCAGAGGAATTCTGCTTACTTCTGCAATGACATACTATTTCAAGTGATTTGTTTGCGAACATAGTATAAAAATTAGGGATTTTACGCACTGCTACGGATAAGTGAAGTTAGTCATTTCTCAAGAGATATGCAAAACGTGATGCCACTTTACCGTGACTAAAATATTTTTTCGCACGCTTTGATTTGACAACCATGACTAGAATGAAATGAAACAAATAATCTTAATAAATCGTTGTTTCTTGTACGATCTAGATTTTTCTTCTTTCTATTATTCTTGGTAAACAATCTACATCTCTATTGTAAAAAAATAAACAATCATTTGATTCACTTAATATAAAGATAATTATTTTCCTCTCAGCGGACATATACAATCACTAAAATGTTGTTGCTCTTAGCAATTCTTGTAAATATATGCAATTATAGTAAAAATAACTGTATTGCGAATATTTGTAACAATGCCCTAAGAATTTAGTCAGATCAATGTAGATTATAACGTGTTATTCCAACAAAAAGTACGAACAGCGATTTTAATCCTGTTAGTGGATACAGTGCACACAAATGAAAGTAATTAGTGAATAGTAATCTCCCAAGGACGCCAATTGTGAAACAAATAATACGCGCTAATGGGTTTAACCTCTCGGGAGAAGAGTCTCGCCAGGGGTAGAATTTCCTAGAAAGTCTGGAACTCCTGAGAAGCTCAAATAAGATGATCCGGTCGACATGGGAATTCCGTGAACGTAGGAATCAATACATAGCGCTATTCTCAAGGCAGGATTTGAGAAGAATGTTCTTCACGAAAGAAACTGCGTGGCCTTTGCTCTCTGTACCGTACCGTTGGCGTTGCAGCAAAGTAATAAACAACTTCCTGACGAAGTTGCGTTCTGAGGGATCTAATTTCGTTAAGAGGACACGCACAGGAAGTAAGTAGAATTTCAAACAATTATCCGAAATTAAGGCGCGTAAAATCACTTCGTTGTTTTATTTTCGCCAAGACAAACACAACAGACAGGTACTCCATAAAGTAGGAAACGCACGTGAAATTTCAGGTGACTTAAGCTAAATTATTCGTGAGGCCGCTTTAATCTAGGCTTGCACTCGTAAAATGTTCCTCACAGACTACAATCGTTCCTCCGGGGTGCCGGCGTGACTACGTTAATATTGCATCCTCACAGTCGCCTCTCCTCGGCGGGCCCGGTCGTTCTACCGTTCCTGCGGGCGAACCGAGGGGGCGCGGGCGGCGGAAGAGACGGATGCGCGGGGCCGCGGAGGGCGGTGGGCGCCAGGGGCGGCCCATGCCACTTCGCCTTGCGCACTTCGCCTTGCGCACTTCGCCTTGCGCACTTCGCCTTGCGCAACACTACCAACAACAGTTTGGGGTTCATGATTGAAATATTGGCGCCGTAGTTTATACCAAACGTGAACTCCAAGAAAACTCTACAAAGCTATCCACAGTAACCGCATTCCGTGATTTCGATAATGTGTTAGATTGACTGATTCATTTTTTTCGTGTTTCCGGGCGCATCAACTGCTTTGGTCATTAGTCCCGTGAGTGTAGTGCATGTTTTTCCTCGGGAGATGGCGGTGAACTTCCCCCGTTGATGGCGAGTTCCGGCGCCGACCTACCGTCGGCTAGTGGGGTTTCCCCCCTAACCAGGACTCTCCCACCAGCGGGGCACCGCCCCGGCCGGGATAAGCTCTAAGCTCCCGACCGGTCTCCCGGAATATGTGGTAGTGTACTGCATGTTAGTGCAAGTGCGTGTGTAAGAGGCGAGGATAGGACAAGGAAGAGGAAGGACAGATCGCGCTCGGTCCGTGGCCCGTTTGGTAGGGTACTGCTCCGGCATTCGCCTGGTGTATAGGAGAAACCACGAAAAAATACCGATCAGAGCAGCCGGCTACTAGAATTCTCCTCCAGAAAGCGACTGAATTCGACCTAGCTGAAGAGCTAGTGTTGAAAATCCTGCCGCCGTCAGGACTCGAACCTAGGACCTCCCAGTCAGAGGCGCTGCAGTGACATCAGTTGATGCACTGAGCTACCGTTCCCTGTGAAATGGTAGACTTTATTTATTCCTTTGTTGAATTGCACTCGGTAGGTTGAAACAAGCTTTCTGCTAGTCGGTGAACGGGCAGCTGATCATGTAGCCGCCGTCGCCCTATGCACACAAACCCACCTCAAAGTCTATTTCCCAACCTTCAAACATCAGTACGTTCGGTCTTCTCAAAGGATGTCAGCGAATTATTCTCTACTAATATCCAAAAAAAACAACAACAAAAAAAAAACAACAGAATCTATTATTCACTCATTAACTGATGCAGATGATTACCTGGTAGTTGTGAAAGAGCCGCTAATGCTTCGTCATTTTCTACCTGATAAATTGATTGATTGTTTCTGATTCCGAGCGCGTCAACTACTGAGGGCATTAGTCTCGTAAGTGTAGTGCATGTTTTTTCATCGGGAGATGGAGGTGATCTTCCCACTGGATGGCGCGATCCGGCGCCGACGTACCGTCGACTAGTGGGGTATCTCTAACCACGCATCTCCTACCTGCGGGATGCCGCCCCAGCCTGGACAAGTTCAAATTCCCCGACCGGTCTCCCGGCATGTAGTGCAGGTTAGTGTGTGCAAGGGGTGACGATAGGGCAAGGAACAGGAAGGAAAGATCGCGCGCGGTCCGTGGCTCGTTTGTTAGGGTACTGCTCCGGCATTCGCCTGGTATTGACCGGTGAAACCACGGACAACTACCGATCAGAGCAGCCAGTCACTAGAATTCTCCAGACAGCGACTGACCAGCTAGTGTCGAAAATCCTGCTGCCGGGACTCGAACCTAGAGCCTCCCGGTCAGAGGCACTGCAGTGACATCAGTTGATGCACTGAGCCACTGCTCCCGGTGACTACTTGATCAACTTCACGTATGATCACATCGATTGATTGATCCCTTGTCCACTTCTTTTCATCTGACCGATATTTCACGCGACATTTTACCAAGATCATGATCTACTGAAGGCAAAGATACTATAACAAATATAAAATAATCGTACATGATGCTGAAAATTGTACATGATGCTAGAAAATTTAATAAAGGGAATATTTTGTCTGACGCTGAACGGTATCACATCCACGGCTACGTTCTTGGAGGAGAGTTATTATATATATAGAAAACTTGCAATAATGTAATTATCCATTTACCTGTATATTTATGTTAGATAATACCAATAGTAACCTATGTCTGATAGGTATATCAAATAGTATCTCAATGCATGAACCAAGTGACACTTGTATCATCAAGATCTATCAACTGAACCTGAGAATTCTGGAAAGACGCCACCCTCGTGCCTTGCACGCTAGTCCCGGTGTGTCTTTGTTGGGCGGAGTGCGCGCCGCTTTCACCCTCCGCGCCCACCGCACCGGCCGCTCGCACAAACACAGGTACGTGCGCATGACACCGCGTCCAGGCGCTGCCGATCGATCGCCGCGCCGCCCTCAATGACTCCATCTCTCGCGAATGCCCACTCCGTTTCACGTGGCCTTCCCCCGGCGCCCGCCCGAGGGACGGCGCCAGCCGCGCCGCGCCGCGCCGCGCGAACCTCGCGACAAGGCTCAACAGGAACTACTTGTCACCGCGAATCGATGCGACGGACAGGACCCCCCGCAGCCCTCCGCATCCGCAGATGATTCTTAAAACGACGGGGTAACGGGGTCAATGCAAAAGCTGAGTGACGTTCAAGTAATATCATTTCCAAAATAAATAGTGCTCTAGAATGGCACAGACTTTCTCGCACTAGTTAGTTTTCTCGTTTCTTTGGTCTGGGTAAGATTCGTTGGTCTTGCTCTATCCTCTTGCCAGCTGTCCGTCGTCCGTAAAGCTGTATCGTCGCCCAAAACATTTTTTTTTATGTTTCTTACTTTTTCAGTTTCCTAATAGTAGAGCCGAAATATGACTTTAAGAATATTATAGAAGAGTAAAACCTGATCCTATACGGAAACTTTAGTTGAAAAATTTGGAACAGTTTTTAAGAAAATGTTGAAACGTTACTGCACAGCACATGGTAAATTTGAAGCTATTTTTCACAGAAAATTATTGACTTTCAGAAACGTCATTGGAAATCATTTAAAGTACATCTACTCACAAATCGAATAATGTATACAAAACGTTGGAAATGTATGTATTAACATCGTGAGAGATATTTAAAAAATATATGCCTAATTTAAAAAACGAAGAATGCAGCAAAATGGTTTTTACGTCATCTTATACAATGGATTTAGCACTATTCCTACAAAACGTTTCACGAAAAAATAGGTTTTTCAACGGCGTTTGAGACTCTTAAAACGCGGAATTTTGAGTGCATTTTCAAAGAAAAGTTTTAAGTTTTTGAGCAACTTTATAAGACCAAATTTAAAGCAAATATACAATAATGCTCATGTATGCAAATCGCCGGTAACGTAAAAAAATTAAAGTTGTGGAAATTTAGAAAAATAAAAGAATAGAGCCAAATTGTGTTTATGTCATACCATATAGTACATTTCGCGCTATCTCTACCAAACATTGAAAGAAAAAGTTTTAGTCGTTTTTGAGAAATTCTTGTTTTCGATATTTTTATATAGCACTTATTTCACGCAATATTACGCAAAAACTACGAACATTTTCAAAAAATTTACATGACATTAATTATGGAGAAGAAATTCCATTTGAAGGAAAAATCTCTATCTTCAATTTTGTATATGTAGGAAGACGCCAAAAACTTCCAAACTTTTGAAATTTTCAAAAATGTATAATAAACTTGAAAATCGAACGTATGTCACCTTTATAAGTGTCTTTCACTCTATTCTTACAAGAAATGTAAAATAAGGCGTCATTTGCGAATTTGGAGCCACAGAAAATTTTGAAAATGTCCCAGATGCTTCATGTAAAGCACCCCCAAAAATTAAAGAATGATATTTAAAATCGCAGAGCTTCGAGGGAGGCCAGATCTACGAGGGAGTATTGAGTTTTGAAAAAATTCCTGCGCATAGTTTAGGCGCTAGTGTTGCTCACGGACGACAGATGAACGGACTTTTTCAAAGAATATACTTTTTCAGTGTCAAGGACCGAGAATTCGAGAAATCTGACTGAATAATCTGTTAGGGAGAGTAATATACTACACATTAGAAGACAATTTATCCACTTTTTCTGTATCTGTATCGCAAAGTTCAGGATTCTTGCAAATTCAGTCAGCCTTCATACTGTTCGTTGTGTATATTTTGCGAATGTTCATTCCCGCCTGAGATATGGCATAATATTCTGGGGAAATACATCTTATAGCTCTCAGACTTTTAGATTATAAAAACGAATTGTACGAATAATAAACAAATCCCACCCACGTGATTCATGTAAGCCTCTCTTCGTTAATCTAGGAATTTTACCATTACCTTGTCTGTTGATTAACGAATCAGTGGTTTTTGTCAAAAATAACTTGCTTAAGGGCGGGAATATATTTTCAGAAAATGCCGATGTCTATTACTATAACACTCGACGTAGAAATCATATTCATCAGGTGACAGTATCAACAGCTCATTACAAAAAATTCATATACAATACATGTACATTATTTTACAACACTTTGCCAGATGACATTAAACGATTAAATTCGATAGAAAACTTTAAATCCCAAGTGAAATCGTTTCTGCTGCACAACTGTTTCTATACAATTAGAGACAATTTTGTAGATGTAGGAAGACGCCAAAAAATTTCAAGCATCACAAGAAAAGTAACATTAATTTTAACAATGATACACAATGCATTATTTACCATTTGAACTGTATAAATGTGCTTGAACAACCTGTAACAAGTATTGTATTGCAGCCTCCGGGTCAATGACCCCCATCTCGATCAGGTTTTTCGTTCAGTTTCCCTGATCTATTGAGAAAATGCTGAGATGGCCCCTTGTGTTGCTTCTGGACATAAATGTAACTTCACTTTCTGTGCACGTCTTCTAGAAGTCAGTGGGAAATACAATTATTCAAATTATAGTTTCCATGTTGTCGCGGCAGGAAGTATTATTCCGATGGACAACATGGATAAAAGCCAAAATTGATTGCTTATTTATCCCTGAAAATAGATTTTATTACATAGGAGCTTTTTTTCTCTCAAAATTTAAGTAGTATATGACTTAGTGTAGGGATCACAGAATTTTGAAAATGTGCACACAATTCACTTTTCTCCATAGCACGTCATACGCAGTTTTTAACTGTTTTTTGACGTAAAATAAATAAAATAAAAATAAATAAACATAAGTTCTGTCAAAATATCGCCGTTTTTGCACAGCATTACATAACTTCCTCTCTACTATGTATATATGTATGTATATGTATATATGTATGTCCGTATATATGTACGTCCACGAGAAAGTAAAAATTACATTTGTTTTCAAAAGAAATATGCTCCAATAATTCAAGTTAAAAAATGAGAGTGGTAAAAGGCTTTAACACGATATGGGAGACTTCAACGGAAGTGATAGACGCCCAGAAGAAGTAGAAATATGTTAATGTTTGAGTGCGTAGCGTGGCGCGGAAGGAGCGGGCCGGGAGGGCAGTGACAGGGCGTGGCGGGGGGGGGAGGGTGGGTGCCGTCTCCACAACAAGGAGGGCGGCACCTCGCCAAGGGCGCTGGGCGCCAAACGCGTTGGGCGCTCTCACCGCTCCTCCAACTGGCGGCGCGGCGGGGCGAGGCGGGGCGGGGCGCGGCAGGGAAATAGCCCGCGAGCGGAAACCCCGCCATTGGCCGAGCGGGGAACGCGGCCCCACACGCCAGCTTCCACTCCCCGCGCTCGCCCACGACTAACAAATGACGGCCACCAGCAAGTACGCTCCATTCACAGAGTGCGCAAAGTAATAGTAGAATTCAAATTACGAATTAAGTAATTTCGTAATTTCATCCAGTAAATGAACATGTTACTGATGTACAGAGGTAAAGAAATGTAAAATTTCCAGAGATTATTATTATTATTATTATTATTATTATTATTATTATTATTTAAAATTCTGTAGATTTAATTTGTTATATCATTTGAGTGCGGTGAATGTGTTTTGTTGTGATTTCTTGGTTTCCTCTCACAAGCACTATAGGTTACAAGTTTCAAAATTACTGATTTCCGAAAGTTATGAGTGTTACCAATATTCAATAATTTATAATTTTATCTTCTTTCTTAAAATATATGTGTGTTCTACGGCATATGAAAATGCTTTAAATAGTTGACAATAATGCAGTCCATCTTCGTTATTTGACATCTAACTATGAGGGAGTTTGATCTGTTGAATATTGCAATAATTTATATTCCACGAACTTTAAAATCTAACAATATGAGTAGGGTGGACTTTATAATTTGGTAACTGTTACTAATGAGTAACAATCCTTTAATAATAAAGTCCTTTAATAATAAAGTCCTTAATAATAAAGTCCTTTAATAATTGAATAATAGCCCTTTAATAATAAAGGACTGTTAGTAATGAGTAACAGTCCTTTTTCAACATTATTCTGTAGGGCTTATAATGCGATAAATACTCCTGATATTTGACATACTCATGTCATCGTCCTTGAACATCTAGTGTTGTAGAATGTATTGCACTATAAAAGAAATCTCTAGCGAAAGGTTCTCACAATGTTGAACTTTTGTAATTTTGAAAAATGCATGAGTTTAAATGAACACTACACCCTATACAACACATTACTCTGTAAGGGGAAATTCTTCGACGGGCTTCTTATGAAATTCTTCGACGGGCTTCATGTGAAGTACTCCCGAAAAATTAGATCTGTTCCAAATACACACGGTCTTAATTTCGACCAGATTATCAGGGAAATATATGTTTTGGGAAATATCCTCTGCACAGAGTAGGCGCCAGAGTTCTTCACAGACAGGCTAATGGACAGACTTTTTCAACAAAAAATATTTTTTAAATTATGAGAAGAAAAAAACTATTTCGTAACCCGTATTTCCTTCAAACTATCGTGGTCTATTTTTTGCGGCATTACTTACCTTTTTATTATTATGTATATACATAATAATACTACGTATTACTTAATATTACTACGTACTACATACTACGTATTACTTAATATTAGAGAAAATAAAAACAATTAATTACGGGAGGTATAAAAATTCTTTTTACAGTCTAGTACAAATAACATATCAATTCATGAAAAATATTTCGAATACAGATTCTGAAACGAAGTGGTCCACAGAAGTTATTGGTAAGGCGGTTTCAGTGAACTATTTAATTGCACACTAGATTTTTCCTGATGAACTCTTATCGACTTCAGTGTGTGCTCATAGCATTCACATTGCAACCAAATTATTGTAAAAGTAATTATCGTTTATTGAACTCTGCTTGAGCAGAAAGTTAAACAAGAGCAAATCATAAATAAAATAAATCTGATTTCTTAAAGAGGTTTTAATGCAATAATACAATGATTGGAAAATCCACACATTTACATAAAACTACACTACTAAAAAATTTCAAAGAATGATGGCCGTTTCCGCTATTTCTCCCATTTCCGATATTTAGCAATCAATGTTTTTTGATTGCTAAATATCGGACATGAAATTGCATGCAAAGAATTTTCTTAATTTGTGCCACATGTATATTTGCGTTTGAAGGTAGATTAATCAGATATTGTGACTTTTAGTCTCTTAACTGTAGATTAATCAGATATTGTGACTTTTAGTCTCTTAACTGTAGATTAATCAGATATTGTGACTTTTAGTCTCTTAACTTTATGTAATTCTTGTTTAGACAATTCAACAATTACACAGGCACATAAAATTTTTTAAAAAAATTATAAGACCCAAAGACTTGACACATGTTTCACTACGTACGTCGACGCGCTGAATCCGAGTCTGAAAGACAGAATTGCGCCATCATCCTCAAGTGTTTTTTTAAATCGCAAAAAAAGTGAATTGTATTTTTTTGTTTCCGGGATTGTTGTAAGACCCAAAGACTTGACACATGATTCTCTATGTACGTTGACGCGTTGAATCCGAATCTGAAGGAGGAATTGCGCCACCACCCTCCATTTTTTCATCGCGAAAAAACACGGCGAAATTGTAAATTGTAAATTTTACGATGTCTTTTGCTATTTAAAAAAAAACTGGAAAGGGGTGGCGCAATTCTGGCTTTCTGGCTTCGGATTCACCACGTCGACATACATAGAGAAACATGAGTCAAGTCTTGAGTTTCACAATTTTTGGCTTCTGTGGAGTATAATACTACAAGACACCAAAATATATTCGCATGTGTTTTGCGTGATTAAAAAAACTGGAGGGTGGTGGCGCAATTTTGGCTTCAGATTCGGATTCAGTGCGTCGACATGCACAGAGAGAAACATGTGTCGTCTTTAATCTGATAACTTTTTTATTTTGTGTGCCGGTGTTATTTCAATTTATTTTCAAGAATTACACATGAATGAAAGTAGTAAACCTATCTGGGAAGAAAACAGAGTATGATACGCAGGCTTCAAAGTTCACAATTTTAGAATGCAGAGATTAGATGATGATGATGACAGCGCGTATCAATGAAAATTTCGTCTATAAATCAGTTGTAGAGCGAATGGTATGTAAAAACACGCACAGCAATATGCAAGAAAAATGGGCGAGGCGCTTCTTCTGTGGGGAGCAGGGTGCCTCGGGGAATTCAACGCTCAAAATGTGAAAACCGCTCGCAAAGAGTAGCGCCATCATCTAATCCTCAGCTCGCGCGAGCGCGGAGCAGCGCGCGATGGCATCGGGGGACGCGCGAGGGCGAGTGCTGAACGAGGGCGTGGTGAGGGCGGGCAGGAGGGAGGGCAGCGCAAGCGGGAGCGACGACTTGCCATTAGCGCGGCGAAGCAGCACACAACGTATGTCGCTCGCGTTCGCCCATGCGTGGACGCGATACACCGCTTTATTTCTTCTGGTACGCTGTATTAATGCCGATGGCCGACATAAGCATAGAGATAAAACTCCAACACATACAACGACGAACGAGAGCGATAGGGCAATCGGAGTTGGTTCACCATCGGAAGCAAAATACTGCAATAATATTTATAAATAGCGTGCACGTTGCCATCCATTGATTCTGAAGCCCCCCCCCCCCCGCGCCGGCTCTCGCTTCCCACCACGCAGGGTTGGGCGGAGCGCAGAGCGGCGAACAAGGGATGAGAAGGAACAGCGTGTCTGGGATGCTCAAGGCAACAAAAATGGAAGTGGACACATGTGGGAGCGGGTTTGGAACGGGCGAAACAAATGGCCATTGGTACATAGGCGATCGAAAGGACACACCGCGACCCTTGCGAAGGTGAAACTATTGCACAATATCTGCTCCTTATCATCCACTATGCAACAATTTACCCTCGGAATAACGAATAGCCTCTGTTAAAATGAGGTGATTTTTCCGGAAGGGACGAGCTGCTTCGAGATTTTTAGCTGGTCATCTTGGGCCTGGGCGCAGTCGCAGCCTAAGGGCTGGCGGCGCCGGCTCAAATGCAGAAGCAGCAGAGGACGAAGGAAGCCAGAGGTCGCCGTAGAGGCGGAGAGGCCATAGAGGTTTTGTTAGGAGGAAATTCGGCGCCGCCGCCACCAAGGAGGTCTCCACTGCACCATTTTGCGCAACGTAAAGGGGTGGACGAGATGCCCCCCCCCCACACACACACTGAAGGGTGTATGCGAAGGTGCCTCCCTCACAGACATGGCCAGGGACACCTTCGGGCAGTAAGAGGGCACACACCCCACTCAAAAACCTGCAAACAAAAATATTCACGTACGCAGTCTGATAAAAAGACAACAGAGGTTCCCTACTTGAATTAGTGACCACTATAAAAGTGTGTTTAAGCTTTGAATAACAAGGTTTAATGTCCATTTCTCGAACATGAGCGGAAATAACACAACAAATAATATTAATTCCATACTGATGACCGAGAAGTATATTTTTCAACGTTTCAGAAAGTGTTGTATACACGAATACATTTATCGAATTTCCAATTACGTAGTTACAGTTATAACAATGTTAATAAGAATACAAAGACACATCAAAAATGTACTGACAGTTATGAAGGTTTAATTTGTAATAACATTGTAAGACGAAATACTTTGAAAACGAGGCGCGCAGCAGGGCGGCAACCGTCCTGTCTCCCGCCACCCGCAAGCGGCCTGCGCGGCTGGAGCGCGCGTGCGGAGGCGCCGGGGGGCTGTGGCGGGGAGCGAACGCGAATGCGTCAACGCGCCGGGGAGGGGGAGGGGGAGGGGGAGGGGAGGCGCGGGGACCAATCGCGCAGCCCCAGCAGCGTCTCCTTCTGTCAACGAATTGCCATCGATGCAAAAAGGCTGTAATCGATACTGAAATACGAACACTTCACATCTCTTTAACGCTCATTACGAGCGTACAACAAAGGAAATAACAATGGCCCTTTCCACAAGTAAGAACGTCGCTCTATAACCCTAGGTTGGTTATCCAGCCTGTCCGCCGGGCGCTGCAGGTATGCAGCCCTGCAGTACACGCGGCAGCAGGCAGGCGCCCGGGGCATGGGGCGTCGGTTGTGCCCTCGCTCGCACAGCCCCATTTTATCCCCGCCGTCACTTCTTCGGAGCGGTTGTGTCAATCCATGTAAACCAGGCACGCGTACAGAGAACGCGTGGAAAAAGGAGATAAGAACATCAATAGGAATATCAATCAATAGGAACATTTAATATGGAAGAAATAGCAGATGACAATGAACTAAGCAAAGAAGAGAGCGGAAAGTTCTGCACACTCTTGAGAAGCCGTCGCAGTTATTTCTTTTTTATGGGACCAGGTTTGTGTTTAAGTGAAAATGACCATCGTCCTCCGTTCCCAATCCTATGAAGGAATAAGGCGTGGTGACACAGAGACGGCCTTAGGCACCTAGCACGAAAAGCAACGTCTGCACCGTCGACAAGAGAAAGCATTGGGATCTTCGTCGCTCATTCCGCTCTATCAGAAACCGGAAAGAAATGGGGCAGTGGAGCGACCACAGATCGCTATCTACAAATTTGAGAATACCATTGATCTTACACGTGTAAAAAGTTATAAAAATCATCTCGAGATGTAACAGATAAAACCCTGTGTGAAGTGACAAATCAATATTTGAAAGTCATTTTTCCACCTTGCAGCTTGGCTGCCCGTAGATACAACACAGGTGGCAAGAGAGCAGAGGCTGAGCGGGTGCTCATTGGCTGCATGCAAATTGCGGTCCTCCCCTACCCCACGTCCACGCCCGCCCCCGCGCCGCAACTGTCCCTCGCTGCCAGCTCTTTATAGACGCGTCATATCTGAATATATCTAGGCGCAGTTCTTATCGGCGACCAATAAACCGCTTTTACGGCCTCCTGGCGCAGATGGCCTCCCGGCAGCCGCGTCGTAATCTGAGGCGGGCGCGCATCCACGAAGCCACTTCCTACTCCGCCAGTAATGTCCCTCGCGATAACGAATTCCCTCACTGCTCCCTAACCTCTCGATAAGAAAGCCATGTTGTTTCTTAATAAGGCAGGAGGTCTGTGCTGACTGCCGGAGCTGGCTGGTGGTCCAGTCGAATCACCGGAACGGACTCAGGGAATTTAAATCCATATTGAAAGAAACATTTCGAGAACATTCAATGTCATTCTTATATCTCATCATGCAATGTCAACAGGACAGGTAGCCGAAGCATTTGCCAATGAATACTAGGGGGTCCCTTATAATGCAAAAAAAAAATTTTTTTTGCTAATTTGTTTGGGTTCACCCCCTAAATATTTTCCATTGGGTCAAATTTACTCAAACATAAAATTTCGTCTCAATAGACCTATAGTAACCCGTGCTGACTTGAGCGCGAAGTTTGAATGAAAGAGAAAATTGGTTTTATTGTGATAAGACAGTGGAAAACAACTGATACGTGTTTAATATATATTTTTATATTACTATTTAATTCATTTTCACTCTTTATACTGCATTATCGTCTTTACTTTTCTTGTGGGTACTTTTTGAGTGTTTCTTTCTTGCAATATGGGTACTGTGAACAATATTCTTGAGCAACACAACACAAATTGATTTCACTCCTCACCTACATGTGTAGTGCATGAAAACATTGCATTAATTTAACAGCCCTTCCAGCGCAGTCATTCACAGATTTCAACTTTATAAATAACTTTCGAACTTCTAAATAGGAAGAGTTGTTTTCCAGGTCGAAGGACATTCTTGAATAAAACTAGTATCTATTTTGAGGCAAGAGAACAGATATGTGCTTTTTGTTGACAAAAAGACGGATATTGTTTTCATTAAAAAGAAAATTAATTTAGATAAGGAGATGTTTACTAACGAATTAATAATTCACGAACGATCGTCGGGATACAATAGCGCTTACCATATTATTCTCTATCCAATTCTGCACCAAAAGGAACGTATCACACTTCTATGTGTAGATTCTCTCTGGCTGAATTTGCTTCTATTTTAATTTTGATTTGTACGTCTAATTCATCATCAGATACGACAGACAATTCTTGTAATAAATACCGCATACAGTATCTAAATGTTTTTAGAGCTGCTTTTGAAATTGTGGTATCTATCCTTTCATGTGGTTTTAGAACTTTTAAAAAGGAAATATCTTGATAATGAACTTTTACAGCTGCACTGCACTGAAGCTACGGATTGACATAAACAGTTACAATCAACAGAAAGACCTTTTTAAGGACTACATCACGTATTTTATATTCAAACACACATTGTAAAATAATTTCGTATATGTGATGACAGCACGGAAAGAATAATTCCTTGTCCAACATTTCTTCAAGAAAGATACATGCTCCTTTAAAATGTCAAGTATTCGATACAGTTACGTCACAGCAAAGAATTGGTACACTGCCTTCGATACCCCAATGCGTTAACACATTCCGAATAGCGTTAGTGTGCTCTTTTCTATAAGAATTCCGCAATTTTGGCAACCCTATGAGCTACTGACTGTCCCCAAATGTAACAACAATTGGAAATCTTTCTTTTATTGGGTTCCTGATATTTCATTTATGCATCAGTTTACCATCCCAATGAACTGTAACAATTTCAGATAAACTAGTCTTAAAAGGGGTAATAATTGTTTCTTAACGTTCTCTTCTCTTCTTGTGTCTGATTCGAAGAACTGAAGATTTATTAATAGAGAGTTCTTCGGGTATTGTGGTCAAGTGTCTCTGTTGAAGAATGTGTACAGAATATCTTATTAGCTGACATATATCTAAACCATTAGTTTAGGGGAAATGAAATTTTTGGTGCCACACCTTGCAGCTTTCTGTATTTATGTACTCTCGAAAATTCACCAACGTTGATTTCATCTGAACCTAAGTCCGTTATCTGAATCTTTACATGATGTACAGCAGAAGTTGTGGACGCTTCACACTCTTGTTTCTCTTTCCTTTTCTCTTCTTGTAATGCTCTTTGTCTCGCCTTTCTTCTTTATCTGCGAGATTTTGGTCTACTCGTGTAAGATAGCTTTTACGTCGTGGCTCTCTCGGCCGAAGTAAAAACCTTCTGTCTTCTTCCCACGTAATCATTTGTAAAGTAATCGGATGCGGAATATTAAATGGGTTGTTCAATTTATTTCTATACTTCTCTTCACGATGCTTAACAATGGCTTCACACTTGTTTTTTTTTTTTGCAATTTTCTTCACTCCGAATACAAGTTTTTGTCGAACAATGTCGATTAGCGCTTGTCGAAATTCTTGCTTTCTCCCACAATATTCCATCACGAAACATAAGTTAAGCACTTGCACTCACTGTTAATTTTACTTCCCGTATATTATAAAAGAAAACTTCAAGCACTTGTTCATTTGAAGGTAAATTTTATCCAGTTATTTGGTGTTTTACATTAATAATTAATATTATCTCCTATTGAAAACACACGTTCCTCGGCACTGCCTATGACACTAACATATGACATTGTTAGATTAGTGACCTGCAAACAGGTGTGATACGGTCGATTAAAATTCTAATACTGTTAGCCACGGAGCTGACTCAGCGGTGGGTGGTAGATTTAGACTTGTCCGTCATGCGAGTTCCCGCTCAAGTCGGCACGGGTAAGAATCCTCCGATCGCAAAAAAAAAATTGTATAGGCCATTCGAATAAAATTGGAGGGTGCGCGTTCAAGAATTTCGAAGTCGGAAAATAAGGGACACCCTACTGAATATGTTTCTAGACATGATCTAGGCGTCGAGGAGCATACTCTAACTGATATGAATACATTTTCTACCGAACTGTTGTAAGATAGTCGTTTAAACTCCTAAGAAACACTGTGAAAGAAACTGAAAACGAATGTAGTTAGAACTCGTTAGAAAGTTGAGTAACTAAACTTGATATACATTGCGAAGAAATAATTCGAAGGAAAATTACAAATTATTTTTAAAATTATTCCAGTTTATTGGAACAATAAGCGAATTCTAATGTTAAATGCAATAGTAGCATCTCTAACACCCTTGTGAGAGCCAATGAATCATTACAATAATACCTCGAAAAATACATATTCCAAGAATATTATTAATAAGAATCAGAAGCAAATCGTTAATATCGCCGCACTTCTTCCCCACAGTACGTCACGTACAGTGTTTCAATGTTTATGACCTTAAATAAATTATGAAAGTTATTTTCTTAAAAGATTTTTTATCTGGAAAGCTCGTGATGAGAAATAGGAGAAATTGTACTATGAGTATGGCTGAGGAAGAGCGAAATACACGACAGTCGCTTCACGCGGTCAAGCAGTTTTGCGTGTTTACGGAGCTACAATGAATACTCTCAACCGATTATTCCGCGCTAGAGGAAATGCAAAATGTATTTTTAATTCCTGGCGGATACCGGAAATTTCCTTAAAGTGAAAAATAGCGAGTTTGTTGTTGCTCATGGAATCGAGTTCGTAGGTCAACTGTTCTGATCGGTGGTTTCCTCCAAGAGAAGGCGGGTTATTGGTCCACACAACAGGCCACAAACCGTGCGTGATCCTTGCTACCCCATGTCCTAATTCACATCCTTAGGGACGACTGATAGGTTGACCTCCTACCCTTATAAGGCCTAATCCTCATCGATCTATGAAAAATCTCCGGCAAAAGTCGGATGCAGTTACAAGTTGCAAGAGCCTCGAGATAGTATATCTAATAGTGGATTACCCCGGAAAACAACAACAACAACAACAACAATAATAATAATAATAATAATAATAATAATAATAATAATAATAAATATAATAATAATAATAATATAGTAGAAAGATGGATCTTTTTTAAACTATTGGACCAAATAGGATCAATCAATACAGAAATCAGGAATTATGATGTATAATTCATATAAGATATATACATTTATCTATTGCTTTACGTTTCGCACATTTAGCATGTGCCTTTTCAAAAGAATTTGATAAGTAAAGCATTCGACAATCGGTTGGCAATAAACATAACATTTTTGAGTAGTATACAAAACAAAGGAATACATTAAACATAATAATAATAATAATAATAATAATAATACGTAAAATCTGTTTTCATCCGTACACAGTAAACTTAAATCATAACCGGTCGTTTTTAGAGTATTACCTGAATTTCAGGGAATTTATAAAATCTTACCAATCCTACAAATACATTTACTGATATTTTATTTATTTAAAGGGCCAAAACAAAAGTGCACGCAACCGAAGGACATTTTTCCAACAATATTTATTTTCTCTTTCGAGTGTCACTTCGGAGTTCTTTGCTAGCGAAGAAAAGGGCAGGAGGGCACGCTGCCAATGGCAGAGGTAGCCACTTCGATCTGTCGTGAGCTTTTTATAGATTGTTTCGAAGCTGTGATATACATTTGACCTCGCTCTCCAGGCAACGGCTCGCACGTTTTCCTTTCACCCACGCACTGCGCACGAAGCTCCTTCGCTCGCAGTCATTGACGCAGCTCAGTCATTTTATCTTAGAATATCCGGAAGTCCTTCGTAACTACTTAGGTGAATTAGTTTTCTTTAGGCCCCTCGTAATGTAGTTTCCTTCTGTGAGTTCCGAATTATGGAACACACAAGCCACACGCAATTAATATTCCAGTTATAGAAAACATACCAGATAAAAACAACGGATTATTTTTAAGAACGACTGCAATATCGACATGATCATTTTGAACATTTAAAAGTTACTTCATTGCACTACTACAATCGAGTTTAAAACATGACTAAATTGTAATCGTAATTATGCCATAAATATGAATTCGCATGAAGAGAATTCAGATTTGATAAAAAAAAAAGGTTCATGATATTTAGCCTTCTAAGAGTCCTTAACCTGGGCCTGCCCCACGATTCACTCTATCTGTGAGGCACTGTACCCCACATCCACAGAGTTAGAATAATTAACTAAATAAATAGATAAATAAATAGATACATAAATATATAAATAAATAGATAAATAAATAAATTTCTTCATTGAGTGGCTATGGGGTCTGCTGCTCTGTCTAAACACTTGAAAAGTATTGGAAATGACATGATTTGCATATTTAATAATTAAATTGCATTATTTAAGATATTATTTCAGTTACAATTATCAGAATTATTTTAGTTACAACAAAATAACAAATTATTACATACCGATTTCGATTGAACATGAACATGATTGTGAATGATAATGAAACGCCTAATGAGTTCAACACAGACCATAAAAGCTGGAAAAGTGAACGGCACTTCAACTGTGTGCAGCCACTACACTGAAGCGCTCTCTCCGCCGCACAGTTTTCTTGAACCTGAAGAGAAGAGGAAAGCGGAGCGACATCGTGTGGCTTATACGAAGCGTGGGTCCACCGCCCGGCCTCCGGCAGAAAAGTGAAATATGCAAAGAAAGCCGCATCTTTCGGTGCGTGGGAACACCGAAAAGCAAGGAGCGCGTTCCAGTGGCCAGCGGGAGGCAGGAGCCCAGAATGCATAATTTGGCCGCCAAACGGGCAAGGAGTGCATAACGCGCTGTCTGCTGCGCTGGAGGCGAGCGCTGGGGCAGGAAAGGCGATGTGAGGGGAGGGGTTGGGAATACATGTTTTGTGGGTACTTGACACCGAAAATCGATTGACTTAGAAATTAATGCAATAAAAAATTCTTAAATAATGATCCAAAATTGTTCAATTATTTTCCACGGAAGGGACGGTTAAAAGAATGGCGTGGGTCTCATTTTCTTTAAACTCTCTAAAATTTCGAAAATTTTCAAATTTCGAAATAATGCGAGAAAGAATGTGCGTTTGCAGCATCACTAGTTAACGTTTAATAATGTAAAAATAATTAACATGTATGGTAGTACATATAATGTCTGAATTATCCTCTCTATATGCAATAGGCTAAGGATATGTGATGGTTTTGGACAATTTATTTATTTTAGACAATTAACAAATAAGAAACCCTCAACACATAAATCAGTAAGTGGGGTATTGCTGGATAAGGAATTATTCTGCATTCCTGCATCCATCGGATTCAAAACGAAAAAAATTGAAATTTGCTGATTAAGACAAAACATATTACTGTAATACATTACAATCTTGAATAGTTCGAAAACGATGCGTTCTCTGCCATTAAAACCAAGTTTTGGAGTCCCCAAGAGGCATAGGTTCAGTGAGGACAGATGAGTTCTTTGGGTATTAGATTACTTGATTGACGATTCCGAGCACATCAACGTATATGGTCATTAGTACCGTTAGTGTAATGAATAGTTTATCGCGGGAGGTGGTGGTAGTGGTGTGGGCTTGCGGCGGGTTTCATTTTCCAGGTATCTTCTCCGCGGACATTCAGGGGATATCCCCAGGTATCTTCCCCATCCGAGACAATCTCTAAGCTCCCGTCTGGTCGCCTACGTGTGTGGTTGGTAGGATAGACTTTACATCACGGTGGGTGGCTTTGTACTACGCACAACGTTAAAGAATGTCGGTTAAATTAAATATTGGCATGTGTATTTTCAGTTGCTTTAATCATTAGTCGATTCTAGGAAGTTGCACACACTAAATGGCAACTCCGATCTGCTCGTGCTTTTCATTACGGCTTGCAGGGACAAGAAAAATAGTTCAATTTTAGACGTGTTCTTTATACGAGAGTCATTCTCACAATTAATTTATGAACTTAATATATTTTATTGCATTGTTGATTATATCATAAATATTTAGTTTACTCATACTAATTAACATAAAAACATCAATTTATTTCTACCAATAATTGTTTCAGATCATTATTTTAAAGTGTGGCTGACTTTGTACCAGGGAGAACAAAATTTCAGATGTGGGACAAAGTCACTCTGATGTACTTTTACAAGCAAACCGTGTCATTTATTGCATGCTAAATTAATTCAGACTTATCATTTACGACGCCGAGAACTTATCATCGTTCGGCTGCTACCAGATCCTATCAGAGGTATTCTGATGAAGAGTTATTGGAATGTATTGAAGATGTTTACAGAGAAAAGCAACAGCTCTACAAAATTTTACGATCTACCATAAGAAATAACTTGCAAGGTAAACACTGTGCGACCAGATTGGTGATCAGAAAATGTTTAGTGATCAGGACGATGTGGCATTCATGAACAATCTTGCAACACTTGCCGAGTTAGGAATTCTCGATGGAAAGATATTTCCGTTTTCGTTAAAAACTGTATAAAGATCATGCGCAAGAGAAAGACTATTTATATTAATAATACAAGTTTCAATCGCCCCTGGTTACATAGTAAATGGCATTGAGTGTTTAATTCGAGATTATTTTGTACTTGTAATAAAGAATTAAAATTAATAAAGACTCGTGGTTATGTTTTTACATGGTATAAAAACACTCTACCCCTTAATCCTTTAAAATTTGCCTACATTCTCATAAGAAAGACAGACGCGGACAATGTCATCCTACACTGGAGAGTGAAACTGTACCGCACACACTTCCTGTTCTACCAAATAAAAAAGCTGTTAAATAAACGGCTTGTATATAAAAACATACCTCTGGAGCTACCTAACATTTGTGAATGATTATAAAAATGTAAAAACAATTGGTTTCACAAATACAAAAACACCGTTTCTTGGTACAAAATCACCTCAAAAGTCGGTAATACATATTAAAAGGCATAACAAACCACAGCTACCGAGACTATACGAAGTTAGCTATTCAAAAAATTGGTAATATTCAAACAAAATTTTTTCATAATTCGAGAAGCTTTTTAAGACATTATTTAAAGCATTTGTGTTCAAAAATACATTCAATTGTAAAATTCAACTGTAATGTGAATATCAACGTCGCCAAAAATTGTGAAAGTGTAATTTTTGACAAATAAGAAAGTTTACATGAGTTTTGGGGATATATTGTATGATTTTGTGCATTGTGCTTCTATAGTCCTACAAAGTCTTTAAAGAAAAAAGGGCATTTTGAAAATCTTGTTTCGATTTTTTTTAATAGTCACGATTTTACTAAAGACTACCTGAAAATCATTTTCATTTTGAAACAGATTGCACTTGGCCACATTCAAAAATATATCATCCAAAAATGTATTTCCCAGAGAAAGAAGCATCTAACTTTAATAACGTAGGAGAGTAAAAAATTGTATTTGACAATTACAAAAAATTAGCTGTTTTAAAGATGACGCATATATTCGTTACTAATGTGTACAGATTGCTCTATTAAAACAAAACAAATAAAGAAAGAATTTGAAACTATTTTTGAGAAAATTTTGAAAATGCCAATGGACTTTATGTAAAGTACCCCAAAATATTAAATGATTATTTCAGATTTGCAGGTCTTGAGTTTGATCAGATCGACCGGGGAATGCTATATATTACGATGAAAGTCCTGTGTATATTGTTTTCTGGAAGACGGACAGACGTATTAATGAAATTTCAACCGTTTTGGAATCGGAGACCCTCAAAATATTTCCGTCAAAATGTTTACAGTGAATTTTTGCAGCACTGCATATCTTTGTCTGTATTAGGAATATAATCCGTATATATTAGTATACCAGAACGTAAAAAGTATATTATACAAGGGATTTTCAAAACAGATATTTCAAACAAAATCGGAGTCTGGAAATAGATATAGAATCGGGAAATTTCGGTGATCTGCATAATATGAACACACACACACACACACACACACACACACACACACACACACACATACAAAATCAATATTCTGAGTAACGCAAAATCAAAAAATTAGAAATCAAACATACTCAGTTACTGCTTCAATACTGTTGTATAATACAATTGTATATTTTTCTCCCACTATTGTCTTTGTTAATTAGTATAAATCGAAGATTTACTCGTAATCGAAACGTACACTACAGTTAAGTTCTCATATATCGCGGAAAACAATAGAAATATTGCAGTAGTACGTATCACAGCAGTCAAGTCCTCACGTAACTCCCAACGAAAATTAGTATTCTATCAATACAAAAATTAATTTAATGTAGCCGTTTAAAATTAATATTTCCACTTTTTAAAATCATTTTTTTTTTAAATTTATTTCTATTAATTTGTGAAATCTTTAGAATATCAATTTGAATTGTAAAGGGAAACATATCAACAACAGCAAGAGTGAAAATAAGCTACAGATGAACGAGTTACACTGGATTCAATTCCATATATTGTTGCAATGTCAAGAGTGAGTAAAACCAGAAGTGAAATAAATGCAATCCCTCGTTAGAAAAGAAGCAGCACAGTACAGCAATATCCCGTGACGTTTGATTACATTTCTTCGAAGGAAAGTGTGTCATTAATCACCGTTAAGGAGCACTGGGCAAGTCAGAGCGTTTTCCCTGGCACCCAGCATTAAACAGTGTTGCGAAGAGCAAATGGACGTCTTGGCTTTTCGGTTTCTTGTTAAACAGCCAGAAAATACGAATTTACAGTTATACTGGTTGGAATTTTTGTATTCTCGCAATACTCTCTCGCGTTTTGTAGGGATTATATCACTGTATCAGAATTATTGCAAGTATAACTTTACCGAGGGATTATTGATTTTATGTTGAAAATTTTATTTCGCAACTATAGCATTAATCAAAAATCTTTTTACAGAATGGATACAGTCTCTACAATGTCATCAGGCAAGTATACAACAATGCTCAATGAGTACTCCAAATCTTCCAATATGAATAAGTTTACTAGCAAAACTGCACTCTTTGCGTGCAAATAATTGAACGACCCTCAGCGGTAATTCACGTATTTGAGAAATAATGTTGATAATTCATGACTTGCCTGACCCGAAATGCTCCTCTAACGCTGTTCCGACTACGAATCTGTGAGGTCTTGGTCGCATGCGAGGAAAACATAACACGACGAGGCGATCATTGCTGTTTTCAAAAATGCCTGAAAAATACGCCATCAAGAAATTTGAGAACGCAACCAAACTCACCGGGTTTTCTTCTTCAAAATATTCATTCTATGGGGATCTTTATTAAACATGTAAATTTTCCAGAAACTTGAGACATCCAAGAACAAAAAGTTAATCATAACTTAATTCGATTATAGTATTGTAATATGCTTAGTTAAGAATGAATAAATCATTTTATCAAAATTTGCTGTAATTATAGTATTCTCTTCCAGTTTCTATCTATTGTTTTCGTTTATGTCCTAGCAACGACTTGTGTATTTCTATATTTTAATTATAAAATGTCTTCAGTTGCCTATATATGATCGTCCGTTACAATAATATTAAGAACAATCAGCGATTAAATTATTTCTCATCAATTTATAATTTCATATTACATCTTTATACAACGCAATGTTTCGGATTTTTTAATTATTCATTTTAATCACACCAAATTGTAGCGTGTACAGACATTTGCATGATCAGATAATATTACTTGTTGCACATGTTTACCTGCATGTACGCACAAATCATTCAACTAGATATATTAGTATTTTTATTCCTATAAAATGTATGGTAAGGCTCTCAATTTGTGATGCATTGTAAAACGTTCGCCACAGGAGCCATAAGATTCCGCGTGCGGAGACGCGCTAGGAGCGCTTGGGAAGGCGGAGGGGCGAGGACGCGCTCTGCGCGCCTTGGCTGCCTTTTCTCCCAATTAGCATTCTTCCCTTGCGCCCGGCCCCCGCACGCCCTGGGGACATACACGCCGATTATTTACTTCGGCCTAGCGTCAAGAAATGCTGCACAACAATTGTTTTTGAAAACCGTAGAATTTGATCCTTTAAAATGAAAACCAGGCGTTTCCTTGTAGTTGAACAAAGCTCTCGAGGCGACTCTGTCTATACTGAGTTATCTTGAAGCGCTTTCTTGTAAAAGAAATGATATGAGGAATCACGCGTTCTTACGTAACGACATGAAAACTAGTTCTATTGCTGGCACACATTTAAAGTTCGTATATCTTGGCAATCAACATTATTCCAAAGTGGTTCGGTTAAGTAAAGGAGTTCACCTTTTTTTCCCTAGTGCTTCATCCAGCCGACCGCCAAATACCCTTCACGTCCCGTTGGGACACCTATTCGACCACACATTAGACACCAACAAAGTTGGGGGATCCTCTGATCTGGGGTCAGCAGAACGCGAAGCCCTCCGCGACAATACATAAATGGGAGACAAGGGACAAACAACAATGCCCAACGCGGGACTCTAACCGGCGACCGTTCGCACCGAAGCGCTGAGTCGGTATACGCTCTTAGCCACCTCCGCCATCCAGGTTGGCAGTTATTTTACATTTCTTAAAATAGTAATGATCAAATTTTCCATAACACTTGTGTTTGAATTGCATTTGCAGCACCGACGGGAAATCCTCTAGTCCAAAGAGGCATTTTACGGCGGCAACGTGCGGAGTGCCTGGCCGACGACGAGCGGGGCGGGGAGGGGCTCTTTCAAATTCACCTTATTAGCGTTGCCCACAGCGCCGCCTCCGGGCTTCGCATGCCCCGCCCCACACTTACCGTTCATTCACATTATTGGTGTTTGTAGTCACCACAGTAATCTGCTGGTACCCACAGACCTCACTGTTTCCGTTATCTTCAATTTGATCAAATCAATTGAATCATTTTGATTTATATATATATATATATATATATATATATATATATATATATACACACACACACACTATTCTATGTTATTGAAGTATTTGTGAAGACACGTTCTGTTAAAATATTTAATTCATTGTAGAGAGTATTTAATTTGTTGTTCTAGAGCAGTGTGCGAGCCACGTTCTGGAAAACCTTTTGTGAGGGTTTGGTCAGCAGCATTTTTGCTCCTTCAGGCTAGTAGTATAGATTTTCAATGTTAATACTACGCACGACACACATATGCACACGGCACTAGGACGTCATTCTTCCTAGATTGCTAACTGCAAAATTCTGTATTTTACATATTTTTCAAGAAAAAGGTAAAACTAATATTGTACAACTTCCCACCATTTAATCGCAAATATAATTTGTATATTTCAGTTTCAGTTCCATCAATTCTACTGTTGAAGAACGTGGCCGTACCAAGGAACAAACACATACATGAACGGAATTTATTTTTCATTTCAATGTATTTTTTCGTTTTCACTTGATATTTTCGTTGAACGTAAAGATTTAGGCTTTCCCAATCCACTATCACAGTGCGACACGTCTTATCTAAAAAAGTCTAGTTAGTCTGGGATGCTCGATGTAGCTGAACGAGTGGTGTTGTAGGACAACGGAACACACATAACTAACAGCCTATAAATCGTTTTTCTCCCGCGTCTAACACTTCTGTCCCTATACAAAAATTTTACATTTTTTATAAAATTGTTTGTCTAAAAGTACAATTCTTTTTAATATGTTATTTGTAAAAAATAGTGTTTGGTGATACCGAGTTGCCCCACTTGACAGTATTTAAATTGTTTCCGTAACTGCGGTTTATTTTGACAAGTTCGATTGAATCAAAGAAAACAACAAGTATGGTATTTTTTATTCGTAAATGATTGACTCTCGAACTTTTAAGTTGTTAAAATTCATCAAGTCAAGATGAGCCAACCAGCCGCACTTACGAGGTAGTTTGGCAGAGGCTTGTGGTAGGCTGGCACACTACTTCCTGGAAGGGCGGAGTAATAAATCAATGCCAAAATCAATTATTTTGTATTGTTTTATTTGAAAAAATTAATGCAAAAAAAATTAAAACCGTTCATATTTACAGAACAACCCCACATTGGGAACTACAGCAGACTTGGCAATTTCAAAATTAAGTATTTAAAAACCGGTCTTCAATTATATTTCATCTGTATTTTACCTCTTTTTTATAAAAAAAAATGCTTCGTATCTCTTTTGGAACGTTGGACCTTGTTCGTTTCAAGTTTCACGCTAATCAGAACTTGAAATTGTGATCGACGAGCAAGGCCACTTCAAGCACAAAATTTGAAAAATAACAATTGAAAATTTCCGGCTGGCATCAAACTAGAACGTGAAGCTTATGTGTTCTGTGTGGATTAAAACGAAGATTATTTATTTATTTCCATTATTTTATATGGTCAATCATATATTGTAAATTATTATTTTGTTTCCTCTGCAGGTTCGTTCGTGAAGGACAAGTGATGCAAAGTCAAGGCTTATGAAAGGATGTAAGAAGGGAACCCGACGTAGTAACCGAATGTGTCAACCAGATCAATGTGCCAACCATACCCGGTCTCACTTATCTATTACTGGAACTTTTTGGTTAAATAAAACTAAGTGGAACAATGAAATTTGTGGACAGTTCATCCCATGTTCATCCTAAGTAACGTGCATGCAGCGTTTTCTGAAGTTTTTCATTTTTCATTCAGCCTCCAGCACAATTTGTTCAGGGGCGCTTGTCCTATCATTACTGAAGTTTAAGAATACGATAATTGAAATTTAGCAATACAAATGTATATGTTTTGTTCGTATTACTTTTAATTTAAAACCTTTACACATCTACAAAACATAATGCAGAAGCATTCATTACATTTGGGATTAAAGGTTTAGTTTAGTGTGCGGTGTTCGAAAGCCTTCATTTACACCGATGGAAGAACTCACTTGAGAATGAGCTATCACTCTAGCTATGCCTATCGGTGAGCTACCTTTCAATTAATACGAATCTAAATCACGCGTCTATTGCAAAAAAGTGTTGATTATCTGCTTCTTGTAGCTGGTGTCGGAGGCGCGCCTGGTCCTGCCGCCGCGCGCTCGCTGTGCCCTGGCGCCTCCGCTTCCACCTCCCCCTCGCCACGTTAACTAATTATTTCCTAGCGGCAGCATGACGAAAGACGGCTCCACACGCGAGCTCTTGCTCTGCAAGGCCCGCGCGGCCTCCTCGGGCCGGCGCTGCACCAAATACCATCAGCTATTGTATATTCATTAATCATCAAATTTACCATATTAAGAAAAGCTCGGCGACAAACTGATATGCTAATAAATTATCCAAGAAGTAGTATCAAATGAAACACAGGTAAAGCAAACGTTGGTCAAGGAACCGGCAGTGCCTGAACGACTTTACAAGAAATATTGGTATTTCATTCTTAGATACACCATTACAACTATGTTCTCGATGAATTTAAGAATTCCTGATCGGAGATACGAAAGCAATATCGATTGATGTATCACTAATGTCAATTGTTTGTCTTTGATGTTCGCCCTTTTTATTAAATTTAAATGAAGTATCAAGTCTGAGTTACGAACACGCATATCAAATAACACCGTACTACGTTGAACATGAATAGCGATACAATTCAGAAATTATTCTCTGTACTCTACATAGGAGGGTCATTTCGATACTGTTTCACGAATCAATCCATTTCTCAATTCAGCAATAATTTTGATGATTACTGACAAGATCAATTCAGTCAATGTCTTACTTGCTTTAAAATACCTCTGTAGTAAACCCCATACATCCACCGAAGAAAAATTCAATGTCGCGTATGAATATTGATTTTGTGGTTGAAAACTTTCGTTGACTTGTTGATGGTCCAAAGCACAATATTAAAACCAAGGTGTCAGAGTACTGCTCAATAAAATTTAATAAAATACCACTGTGTCACCAAAGCTCATCCACTTTTCTTAATCTTACTTACTTTCGGATGAAGATGTTCAGATACGTTGAAATCAAAATTGACATCGAAAATTAGAAGTTCTCTTAACCAGAATACGCTTTCCTAACGATATCTAGTTGGCGAAGGTTTGTAATACTGGAAACTTTATACTGTGCAACTTACACTTTATTCCGTGCAAAGTAATTTTTCCTCTTTTTTTATAACTGTTCGATAATGAAATGTAAAATACCAAAATACTAAGTGTTTGGAAGGCGGATATAGCATTTAACAAAGGAAAACATTATAGTGGTTGGAACAGCAAGTCAATTTCTATTTATCTATTAACATATTAACAACTCCCGCAAATGCTTTAAGAGAAAAACGTTGACACAAACAGTACAAAGAGAAGACGATGAATGTCCCTTTCCCCATCAGTCCACATCACAGCGGAGCTCACGCGCGCGTACACCAACCAAACAATCATGCACCGCTTAAGCATGCCCACTACAGGCACGGATTAGCAAGCTTTAAGAAGCTACTAAGAAGAAATACTAAGGTATTTCATATGTGGTAGTGAGATTTAAAAAACTAACTTCACTAACCCAAAAAAGTATTCGTGTTAGTGAAGTTATCTTTTTTAAATATGTCAGTTTATAAATATTTTGACAATGCACCGCACACAAAATTACTTATTTCACATTTCTCGCTTCTGTGTGAATTTATCTAGAAAGTTCCGTCTGAAAAAATATACCAAATCATTACACAATGGAAAAAATCGAGAAATAATAAAAATAGTGCAACACATTGGTATCCAACTTTGAAATGGATTGTTTGAAAAACTTGGTATCTTACAATGTTAGAAAAACAACGAAGAGAAGGCATCTGGCAAATGTGTGCTAAGAGACTGATAATACGCCATTCGCAAGACGCCTCACCAATAAGATCCTTTAATTACTTCGAAATCATTCCAGTGTAGAGGAAATTCATTAAAAGGTTTCAGTGTTTTACTTTTGTTACGGATGTACATCATGTGTTGAATACTAAGTTAAGAATCCATATAAATTCATTAGAGCAATGTTTTGTCTATTTTTTATCGGTTTGAAATGAACGGCATGACTATCTAAGGAAATGTAAACAAAGCCTAAAGGGAATTGCCCGTTCCTGCGACGGTTTCAAAATTTTTGAATAATATTCAACTTGAAATTAATTTAATCGTAAACAACTGATGATGTTCTTTCTTACATTACGTTAGTATTTCATATTATAGGTTTTGTTACAAATAGACTCCTGTTAATTACGGCCTTTCGTGAGAACACGATGTACTCAGTACGCCAGTAGACGTGTCTTTGCAAGACGGGATTTCTGTGACTCACTGCCTCTATTAGGTGGCAGGAAAAATAGAAAGGAGGGATGAGGTACACATGACACCATTGATTTGACAGGAGAAGTCGTGAGGCTTCTCACAGAATAACACGAGAACCAAGCGAGCACATTAAATTTTGGTAAACATGGGTAAAAAAGGGAATTCTCAGCGGCTCGTAAGTATAAATTAAAATTAATTTTTAAATTGACTGCGTATTGCTCAATAAAATTGCGAATGAAAACGTGGATTTAAAATTTTGCCCTAAATATTTTCACAATTCATGCAAATATGAGTGACGGCAAAACGCTGACACGTTACCTCATGCAAAATTTGTCACATTTATACACGTGTATTTCGAGGTTTTATTACCTTGCAAATTTTAAACTTCAATCGCTCCACTTCTTCAGATTCCAACAATGATGATTGCAACCACAGTGTATTCTTTCTTGATCAGTGGGGACTCATGGGGAAGCAGAGTTTAAAATTCCAAACTTTTGGTAATAATATAGGTTTTTTAGTCTGAAGCTGCCACTGAATACGTGCACTTGCTTTTAATCTGCTTCCATGTGCGAGTCTTCATGTATCGTCGTAGTGCGAACTCGTTTTCCGCTTGTACGCCTTGCAATACTTCCTCGGCTGCCGTTTACAACATCTCACTACAAAGTAATAAGGAATAACTCAGCAAAGTTTGTAGGAAGCCAGACAGAAATTAATTTAACACAATTATCCCCGGCTCTAAATGCAAAAATGTCCAAGAATACACTTGCCTAAAGAAAATTATTTTTGAATGTATCTTGACGAAAATTAAGAAAACAAGTGGGTGCAGTTGCTCCTGTATCCTTCTCAAATGGCAAAAGAAATTGTGTTATTAGCTCTTCCTGTTTAGACGACTAATTAATTTCATACCTTTTGACCAAGAATATTTAACCTTTAAAAAAGTATTTCTTGACTTAATTCAGAAAGTTATTTAATATCAACAAGTTATATGCAACTGTCCCAAAACTAGCAAAACGGTATAATGAAGTAAGTAAATTTTAAAGTAAATAAAATTAAGTATTGCTAATATAAATGGACAAGAATACACACACAGAGGTAAAGCGGCACAGCACAAGGTAAGTGCGAACCAAGGAATCTTGTGGAACAACGTGTACGCAATGTGAGGCTGAAAGAACGCCACACCGACATGGAAGAACTGACGCACACAGGACTTGCAAAATTGGGACAAGATCACAGTTACGTTTAAGACAAGAAAATTATACAAAAAGAAACATCGTCCACAAACTACTAGTTGGTACTACAAACACGACATAACGTCCACACGTTTCACAAAGTTCAACTAAACAAAACGTGTAAGAACAATCATAATGCGTCACTCATACGGTTCATTGTGAGAAGTCTGTTTGCGAAATTAAGGGGCAGGTTCCATGGACCTCATCAGTTTGCTTAGAATTCGGGATGCAACATGTGGTCCTAGATGGATGTGAATGCCGCCAACAAAGTTCCAACTCTAAATTTCTTCGGTGAGCTTTTCTATATAGTAAAGCGTACGAAAGTGCGACGTTGAGCTGGACGATTTTCTACAAGTTGGTATCCCTAGCAAAGCTCGACATGTGCATAAACGTGAACGTTTACCCGCACGCCACGAAAACAATGCTTTGGTATTCGCTCATAGATGACCGCCTTCTGCGATGTTCTTGATGTTCGTAGACGAACTCTATGCGAGAGCGCACTGGTAACTGTTTGCACACACACACACACGCACACACACACTGGCTTGGCACTGACGTGCGTGCGAGTCCGCGGGGCCAAGCGTGCGAGCGAAGCCGAGGGGAGAACGACGAGCACTGACAGTTCTGCGCCGGGCCGGCGGCGGGCGCACGCGGCGGGGGCGGCGGCGGGGGCGGCGGAGGGGGCGCCGCGGCGTGGCACGCCGACTGGAGGGGGTGACGGCCGACTGCGACGGACGACGGACGACGAGCGACGGGCGACGGGCGACGGGCGACGGGCGACGGGCGACGGTCACGGGACAAAGCGTGGGGCGGACGCGGTTCCACGGCGCTGATGCTCGCCCCCAAACTAGCTGCCTATCGCCTGGCGCTGGGCGCGCAGACGGGGCGGCGGGTGCCGAGCAGCGGAGCGGGGGGGGCCCGCGCACGCCGCTCGCTGCTTCCTACCACTGGCTTCGGCGCGCTGGCTCGGCGCTGGCTCGGCGTTCGCTCGGCGCTCGGCGCTCCGCGTCAGGGGTTGCGGCGGGGGGCGGGGGGGCGGGTGGCGCCGGCGGGCGCTCGACGTTCGGGTGGCGTCGGTGGACGGTCGCCCCCCGACCCCCACCGAGCTGCCCTCCCGGGGCGCCGCGCAGCCGCCACCGCCTCCGCCGTCACCACCGCCGCCTCCCCGTCGCCGACGCCGACGACGCCGACGCCGACACCGGCGCGGCGCCGTCGACGCGACGCAACCGCTAACACCGCTGCTAGCTGCCCCGCTGCCCCGCCGCCCCGCCGCCCCCAGCCCGCCACCGCCGCCCCGCTTATTCTCCTTTTCTGGTTGCGTACATCAAATATATATATATATATATATATATATATATATATATATATATATATATATATATATATATATATATATATATATATATATAAGCATCATCTGTAACTTATGATTTAAAAATATCCATTAATCCATTATTATCATTTAAAGATATCAATGCCATTTTGTAGTTTTAGCATTAACTCAAAAATTATAACAGTCTCGAAAACCTCCAATGTAAAATCTATGCTAATCGAATATAAATTGTAATAATTGTTACTTTATGCAATAATAACAACCTAAATTCTTGCAAAGCTACAGAACTCTAATATGAAAACAAAAATTATTTAATATTATCCATTTCTGCTTTGAAAACGTATGCTTACAATTTGACCTTCAATGAATGATATTTATATAAAGAGTTCCGCACTCTTCTATTTTGGCTTCTCATTGTCAGTGATCATGAGGTATTGAGTTGCGGCTTCCTGTATCTTCCTCGGCCGCGGTGACTCATCGATAGGAATCGGAAAAAAACTTTCTCAATCCTTGCAGAGGTTGCCCCCAGTGGAATATTTAACGATGTTGGGCTTCATTCCGCGCACGTGTGTTCGTGTTATAAGTTCTATTCTAACGTTTCTTATTTGTGTTACTTTTTAAACATAGTATTTACTAATCACACAAAATATTTCTGCATTTCTCTAATAGTTCATCGATGTTTAACTGTCAGAGAAGTGCATTAATACTTTTATATTATAAAAATTATAAAATTACTAATTATTTGCGTATCAGCAACTCCAATAGGCATATATTTATGGTGCAATTCATTATAAATATACAGGGTAATCCAATGAAAACTCCGCCTCAAATATTTTCTAATCTAAACGGTTCACGATATGAGATGGAATTTTCACCAAAAGATTCAGCTCAGCTCAATGTTGTTTTATCATTTTGACAGCATTTTTTATTTTAAATATTTTGAACTAACTTCATTTATTAAAAGTAACACTGTTGTTATTGTTATTATTATTACAAATAATAATAATAATAATAATAATTATTATTATTATTATTATTATTATAATTATTAATTATAATTATTAATAATAATAATAATAATTATAATAATAATTATTATTATTATTATTATTATTATTATTATTATTATTATTAGAAGTGATATCGACATGTTTTTCCCTATTTTCTAATGTTTTTCATCTGGCAGATTGGTTGCAGAGAAACGTGTTATCACAAATCATCAAAACATTTCATGAAATATATATTAATGTAATAAATATACAAAAATAAATGACAACAATTGAGTAATATCATTGCAACGCAAGGTATATTTGATATTCACGAAAAATACGTTCTTAAATTCGGAAGAGGAGAAGGTATTATACTGGCGGATTCTCAGTCCGCGCGTGTACTCGCGTTACAAACACAGCGCGTGTTACCAAGGGTTAAAATGACTTTCGACGTTGGGGAATTTAGTCCTTATGTAGGCACGTATTAAAAAACTTCACACCCAACTTTTCTGTAATTTTGATGATAGCTTACAAGATTATTAGATTCGCATAATGAGGAAGTCATGTATTATGTTAACCATACAAACCTATAAATAGTTGAGATTATTTTCGATATTATATCACTGTGTTAATTTAATAAATGAACCATATTTCAGTGACGAGTGACAGTTCCGTTCATTTGAACGTTGTAAGGACGGCGTATCGAATAGTCTTGAATTTGTGTTTCAAATCTTGACTCGACACTGCCCTTCAGGTATAACAGCCCTACGCTATGTAGCAAGATTAAGAATGTAAACCAACAAATAAACTGCATCAGAGAGAAACAAATATCCAACTTTTTGAAATTTTGAACCTTTCTCTCAACCAAACACTTTACCTGGCATGGTCTCTACATGAATCTTGCTGGGAAATCATGCACTCGGTAACGAATTGGCACAACACATCATGGACTCGCCTCCTACGCAGTCTACTGCCAAACCCCTTTCCCTCTCACCTTCCTTACGTTCTCCACCCCCACCCTCATTTCGAATCTCCTCCTCTCTGAACCTACTCCCGATTCTCCCCTTCCCACTACCAATTCATCTACACCTGATGCCTCAATTTCCTCACAACCTGTCACTGCTGGGACACATTACAACCTTCAACAACGCACTCCAGGTAAAAATGGAGTAACTATATAGCAACTACAGTCAGATGCAGCAGAAAAACGTCCATGTAGGTACTTGCACAAGATAAACATACTGCACCATAATGTTCAATTCCTTTCAAATAAAACCGAGTATATCGATGCAGCTCCACAGAGCGATTTAAATCAAATAAATGTTTTTTACTTTACGAAACATTGGTTACCTTATAATGAAATTTGCATTTTCCAAATTCCAAACTTTTATCTTGCAGGCAACTATTGTAGAGTAAATGAATCGCTTAAGGTTTCTGAATATGTAAGTTCTTGTATTTACGTTACAAATGATATCGATTCAATCTCCTTGATGGAATTAAATGTGTATTCCGCAGAAAACGTTTTTGAAATGTCAAATAGTACATCTTCCTATGCTAAAAATTATCTTACTTTGCATTTACAGGCCTCCAACAAAGACAGCTGTAGATTATAACATTTTTTTAGAGAAATTGGAAATAACACTAAGTTAAGTCAGCAATAGCTCTTTTGAATATATTGGTGTATGCGAAGATTTTAAAATAGATTTTCTCATCGAATCTTGTGCGAAAGAGCAGGTTCTAAATTTAATTAATTCCTTCAGTTTAGATATTACAATAAACGTACCTACACGGACAACACTTAAATCAAATAAGGCAACCAATCAAATAATAATTATGTGATACGTTATATTGTATCACATGATTTCCACATCTTCTTTAAAAAATACCAATTAGTGTTAAGAAAATTCATAAGGCAGGTTAAAATCATGAAACACGATAAAGATATTTTTAATCCAAACAACAAAACAGAATCAGTGTGAATTTAATCCGACCACATCAACTAGAAACCTTGTAGAGATTGTTGTTTTAAAAAATAACAGAGAAGAGACGATCCGGCAACAGTGGCTATTCTCTATTTTTTCGAGAATTGCTGCTGATCTTACTATGGGTCTTCACAAAATTTCACAATCAAGTCACAAAATTCAACATTGGACGTTTCAATAAAAATTTTAGACACCTTGTTTGATTCCAAAACTTCTTTCTATGAAATTCTGTCAATTATCAGTAAGCTACAAAATTTTTATTCGTCTGGTTTGGATGAATTTTCGGGTAGGTTCTTTAAGACTTGTGCGCCTGGCATTACACATCCGTTTCTCACATATTTATAGCATCCTTAAGCACCGAAACTTTTCCATATATTTTCAAACCTGGAACGCCTAATATTACGCCGCTCTTCAAAAAAAGGCAAAAAAATGAAGTTCACAATTTTCGGCCAATTTCTCTGTTGTCAGTTTTTTTAAAAGTATAAGAGAGACGTTTTTACGTACGAATAAAAACATTGCTCAGTAAACACGTAGCGATTTCAAATTGCCAACATAGATTGAGAAAATTAAAATCTACGGAAACAGTCGTATTTTCTTTTTGTAAAGATGTCGCTTCATAAATGGATCAAAACCAATCACCTAATGGAGTTGGTGGAACCACCTATGGAAACTCTAGATTAGTTTTGTTCGTACCAACGTAAACAACTATCTCAGAAAGTAGAAATACCGCACTGAAATAACGAGCCATTATATACACACCCCTTTGATTTATTGCGAATTCTATATGGAGTCCGGCAGGGATCGAGTTTTGTCCCGATTCTGTTCCTACTATACGTTAACTACGGTAAATGAACCGAATCCCTTTGCGGATGATACGAATATTCGTTGCTATAAAGAAACCGTACAAATTGCAATATCAGATTTCTCAAATTGGTTCCGTAATAACACATTAATAGTAAATGAAAAGAAAACTGTTTCAATCCAGTTTTTCATTTGAAATAAACAATTCTGCATTTCATTGAAAACGTACGATGTGCCATTCACTGATGTTAAAGGTAGCAAAATTCTTTGGTCTCTCAATTCAGTCAAATCTCAAATGCAACGTCCAATTAATGAATTGAAAACAAAATTAAGTACAATGTTCTATGCATTCAGAATTCTTTCAGATTCTATCAGCCTTTGTTATGTCTCGTTGTGTATACTTCGCGAATATTCATTCTCGCCCGAAGGCGACTCCACACATTCGTTATTAAGCGACCACCGAGCAACCGCTCGCCGAATCCCGAGTAGTGTGGATGAGTTGCTTGCTATTTGCCGAGCAACGAACATTCGGGGTTCGCCCTACCCACCACGTGTCGGTCTTTTGAACACATCAAAGGGAGCGAACATCAGCTGCACATCAGCTGCTCGGGATTGGGCGAGCACTAGCTCGCTGCTCGGCGAATGCCGAATGTGTGAAGCCGTCTTGAGATATGACAATATGCTGGTGAATACATCTTATACCCACGAACGTTTAAGTTACAAAAAAAAAATATAACGATTATTATTACGAAAAAACGATTAATAAGAAAATCCCAACCACGTGATTCTTGTTGGTCTCTCTCTATTAATCAGTGAGTTTTACCTTTACCTTGTCTCTTAATTTACGAATCAGTGATTTCTGCCAAAAATAACTTATTCAGGGGAGGAAATATATTTTCAGCAAACGGCGATGTCTATAACTACAAGAATCGACGTAGTAATCATATTAGATGTCAGTATCAACATCACAGACCGGGAGCGGTAGCTCTGACCGGGAGGTCTTAGGTTCGAGTCCTGATGGCGGCAGGATTTTCGACACTAGCTCTTCAGTTAGGTCGAATTCAGTCACTGTCAGGAGGAGAATTCTAGCGGCCAGCTGCTCTGATCGGTACTTTTCCGTGGTTTCTCCGATCAACACCAGGCGAATGCCGGAGCAGTACCCTACCAAACGGGCCACTGACCGCGTGCGATCTGTTCTTCCTCTTCCTTGTCCTATCCTCTCCCCTTACACACACACACACACACTTACTAACTTGCACTACACTACCACATATTCCGGGAGACAGGTCGGGAGCTTAGAGCTTGTCCCGGCTAAAGCAGTGTCCCGCTGGTGGGAGAGTCCTGGTTAGGGCGAAACCCCACTAGCCGACGGTACGTCGGCGCCGGATCACGCCAACCAGCGGGGGAAGATCACCGCCATTTCCCGAGAAAAAAACATGCACTACACTCACGGGACTAATGAGCAAAGCAGTTGACGCGCCCGGAAACATGAAAAAAAATCAATCAATCAACATCACTGTACAAAAAATTCACAGTCAACACTTGCACATTATTTTACAACACATTTTAAGATGACATTAAAAAATTAAAAACAACACACAAGTTTTAAGTCCCAAGTAAAATCTTTTCTGATGCATAACTGTTTCTATGCAGTTAGATATACCGAGCGTCAAAAAGAAAAATAATATTAATTTTAAGAATGACATTGAATATATTAATTACTATTTGGCCTGTATAATTCTAAACAACCTGTAACAAGTATTGTAGGTACTCAGCTCCTGGGGCGATGACTCCCATCTCGATCAAGTTTTTCGTCCAATGTCCCTGATCCTTGGAGCGCATGCTGACAGGACATAAATGTAACTTCACTTTGTGCACGTTTTATGGGGAGTTATTCAAATTATCGTTCGCCATCTTGGTGCGGCATGAAGTCGATTCCTTCACGAAGAACATGACTTAGAGATAAGAGATAATCTATAGCTAATATGCCCTAGCAAATAATTTTTATTCCACAGGAGTGAATATTTTCTTATGAATTCTTGCCAAAAACTCACATTTCTTTCTATATTTCTATATTCAATTTAATTTGTACATGGTTTAGAGTAGGGATCCCAGCATTAAGAAAATGCACACAGAATACCCATCTCCCCGTAGTAGGTCACATATGGTTTTAAGTGTTTTTGACATTAAATAGATAAATAGATAAATAGATAAATAGATAAATAGATAAATAGATAAATAGATAAATAGATAGATAAATAGATAAATAGATAAATAGATAAATAGATAAATAGATAAATAGATAAATAGATAAATAGATAAATAGATAAATAGATAAATAGATAAATAGATAAATAGATAAATAGATAAATAGATAAATAGATAAATAGATAAATAGATAAATAGATAAATAGATAAATAGATAAATAGATAAATAGATAAATAGATAAATAGATAAATAGATAAATAGATAAATAGATAAATAGATAAATAGATAAATAGATAAATAGATAAATAGATAAATAGATAAATAGATAAATAGATAAATAGATAAATAGATAAATAGATAAATAGATAAATAGATAAATAGATAAATAGATAAATAGATAATAGATAAATAGATAAATAGATAAATAGATAAATAGATAAATAGATAAATAGATAAATAGATAAATAGATAAATAGATAAATGAGATAAATAGATAAATAGATAAATAGATAAATAGATAAATAGATAAATAGATAAATAGATAAATAGATAAATAGATAAATAGATAAATAGATAAATAGATAAATAGATAAATAGATAAATAGATAAATAGATAAATAGATAAATAGATAAATAGATAAATAGATAAATAGATAAATAGATAAATAGATAAATAGATAAATAGATAAATAGATAAATAGATAAATAGATAAATAGATAAATAGATAAATAGATAAATAGATAAATAGATAAATAGATAAATAGATAAATAGATAAATAGATAAATAGATAAATAGATAAATAGATAAATAGATAAATAGATAAATAGATAAATAGATAAATAGATAAATAGATAAATAGGTAAATAGGTAAACTTTCGTCTTCAGTATGCCATCTTCATCTTCGACGGCTGACATCCCTTTGACCATGAGGTACTCAAATCCCTTTTTCCATATTTGTTTTGGGATGCGGTCACTACTCATTTTATACAGATGTTGGGATTATCGGGTCTTTTATTCTTGTACTTTATTTATTCATGAAAGTACGTCTTCTCAGGTTATCTCACTTTTTATTTTGTCTTATATAGTGCAAAATTTGACTTGTCTCAAGAACCTTCTTTCAGACGTCAGAATTTTGGTAAAATCTTTCTTTTCATTATCTTCACGTCTCGCATCCATAAATAAGTATGGGGATAGCCATTGTTTAATAAAATTTAAGTGGTTTTTCCTTTCCTGTTTTCTTTCTCAGGTATTTGATTATTGTACCACAAATGGTTTGGACTCTTTAAATTTTGATTGAAATATTTTTATTGAATATCACAGCTTAAATAACTACAATGTGTAACTTGTTCCATAATTTTATTATTTACTATTATTTTACTTCGTAAAGGAAGTTTGCCTCTAAATGTCATTACTTTGGTTTGAGTTGGTATTCTTAAGTTATATCGTTCACATACGTTATTTAATTTATTACTTCTGTAACAGATTCTCACTTTCTTGGATAGTCTTCGATAGAATTGGATTTCTTGGATAGTCTGCAAATAATAGTGTATTTAGTGTGGTTTCGGAGTTTATCTCAATGCCATCTGTAATACACTGTTTCCATTCTCACAGAAAGTCTATATAAATTTTAAGTAAACTCTGTGATATGCTACAATCTTGTGTAACAGCTCGATTAATTTTAAATTCTTCGGAAAATTTTCCATTTAAATTCAACACATTTATGGTTCTGCGGAATAAGAATTTGACTACTTCAATTAAATGGAGTGGATTATCTCTTTTATTTATTATCTTCCATATCGTAAGTCGAAGCACCATGTCGAATGCTTTCTCATAATCTATGAAAGCGATATGTGTTTCCTTATTAAATTCTAACCTCTTCTGTATAAGCACGTAAATGGAGAATACATCATCTATACACGATCTTCTCTATCTAAATGCACTTTGTTCTAACAATATATTGTCTAGAAGAGTTGTCAATCTGCTGTTAATAATTTTAGTAAATATCTAGTAGTTACATTTTAGTAAATATCTAGTAGTTTTTTACTGTTTTTGACTAAATAAATATCTTAATATCTATTTTGTACGACGAATTTAGTAAGGTAAATTCTTCTATAGTTCTCTGGTTTACTTTTATTTCATGTTTCGAATAGTAATATTACCTTCGCTTTTGTCCATTCTTCTGGAATCGTGTAAGTCTCCCAACACGTATTCAATAAATTAAGAAATCAACTTTTTAATGTGGTATCGGCGTATTTAATTAACTTCAAATTAATCCCATCAAGACCTGGCGCTTTTCAATTTTTTAGCTTCTTTAGCGAGTCAACTAATTAATTCACTGTCAATAGATCTACGTAATAGATTTCATAGTTACTTCTTTCTGCCTCTTCCACATTCGAGTCGTACCATAAACTTTTATAGTGATCCAACCCCTCTTTTTCTTTGATTATATTTAGTTCTGCAGTGTCCTTTGTGTCCTTATTTAGATGCCTCATTACTTTGCATTCTAAGGTTTGTCGTCCTTGTACATCGTTCTCAATATTACTAACAAATCGTTCCCATGATTCTTGATGGGCTTTTCTTACGAGCGCCTTGGTGTAGTTCCCTCTTTGTATTCCCTCTGGTTTCTTCTTTATAACATTTTATTGTAAGCGTGTGGTTGGGTTGGCCTTTTCAATCCCTTTCTTCTTTTATTTTTACACTTTTTACCTAAGGCATCATTAGCTGCTTTCTTTATTATACTTTCACATTATTCTATTCTTCATCCTCATCAACTTGTGTCGGGTTCCGACTTGTATGCACCTTTGGTATAAATTCATGTATAAATGGTATAAGGTATAGCATGGTAAAAGTTCATGGTATAAATTCTTTATACTGTCTTCGTTTAATAAATGGATTTTAAATATTTGTTCCTTTTTGGACGGTGTTTTATTTATTACTTTTTCCTCTATTTACGTAATATGGATATTGTTGATATTACCAGAATGTGACCCGAATGCACATCACTCCCACGGAAGACTCTCGTATCTGCTATTTGGAACGCTATTTTTGTGTTCAACATAACATAATCAATCATTGATCTGCTACGTCTTACGCTTCAGGTATGCTTATGTACTTGTATGTCTTTTTTCCTAAAGAACGTGTTGATAATTTTAAGATTGTTGTAGGTGGCAAATTCTCGCAATTCTTCTCCATTTCTGTTGATACATTCTTCCCCATAACATCCTACAATCTTTAGAAATGGTTGTTTACCTACCGTAGCATTCAGATCCCCCCTATAATTAAGTGATCTTCTTTATACATCTCTACCTGTTACCATGATGTTGTATTTCATAAAATACTTTCGTATCATCTGTTTTGCCTTCTTCTGGAGCGTAAACTTCGATTACGGTTAAATAGCCTCTTTCTATTTTTATCAATTAAATAATATACCATTATAGAAATATATATATATATATATATATATATATATATATATAATGTGCTAATTTCTTTTGCTGGTGTTTCCTCTCAGTACAAATATATATTGAATTGTGCATAGTGTCGTTTCACTTGAAAAACACTAGAGTGTAGATAAGAAATATATTCACAATTATGAGATATTTCATCTCATATTATTTCTCCGAAATATAATTTTTTGTGCTGAAACCATCACTCTATTTGAAAAATATTCCTTTTTCGTTTGGTGTATTAATCTCCAAAATAATCACATCCTTTTCTACAGCATTAGCCTAAACCTAGTACTGTGTACTATTTGTTATAAATTTGATGACGTGGTATAAGTACTTGCCAAATACTGACCGAACCGTGTTTTTCTGGAGAAAAATCGGCATTTCTTCCTTCGGAATTACATAACTTTATCTTTGTACGAAGTTCACATCGCACTCAGCATTGATACTTTTGCACCTGCGGATCGCTCGCAGCATTGGATAGGTTGTTGGTTACAAATCACCGGTTAGTTAGCCTAACGGCAGTTGTCTGTTGGCAGATGGAGCACCTATTCGCCGAACATATTAGAAACGTGTGGAGTAGAGAAAATTGGCTATTTGTGGGGAAGCATGAGTTTAGCAAAGGTTACTCGAGTGAAAGTCAAACAACAGATTTTTGCCGGGACATCGCGGATGCAGTAGATCAGGGCCACCCAGCGATCTGCTCCGAGGAGGAGCTGCTGCTCGCTCTCTGTTCATTCGGGCAGCTTCGCCGACAGTCGGACCAAATTACGTCACATTTTATCGATCGGCTGCTTGCGGCACAGTGGGTCGCGTTGTGTTTTCTTGGAGGAGTATTTTCCATTGCTCGAACTGAAAATGTATCAATGCTCTGGGAAAGGATATTCCGAATTGAACAAAAATATTTTTGTAATATTTATGGAAACATTTACTAGTAATACTCAAATTCTTGTGATTTCAATGTAAAAAAAGTAACTTTCATTGCAGCATGGAAAGAAAAATTTCTTTTTGGATATTGCGCCAGATGTGCCAAATTTTTAGTTTCAAAAGAGTGCTCAAGTACATTAAGAAATTTAATTGCTGCGACATTACAGTTTATCATGCTGCTGATTATAAAGAAGTATTCTAAAGGTTACCGAAAAAATGTTACTAAATAAACTAATAACCGAAATACTGACAGTAAATGAGATTAAAATTTAAAAAATCAAGCTATTTTCAAATCAATTATTTTTCTTCTTGCATTTCGCATTGTGATCTGTACTTCTGATTCGAGATTTACAAATTTTCAAAGAAAAAATACAGTTCAGATTTCTTCGTTGATGCAAACATACGAAACATCCAAACCTGTTTTATATTGTGTTTTTTTTAAAAAAATAGGAACATCAAACCAAAACGTGCTTCTTGAAACACATTGTTTCTCATCGCACTGCAAACTTCCTTACGTCCTCCTTTATAGTATTTGTTATGTATTGTATTTGTTACAGCATGATGAACCGTATAATGTCGTTGCAAATTAATCTTCATGTGATTAACCACGGTTTGTAAACCAAACATTGGGCATAACTGCCGCCATCTGCGAAAATATACTTTTCTTTCCACGCTGCATTGAAAATTATTGGTTTGGACGCTTCAATTTGCGAAGTGCGTCGTCTTCCATGTTTCCGCGACTGGAGTAATCGGGACACTGTGACAGAAGTTATCGCAAGCCGCGCGACGCGGCGCCTCCGGTGACTTGCTCTCGGTAGCCAACACTGCTCTGCGCTCCCGATTCGCTTTGCTTGAGCAGCCCTGCACTAGATGCAGGTAATCGATGCGGCGGTAATAGACTTTACGAAGGCTTTTGATCTTCAACTCCATGATCGACTTTTTGAAAAACTAGACAGAATAAAGCTAGTCTTGAGAGTGATAGAGGGATTAAGGATTTTCTAAGTGACCGGCACCAGCAGGTAAGGGTGGGAAACAGCCTGTGGGAAAGAGCATAACGTCCGGGGTTCCGCAGGGGAGTGTTCTTGGACTTTTAGTATATTTGGTACATGTAAATGGTATGGGAGAGGGAATAAGCTAAAAAAATAAGCTTTTTGCGGACGACTGCCTTAGTTATAGAAAGATCGAGAACGAGATAAAGTACAGCGCGACTTGCTTCGAAGAATAGACGGAAATCAGCGGACTGAAGATCAATTCGGATAAAAACGAAATATTTTTACGGGTAGAAGAAATAAAGGGAGGGTAGGTATTTGTTTTGGGGCCAGATAGTTCTACATATAAATAGTTGTAAATATCTGGGGGTGATAATTAATGAACAACTAGAATGGTGATCAGTATAGAGAGGTTGTTGTGATCCGTATAGAACAGAACAAATAAACTCCATCGAAAGAGTTCAAAAAGTGACAGCAAAATTTGTTGAAAGAGGAAATTTGTGAGTGAATACTTCCAACAAAGTATCGGCATGGAAATCATTGGCAAACCGTTGTGAAAAAGCAAGATTATGTATATTTTACAAAGCATTGAAAAAAATACGGCATGAAAGGAAATTCAGGAAAGACTTCATGAATACGTTTACTTAGCATGCCACGACCATAATAGATAAATGCGTCCAAGGAATCTGAGAAGTGATGGTGCAAAATCGTCTCAACACATAACTTATACAAAAACTCGAGTGCTCACTGAAGTGAAAGCCAGAACCACGTACGCGTGAGATGAATATACCTGTTACGGACACCACACATAAAATTATGTAATTTATGTTTAAAGAGAGACTTTTATTAAACTTTGTTTTAATATTTAAATGAATTTTTTAAAGTTTTATTACATATTAGTGTTCTGAATTTTACATTTACATTTCCGGTAGTCGATGAAGTTGCAACCTTCAGTTTGTTGGGTCACCAGCCACCACTGAATGTTCGATGTCGATTCTGCCAAGATCGCTAAAGCATTTTAAGTTCCTGGCCAGAATGTATTCATGCTTTGCGACGATTCGAATCTTCATTTAAAACCGTGCTTATCTGCTATATGCCTGTGGTTACGTCAGAGGGAGAGGCCGGTGTTCACAAAAGCACGTACTGTTGTTCATTCCAAACTCGATATGTTGTGGCTTGCTAGCAAATATAAAGATCTATGATGACAATGATGAGTTGTATGGATTCAAGGAAGAAGTAACAAGAGACAAACCAGACTACTTTTTGCTTGCCATCTTTTCATGACGACTCGTCCAAGATATTACGATTCGATGTAATGCACATTTATTTTCTGGTGTACAAAAGACAATCATTAGGTCAAGTTCACACTTTTTATCATTCTCTTTACTTGTAGGCAGGAGATGAATTGACATGTTGAAAATATTTAGTACCTTCTTTTCGTGATAGTTGGCCACATTATAGAATGGAGTGTCCTCTACACTTTCAATTATTAGTAAGCAATTGAAAATAATAACAAAATAATGATAGGGCACGACTACGTAAGTGTTGCAGGAGTTAATATTTGGTTCGCACAACCATAGTCAAAATAATATTGCAATCAATCTCCTTCTGCCATTAAATTCGCTATGAAAAAATTTGTACAGTGGAGATCGATAAGAGGTTCCTTCAGCGCTTCAAACTGAATCTGTTAAGGAACATTTAGAACAGTTTGAAGGCCAGCTTCAGCTATTGGCGCTTCATCAACGGCAAAGTTGTGGATCCAGTTCTTTGAAATCATAACTTTCATTAAGAAGTTCATAGAATCTGAGAGAATCTGTGATTGTGTTCCCCATCTTCAAAATATTCACAGTATTCTGGCATGCTTCCTGCGAGAGCGGCCTCTACCTAGTGTATATGCCAGCTCTGCTCGTCAGTACCTTCAACGCTGTGCTTCAAACCCGTGCCACCTGAAGAACATCTTCCACCACACATGAGAGCTTCACTGGACATCGAAATAATAGATACAGTGTTGTATCTAAAGCGACATGATAAAACAACTTAATATCAGTAAGTACTGAAAAGGAAACTATGATTGTACGAGGGTTGGATTATATAGAACTAAATTGTGTGAAGTCTGCGTAGGAACTTGACAGAACGCATAATATTATTACAAGAATGACGACTTAACGACTTACACGAACATGTTGACCAACTATCGACTATAATCTATTCCATATCGACAAATACTTATTTTTGAAATTTCAGTATATTAGCTTTCTGTCTTTATTACTTGTACGTAAACCGAGAGTAAAGTTTCAAGTGTTTTTGCTGATATCAGGACACACAAGCAAATGTTAACTTTAAAATGTTACTTGATATTTAAAGAACTCAAGAGATCACTGTTCGGTGATTGTATCAAAGACCAGTCAACTCTTTCGTTTGTTTACTACATAAACTCGGGGTATTAAATTAATTATTGGAATATTTATTATTTTCTGTGACGAGTGGCGGTCCCGTTCGAACGTTACAAAGACGGCCTATAAAACACCTTTAAATTTGTGCTTTAAATTCTGTTCTCTAATTTCAAGATAATTTTTGTAACAAACTCTTAATATATTTGCAGTGAAGCATAGTTTAATAGTTGTATTAAATAGCTGCAACTTAAGTGGACCACAATCTGCTTTTCTGCTGCCAAATTTCGTAAGTACCTGTTTCAGTCGAGTTTGTTCAGAGCATGCTTTCGCAAACACATATCGAATCATAAAATCTAATTTATCTCATAAAAAAGAAACTTATATTTTCAAAAAATGAAGTTAGCCACTGAAAACTCTTGACTGAGTTTATATATATAAAATCTCAGTCAGGTAGAAACGCAGAGAAGTTCCCCACGCCACCTTATTTTACAATCAAAGTCAATCCATTAGTCAAAATTCCAGAGTCCATATTGTCGCACAACCTGTGACTGTTGTGAGTCATGTAACCTGTAACTTTCCTCCTGTATCTTTTGAACGGATGAAGTTTGAAGTTATTGCAATGCTGTTTCCACGAAAGTGCACAAGGGAATGAGGGAATAATTGATACGGGTGTTCATTTATATTTTATCACTTGTATTTTACGAAATTTTTGGAGGAACTTTGTTTTTTCAAATGGAACTATACATATTTTTCAGTGTATCATGACGAGCGTAAAAAGACGAATTCAATGATATACATATTCTCATGATAGATAAACATTGTTTTGAGTAATTTTTTTTGCGACGTGTTTACCGTATATTTTGAATGTAACAGTCTGCCACACAAGGTCACGCAACGCTCCAACAGCAAACGCGCGCTCGGAAAAGGGACGGAATCTTAGTATTTGGTGATAAGAAACATTTTCCAAATATTCACAAAACTGGTGGAAGTTTTTTTCCTGAACTCTGCTTTCTATCCTTCCGCACTTTCAGACGTTTTCTCGTTCTTTGATTGAAGAAATTGTAGGATTGAAAATAAGAATTTGTCTATCTCGTCCTGTATAGAAATTTTCGTTATAAAATTTGGAGCCATTTTTACGAGAATGGTGTTTATGCGTTACTGTAAATGCAAAATTAAATGCTTTTTTCACAGAATACTTTTAGTTTTCGAAAAAAATTATTGGACATTATTTGAATTTTCTTCTACTCACAAATGCAATAATGTATACAATTGCTGGAAATGTGCATATTAAAGGCATGAGAGCTATTAAAAAAAAGTATTGTGTAATTTTTGAAAAACCAAAAGAGTACAGCAAAACTAATTTTAGATTATTTTAAACAGTGCAATGAGCAATATCTGCACGAAAAATTTGAAGAAGAAAATTGCAGTAGTTGAGTAATTGACGTTTGAGCGTTCCTGATAATGTGGAGTTCTTCGCTCGTTTTCGCAGAAAACGTGAGAAATCTTATATGGCATTATTTAAAGCTCATGTACTCATAAATGCAATAATGTGAACAAACTGCCGCCAATGCAAATATTAAAGACGTGAGAAGTTGGTCAAAAAAATATTTTTCTAATTTTTGAAAAAACAAAATACAGCAATATGGCGTTTATGTCATATATAGAGTACATTTAGTACTATCCCTAGCAAAAGTTTAAAGAAAAAATCTGCAGCCGTTTTTGAGAAAATCTTATTTTTGTTAGCTTTTAAAATTGGACAAATTGCACGCAATATTGCACACAAAAAATACTAAAATTTTCAAAAGCTGTACAGAATCTTAAATTAAAGAACTAATTATGGACAACAAATTTCAATAGAAAGAAAATTCGATATCTTTAATTTTGTAGGTGTAGGAATACGTCGTAAAAATTTAAACTTTTGCAATTTTTGAAAATTCAGAGTTAACAGAGAAAATCGTACCTATGCCATCTTTATACATGTATTTTACTCTATTTTGACAAGAAACTTAAAGAAAAAAATTGGGCCGTTCTTGATTGATTGATTTTTTTTTCCGGGAACTGCTTTGGTCATAGTCCCGTTAGTGTAGCTAATGTTTTTTCTCGGGAGATAGCGGTAATCTTCCCCAACTGGATGAGGAGATCCGGCGCCGACCTACCATCGGCTAGTGAGGTTTCTGTTGTATCCACAACACACGGTGTTTGTAAAAGATTATTAATTTATCCTTTCTATACAAGGCAAATTCTCTTGATACAATATTCCCCCCTGTTTGCCTTCTCGGCTGAAGTCTAGTCTTCGGTACAGTCGCTGCGGCGATCCATGTGCCTCAGGCTCCGGGCCCGCGCCTCCACTAAGCCGGGCGACACACCGTCTCCATACGGTGAAGAAAAAGAGGGGCGGTAGGTCTACCGCCACTGCCTCTCGCTGCTCCCGTGCGCGCTCCTCCTGTTTGCCTCCTCTGCTGACTGGATCCCGACTGTGCTGCTTGCTGCGAGGGGCCCGCTTAATACCCCCTTGGGGCCGCGGCTCGCTGGCTGGGCCCGCCGCCGAGGACGGCGGCGAGTCTCTGCCCGCCCGTTCTGGCGTGACGGCCCGCGCGCCTCCTGCCATTACGTGGCTCGGTGGCGGGACTTGCGAATGCGCGCGGGCACCCACAACAGTTTCCCCCTAACCAGGTCTCTCCCACCAGCGGGGCACCGGTCCAGCCGAGACAAGCTCTAAGCCCCCAACCGGTTTCCCGGAAAATATGGTATTGTAGTGCATGTTAGTGTAAGTGTGTGTGTAAAGGGAGAGGATAGGACAAGGAAGAGGAAGGACAGTTCGCGCGCGGTCCGTGGCCTGTTTGGCAGGGTACTGCTACGGCATTCGCCTGGTCTTGATCGGAGAAACCACGGAAAACTACCGATCAGAGCAGCCGGCCGCTAGAATTCTCCTCCTGACAGCGACTGAATTCGACCTAGCTGAAGAGCTAGTGTCGAAAATCCTGCCGCCGTCAGGACTCGAACCTAGGACCTTCCGGTCAGAGGCGCTGCAGTGACATCAGTTGATGCACTGAGCTACCGCTCTCGGTGGAGCCGTTTTTGAGAAAATTTTGAAAATGTCCCGGGGGGCTTCATGTAAAGTACCCCCAAATTTTAGTAGTTGGTGGAATATCTTAAGAGTTAACATTTTCTAAAAAGGAATTGTTTATATCCACGTTTTTAATTTAAAAAAATTATTTAACAACTAAATAGTTTTACAACACATTATTATTATTATTATTATTATTATTATTATTATTATTATTATTATTATTATTATTATTATGGAATAAACGCAAAATCTTTTACCATTATCTCTCAATATTTTCGGTTTATCTCAGAGCTTGAACTCTTGACTTGATGTGTTTTTGCTTGTATACTGACGAGATTCCTTCCCTTTCTAGTTTTTCTAAGGGTAATTCAAAAATACGTACGCCATTTTAGCTTCTTCCAAACCTCTTGTTTTTCTCTCCCGTTCTTCTCCTCCCGATTCTTTCCCGATTTCCTATCAAACTCTTCCTCCCTCGCATTCACTCCTGTCATCCATGTGAGAACCTGCATCTAAATTGCGTATGCATTTTTCATTGAATGATTTTCTTTATTATGTTCTATTGTAATATAAATTTTGAAAGTGGTCCGGCGGAAGAGCAGGCCAAATGGCCTGAGCCTTGCCACCAATAAAGACATTTATTTATTTATACTTAATTAAATTTTAAAGAATGTTTTTCAAAATTTCAAAGCTTCAACTAGAGCCAGATGTACAGGAGTTCATCAACATGGAAACGATCGTATGTGTGGTTTAGGCGCTAGGACAGTCCACAGACGGACAGAAGGACGGACGGACAGACAGACAGACATTGACAGACATACGGACAGACGGACAGTCATACGGACAGACATACAGACAGACGGACGGATGGACGGACGTTTTGAAAAGAACCACTTTTTCGGTATCGTTGGACCTCAAAACGTGTATTTCCGTTGAAATCTCGAAATCGATTTTCCGCACCATTATATTACTTTCTCTATACTACGTATATTACTCCCGTATATAAGTATATATATATGCTTTTGAGAAAATCTTGTTTTTCTCAAAAGCATCTCCAAATTTTCATCTCGAAACAAACCCTATATGAAGGCATAAACGCCATATTGCCCTTAAAAAAAATTACAAAAGGATTTTTTGACTTATCTCTCACGTCGATAATATTTACAATAGGGACGATTTCTTCATTTTATTATATTTATGAGTACACATGCGTTAAATATTGTCAAATAAAGTTTCTTGAAAATTGAACAGTTTTCTGTAAAAATGAGCACAAACTTCCGCATTTTCAGAAACGCTCAAACACCATTTTCTCAAAAATGGCTCGAAATGTTATCTTAAAACTTTTGTAAAGCATAGTAATGCCACTGTTTAATATGTCGTAAAGTTCATTTTGGTGAATTCTTTAATTTTTTCAAAAATCGCACAAATGTATTCTTTTTAATTATGTCTCACGTCGTTAATATGCACATTTCCATCAATTTGTATACATTATTGTCTTTGTGAGTGGAAGTGCTTCAAATGGCATTAAGTTAAGTTTTTTGAAAATTCATTAAATTCCTGTGAAAAAGAGCTTCAAATTTCGTATTAAAACAACCCTTAAAAATGGCTTCAGATATTTCAATGGAAATTTCTGTTTAGGACGAGGTTTTACTTTTCTTTAATATTCTTAAAGGTATATTTCAGTTCTATTATTACGAAACCGAAAAGTTGAGAAAATGTCAAAAACATTATTTTGGGCGTCGCTAGATGTCACCTGGCAAGAGGATGGGGCAACACCGTAATGCTAATCCTCACCAAGTAAATTAGAAAACTTTACTACGAGAAAGTCTGTGCTATTGTGTAGCATTTCTAGTTTAATTTTAATTGTGGAACGAAACCTTCAAAATCTACACAAATGATTTTGTGATATTACTAATCAATGCACATGAAAATTACTTAGAAAAAAATTTTCTGTTGGATTTATTTTGTTTACCATTGTTTACCGAGATATATTTTTAAGAAGGACTAGTGAGAACCCGTCGAAATTTGACGGTGAGATCTGAGATAAATGTAAAATACTGTACCCAGACTAATGTTCACAATATATTGCATTGTTTGGATCTTGAGGGTATAACGAAGATATTCTGTGATGAGGAGTTCCCAAAATTTTGAACACGTATGGCCCAAGACCAGATAGCAATACAATATCGGCACAAAAGATATAGCACTATTATACTGAAGGATATTATTTCTAAAGTTTTTTGATGTGTCATCATCTCCTGTAAACAACTATTTGATTTCTTCTGGTATATTGCTCGAAGGTATACTTATTTCCCATTTAAGCAACACAGAGTAAATCGTTTGCAGCATTTCTCTCACACGGAAAGTACAAAACAGAACAAAACTGACATTTCATAGACAATGACCCAATAGAAAACGAAATGACCTCACTATCACGACACCTACGCAGACTTTCTCTTTCCCTGCGTTCAGTTAATGTACGTTTGCGTCTTTTGGGACGCGTGGACAACGATTCGGAATTCGACATAACCTGTAAACAACTTCACTACTTCAGTACAACCGAGCAAAACCCACTGTACGGATGTTCTCTACAAAATAAACCACAGAAGCAAATACATTCAAACTGGCAACACCACAATGCAATTATTACACTGAAACAAAACCTTGACGAATTGTAAACAAATCTCAACAATCAAAACAAAACATCAAGCAGCGCCACCATGAAGCAGCGTGGACATCTATCGACTCATATATATCGATTTTGAAACAGCCACCCTTTGGAAGAAAACAATTGACTATTGATAAGCGTACTATTAAAGAAATATTTAATTAATTATTACTAAATCTATTAAATATATAGATTGTATCTAATATTAAATCATTAGCATTACGTCGACTTCCCTTCAGAGTGTATAGTAAAAAATTGGTTCGGCCAAAAATGGAAATTTCTTTATGCTTTCAGAGCTTTTGGCAGGGTATGATCCTTCTTTAGCTGATCACATTAGCAGACTTTGTAACACAGGTAGTGGTATTACAAGTATTTCTCTAACACACTCTAATCTATGAAGAATTTATCGGACTGTTCGCAAAAAAATTACAGCTGTGGTCATTGATAAAATCAAGATTGAAAAAATACTATTCGGTAATATCCATGATATTTCGCGCGTGTAGCAGCTTGCTTTTGTTGTACGTTACGTGAAGAATGATAGCTCAGTAGTGGAACGTTTTCCTTTTTTGTTGAAAATCCAGGACATAAAGCCGAAGATGTCGCAAATGCAGTTTTTTCTACGCTTGAATCTAATGGAATCAATATTGCTGGTTGCAGAGGTCAATTTTATGACAAGACACATTTATTCTGAACTTCAAGCAAGGATCAAAGATGTAAACCCACGTGCCGAATACACTCATTGTGATGTACACTTGTTGAATATAGTAGGAATCTGTGCAGCGGAATGTTGTTCAGAAGAGATCACTTATTTTGGAATGATTCCAAATCTATGCAACTTTTACTCCGCATCCATACATCGACGGAAAATTTTACAATCAGTGTCCGAATTGAAAAAGAATACACTGAAAACATCGTCAGACAGAAGGTGATCCGCTCGAGGTGATGCTGTCTGTTGCCTTACAAAGTTTTGGTCGAAAAAATTTATGAAGCGTTACTGAAGATTGAAAAGACACATCTGAGAAAGCGACTACTCGAAGCAAAGCTAGTGGGATTCGATGTCAAATGGAGATGGAGACTTCGTTAACGCAATATATTTGGAATATTTCCCCTGCAAATTCAATTCTACAAGCGAAACGCTGCAAAGTGTCGATATAAGCGTTATCGAAACTATTGATCTAGGCAATACGTTGATTAAGCTAGTAAGAGACATGCGACACCAATTTGAAGTTCACAAAAAATGTATTGACTTGTCCATAAACAAAGAATATCGATCTGTTACTGATCGGAGGCCGAAAAGAAAACTTCAATTCGACGTGGCTAAAAATGGGAAGGATGAATCAACTGGCGGCGATCACTTCAAAGTCAATACGTTCTATGTTATGTTAGATAACTTAGTTTTCGAGTTATCTCGAAGAAACGAAGCTCACAAGAAGATCAGTGGGAAGTTCTCCATAATTTTAGAACTTGGGAATTTATTTGCAAGCAATTAAGAAGAAAAATCAAACGTTTTGCGAGACTTCTATGATACGGATTCAGAAGGCACATGGGGAAATGAAATGTAACACTTCCAAGCATACTGCGATGAGAAAAATTGAATATTGAAAATTTGTCTCCAATGGAATTAATGGTACACAATTGTATTTTTTAAATATCTCTCATACCTTTAATATGCATATTTTCAGCAATTTGTTTATATTGTTGCATTTGTGAGAAAGAGCGCTTCAAATGACGTTAAACGCATTTTGCGAAAACTCAATAGTTTTCTGTGGAAAAGAGCATCAAATTTCGCATTTACAGTAATGTTTAAAAGCCACCTTCTGGTTCCAAATTTTTCAACGAAAATTTCAATATAAGACGAGGTTTCACTCTTATTTAATATTCTGAAAGTCATATTTCGAATTTACCATTCAGAAACCTAAAAACCGAGAAAACTTCAAAAAATACATTTTGGGTGGCAATAGATGGCAGCTGACAAAGGGATGGGACGAGGCCATAAACCTAGCCCACACCAAGAAAATTAGATAACTTTATTACGAGAAAGTCTGTGCCATTCTATAGCAACACTAGTTTTAGTATTGAAGTAACAGATGTACTCCCTTTCCTTTTCTTTGGGCAAACAGTGGAAGTCAGGAAGTTCCGGAACAGGGTCACAAATAATTCATTTTCTCCACAAAACTACAACTGAACATTTTTTAAATATCTTCAATTAAACATGTATTTCCTGCCATAAGTCAAGATCTATCAACTATGTAGTTCGTAGTTATGTAATTATGTAGTTAGTACTTATGAAGCTATGTGGTTACGTAGCACAAAAGACAGCACACAACGCTTACCAGTGTGTCGTACTCGAATGCAAACACACCTGAAAGCTCAGTTCAGGGCCACCCCGGGCAGTGGGCTGGCAGTGGACAGCACGCGCTTACCGGAATGCCGCATCACCCAAATGGAGCTTCGAAAAAGTCAAGAGCGCATGCAAGAGCTGCCTAATGCATATACCATACATGGAGAAAATCACTTCGAGCCGGGTGGAGGCGCCTACTATCTCCGTCTCTTTCAGCCGCTTTCAGCAACAGCGTTGTATGCACAATCCAGGGTCGCGCGCCTACGCCAACCAGTGTAGTACCCTTACTAGGCAGAATGATAAAGACCAAACGGAGTTCTCTTCGTTAGCGAGAGTGGTGAGTTCACAATATTTTACAATTGTCTTTCTTCAGATTAAGCATGGCATACCTAGCTTACCTGGAATGCATGTAGTATTTTACCTGGTTCCTGGGGTGGGACATAAGTTATTATAAATAAACAATAGCTCAATCTAATGTTCACAGTATTTACTTTATAACGACTCCATGCCAGCAACAGATGTGTTTGTTTCTTACATCTGCATAATCATGCCACTAGGCGGCGTTAGTAGTACACATAAACACCTTTCCCCTTTTTAATAACTGAAGATAAATTACAAGACAATACAAAACCTATAGAGAATTTTTTTTAAATTTACAAATCTAGTCTTAATGGACAGTTCACAAATCTGCCTGATCTGTTCACATTTATTTTTGTCACCTATATAAGTTGTCTATTGTGTCTGTTATTTTGATTAGCATCACTAACTGAATTGGCACCAGGATCCACATTTTCAATCTCTGACAAATTCTCATCAAGTACTTCTGATGATTCTGGCACAAACGGATTTAATGATTTTCTTAAATCAATTCTATTTCTACAAATAACTTTTGATTTTTATCATTAAGTAAATAAGAAAGTGGATGAATATGCTAATCCATAATTTCTCCTGGTTCCCATTGCTTATTCAAAGAATTGTATACATTTACACTTGCTCCTGATTCTGTCAGCAAACTTTTAGCACACTTATCATAATAATTTCTATAAAAATCTTGTTTATGTGAAGTCGTAGGCTTCCGCGGCCAGAGTCATGTAAATGATCTTGGCTGTCCAGGTGACGCCGCGTCGAAGGCTGTGTTGCCGACGTTTCGACCATCTTGTCGTGGTCTTCCTCAGGGATGTTGTGCACAACACCTGGACAGCCAAGATCATTTACAAAATCTTGTTTATGGTTTAACTTATCAGATACATCATTATTTATTTTAGGCGAAAGTAATTCTGAACTGATAGGGATTTTAGTTTTACGTTTTCTACTCATTAATAACTCGGCAGGTGAGTAACCAATATACCTTAAAGGCGAGTTTCTATACTGCAATAAAGCTACCATATCAGTTTTATCATGTAAGGAATTTTTAATTATCCTCTTACATGTTTCTACAACTTTTTCAGCTAAACTATTAGATTCTGGGTAATTTGGGCTTCTAAAGGATAAATTAAAGTTCCATGCACTAGCAAAGTTTTTGATTCTGTGCTATTAAATCGTACGTTGTCAGCAATGCATCATATCAGGACTACCATTGGTGGCAAACATATTTTTAACTCTTCTATTAGAGAATACACAAATTTATTTCTTATTGGAAATTCCAAAACATCTGTGGTGCAATAATAAAATTCCTGAGAAAGAGAACAAGAAAGGAAACACAACTTAAATTTTATAAAACAATGGCTATCCCAAACTTATTTATGGATGCGAGGCGTGGACCATGAAAAACAAAGATTTTACCGAATTCTGAGATTACGACGTCTGAGATTAGGTTCTTGAGACAAGTCAAAGGCTGCACTTTATTAGACAAAAGTGAGGTAATCAGAGAATAATTAGAAATACTTCAATTAATAAAAAATTGGGACCCGATGGTCCCAACATCTGCACAGAATGAGTAATGACCGCATCCCAAAACAAATATATCACTACAGACCTCATGCTAAAGGAGATGTCGGCCGTCCAAGATTAAGATGGCATACTGAAGACGGAACGGAAATCTCTCCTACGCCCTGAAGAGAAGCTGATGGTGTCTTATTGGCTGTAATACAATCCAATTGGAATACGAATCACACACTACCAAATAACGTTGCTCTCCAAAGGTGAAAATAACCACCTACAAGTTCTGCATTTTTTAATAAAATGCTTAATGTCTTTATTTATTCCAAGCCAATGTAAGATTTGCCTGACGCTGATGATACATTTTTCTATACCTATGTGTAACAATACCTTAATGTAACAATATCATTTCTTTTTGAGCGAGACAATTACTTTAGGATCAATAAATAATTAATATCATGATAAATTATATTGTGTCTAAGTCCGTGATAATGTATCACCGATTCATGTACCTGATTTTTATTTTCAGGCCAACCTTTTAAACACTATTCTTTAATAATTCTTCAAGAATTATCTTTTTAAGTTCCTGTTTAAAAATTATTTTTTTACTATCAGACATTACCAAATTTTTGGAGAGCGTATTTACAACATATCCATGTTCTAAATTTGTTTTTGAACCGTACCCGAAGGAACCGTACGCGCAATTTGACCCGTACCCGAAAGAAAATTACGTGATAACGCATCTGCTAAATACAAATATTTACCAGGTTTATACGTAATAACAATATTATAATTAATCAATCTCAATTTCATGCACTGCAAACGCGGTGTTACGACGCTATACCCTTATTCGAAATTGACACTAATGGTTTGTGGTCTCTATTTACAATAATATTCTTATGTCCATAGATGTAATAATGACATTTTTGTACCCCCCAAAAAATCCAAGCATTTCTTTTCTAATTTGGGCATTTTATTCTGCTGAATTTAGTGTCCTCGAAGCAAAAGCAACGTGATGATTATCTTTCAGGTAAAAAACTGAATAGCATCCTTTTTCACCTTCTTCACTAGCAATTTCATATATTTTAGGAATTAGAAAATGCTCACGTTTTATGGCCTTATTTAATTACTTTGGATCTAAACATAAATGAATATCACCATTTTTCTTTCCAATTATGACCATCGGATTCAACCAATCAGTGGGTCCATAAACTTTTTAAATTATTTTATTCGTCTCAAGTTCATCTAGTTTGTCTTTTAATCTCTTATGCACTGATTTAGGGACACGCCTAAGTAGCTAAACACGTGGCTTTGCATCATCTTTAAGCGTAATGTGATATTCTTTAGGAAATTCTCCTACTCTTTTAAAAACATCAGGAAAATGTTGACTACATCACTAATTAATTCTAACATTTACTAACAAGAATACCAATTTTATTCCTTTTTTTCTTAACCAATACAAATTTTACTGAATCCGAAAAACAAATCAATGGCATTTCATTATTATCTGTTGCTAAAGACAAGATATTAACACGTGTTCGATTTAATTTACATATTAATTTTATTTGACCAAGTGCTTCAATAGCCATTGATTCGCAATACGGTTTTATAACTGCTTTTGTTTCAGTGGCTAAATGACTTGAGCTCAACTTGCTAATTGTTCCTGCACGTATTACATTTATTTCCGCACATGTATCTATTTTAAAATCTATTTCGGGATATATACCTTCCCTTCTCTTCCTTATAACCTGTTGTTTTTACTGTTTTTCCGCAAGAAAACTGTCAAACGTTCGCTCTTCTTTCTGTACGAAAAATTGAAACTTAAATCTCTCAAAAATCGTTTGTTTGAGGCAAACAATATTCTTCAAACTTTTGGAGAACAACATCTAGCTTGTTGTCTTCACAAGTTTCAAAATAAAAGTCATCGTATAAATCGAGTATTTCATTACCAATGAAATTTAAGAGCAATCCAACTTTTTTCTCGTCTGTATCCGACTGTAAACTAGATGCTTTAAGTAAAACTTTAAACATTTGTGAAAATGTACTCTTCTGGCGGGACAATGTACGGTAAATCCCGAGTTTAGGGTGGCACGGTTCCTTTGATTCACTGATTCGGTTCATTAGAAGAGAATCGACTCCATGAACTGAATCCTTGTTTATACGTAGTAGTCGCATGTAGTTAAGTTCATGATGTTATAGCAATAAATATAATTATTTAAAATAAACGTAGATCGGGAGAATAGCTACCCCCCTGCTCCAAAGCACCCCTATACGTATAAATCTCCATAGCAACGTACTCTCATTAAGTGAACTGATTATTCGTATTTTTCATGCTACAAATTTAATTTTATAACCTACGCAATTCTTTAACCAACGCATTTTTTCACCAAGTGGTCCGCGACGTGCTACCGCACGTCGCTACCCGACGGATCCAACGTGCTACGTTCGCGAGGGCCTTCCGGCCCTCGCTCTCAAGACCTGGTTCGCGCCTCCGCTGTCGCTCCGGCGCTCACGCTGTATTATATACCTCCCTCACTTTTAAGAGAATTTATTTTAAAGGGAACACTCACTTTTAAGAAAATTCATACCTTCCATCTGAGTAGACACAGAAACCTATTTGAAGAAGATTTGAAATGCGAAAATACACACAATTCCACGCCAACAAATTATCAGGTGATTTCTTCTCATTTAACATTGAACATAAATAATTCAGTTGATATAGTGAACCGCGCAACTAAAAACATAGGAGTCGCGAGAAATAATGAATCATAAAAGGAACCAAAGGAACCGTGCCACCCTAAACCCGGGATCAACCCAATGTACTTTTCCATCTTCGTAGGTTAGATGTATCAAGCACTAAACACAATCAATTCATTCAACTAGTAGAGATTTCACACTGACACCATGTACGAGTATTATTTTACCTGGTTCCTGGAGCGGGGTTATTATAAATAAAAAATAGCTCAATCTTTTGTTCACAGTGTATTCTTTATAACGACTCTATGGCAGCAACACATGTGTTTTTTTTTTATTTCTGCGTAATCGTGCCACTATGCAGCGCTAGTAATACACTTATATCACAATACACACCACTGCTACTTAGGTAAGTTTTCTTGCATACATGCAGTTGTACGAAAAGCTGCTCGAGCACAGCATGTCTTAATATTGCCTGTGAACAACAAACTACGCAAGAGTTTAGAAAAAGCATCTATATATTCCTGAAATTTCAAAACTTTAAAAGAAAAAGATTTTCTACTATTGGATTCAATAGCAGGAAATTCAGAGTAAACTATTTTTACCAAAAGTTTAAAGGAAATTAAAATATTTCCCGATTTTGTGTTTCAATCTCGACCGTTACGGAAGACAAAGTATTTCCCGGAGCGATTTAACCGCGTACTAGGAGACTACACTTATGACGCTAAAATGAATTATTTTTGATGTTGCGCTATTCTAACCCTAATCCTTAAAATTAAGTGAAAACGTCTAATGCGTTGAAAGAAGTGTACCTACATAAAATGGCTAGCTCGTAGCTCATTGCAAAGTCGCAAGCCTTTCACCACTGAGGTCCGGGTCGATTCCCGTCGAATTTCATGTGAAATTTGTTCCAACAAAATGAGTTTGACAGCTTCACGAGGGCTAGTCCAACCCCTGTGAAGTGTCCTAAACCCTACCCCTTTCCTGATTCCTCCCCAATGCTGGCCGCTGGGTAGTGACGCAAGAGGCGCGTACGCGGGGATGCTACCTGGCGGTTTTCTTTGACAACTGACTAGACGAGACGAGACATAAAATACAGCGCTCTCTGGAATGTATTCCAGGCTTGATAATAGATATTAATGGAGGGTTACTCCGCGGTCAACGCTTGACCAGGGACGAAAAGGTGCGTTGCGTTGATAACTAAGATTAGAGACGCAACAATTATAAAAATGAGGATACTTTGCATTAAAAAATAAATATATAGCTACAATAATGAAGGTGTAATACTGGTATGAAAACAATTTAAACTTCTGTAAATTTTAAACCCTGGACGTTTTCATAAAATTTGTAGCTATACTATATTTATAAACTTTGCTCTATTCGACGAGAAAATATAAGAAAATAGAGCGGTTTTTGATAAAACCTTAGTTATACGTGTTTTAAAGCAATTAAAAAATTATAAATGACGTTACTTAAAGGTCTGATATTGAAAACCAGATTTAATTTCGAGAAAATATATTGAATAATGTGGTGTTAGGAGGTCATCAAAAAAGGAAGACATCGATACTTTTTAAAAAGTAGTGTTTTATCGAAAATGCGATCTTCGCAGTTTGTATTAGTATGCTTTGCTCTATTCGAGAAACAAATGAAAAGAAATGATTGAAGCAACTTTTAAGAAAATATTGAAAATGTTCTAAGGGTTTCATGTAAAATATCCCCCATAATTATCCAGTTTAAATCCGAGCAGTCGTGATACCAGTCAGATCGATCCGCAACTAATCATTCTGGTGAAAATCCTGTGTAATGGGGTAAGGTGCTAGTGTTTTTTGCAGGGACAGCAGGACGGACAGACAGAATTTTTAAAAACATTGGTATCAAGGCCCCTTAAACGGGATGTTGACTACACTGTGTATATAAGAAAGTAACATACTACAAACATACCCGTACATATATAACCAAGAAAATTTATTTATTAAATAAATAAATAAATAAATAAATAAATAAATAAATAAACCAAGAAAATTATTTTTATCTGTATCAGGGACACAGAAAACCTGTTTACCTGAAAACCAACTGTATTATTTTCAACAGTATTACATAACACTCTTACAACTTTGTAGTTGAGAAAAGAAACTAAAAGGACGACAGAAGAGGAAAAATAATTATCTTAAGAATTTTTAACTGTAAAAGCTCTAAAATTGTAATAAAATGTAGATATGTTTGCCAGAACATTAGGTTTCCGGTTCTCGTGCAGGGGGAGAGTAGGTTCACGTAAACATACGTACTCTTTAATTTTCACACAAATTCATGATTGGAAACTAAATATAATAGAATAAGCATTGTAAAGCTGAGTGTCAAAACGGTGTTAATGATTTTGTTATATTTCAACTGAAGTCATCCAACGCTGTGCATATTCCTTATGTTGAACAGTGTGTACTCAATGTTCCAGACGATTTCTTCGTGTATAAAGTCCAGGAAAGATGGGAGGGAAAGTGGTGGAGCAATCGATAGACGTTTGTTATTTCGCAGCAGAAATACAAGGTTTCAAGATGGCGGCTGTGGTGGCAGCGGCGGCGGAGGCAGCGAAAGAGGCGAGCACAGCGCAGGGATTGTAGAATGCAGCAGGCGCGGCATGGCGTCGAGCACAGCGAAGAGATGAGGCAGCTAAGCGCTGGCGAGAGCGCCAAGGGAGCACACGGTGCGAGCGTCGTGAACGCAGTGCAAGCCGTGCATCTATCTGTACGCTTGGGGCGAATCCGAGGACAGGGGCGAGATCGTCGAGATCAGGGAGAGCAAGGAAGATCGGATCAGGGGGGACTTGCGCATCGTCTCTGACTTCAGCCAATGAGCTTCAGGCACCAGTTTGCGTCACAATATTAGCGAGAAAATTAAATTAAGCCAATTACCAAAAATCTTCACCTTGTTACAAGTCATTGAAACAGATATTTAGAGCTTTTGTTTTATTATTGCAACTTTTATTTCGATTACATCGTTCTCGTGTTACTTTTCGTTAAAAATTGACAATGTGTACCACTTTCAAAATGTTTTTCAACACTTCTTACTCTCCATACAACATGGCTGCCTGCGACTGGTCTGGCTTTTCAAACGAAGTGCCCGTGTTGTGGTCACGTGGTTCGTGCCGCAAACTGGTGCTGCGCAGAACGAGCAAAAATCGGTGCACCGGAGTAGCCCACCCATGTCTTTCCACCATGGATCGGATGCAGGATGCGGGCCTGGGGTGGCGTGGCGAGGGGGGGCGGCGAATGTCAGGGCAATGCTGATGGCGCGGCCCCTCGTTAATTCGCTGTCCGTTCACTTCCTCGCATTGCTACCGCCTGTCCCCGCCACTCATCGTCTACACTCCCTGGTTCGCAACCCGTTCCTACCACCACTTGTTCTCCGAGACGTGATCGCCGCCCGTTGCCAACGGCAGCCGCTTCCCAGCCATCAGCATCGAATTCAGCACCAAAAATGTAGACAACATTTGCCATTTTTCCTGACGATGTGTCAACACTCAGAGCTATCCAAAATAGATTCTCCAATATTCCAATCATTCAAACCATCCAAAATATTCTTTACAACAAAGAAAAAACAGGTTAGCATGAAACTGCCATGGCTCCCTTCCCATAAGGGAATCATTGGAAATGAAAACGCTGCCTTAAAACGCAACCCATTTATTGAATGTTGACCAGCGCGTATATATGGTTCTTTAAATGACTTTACTTACTTAAAAAGTACTTTAAAAAGTGTATTATTAAGGTGTCGGATCACCAGTGGAAAGCTCCAACATCCAAACTCCATGTTGTACGAGCATGAAGTTCCAACAAAGAAAAGAACAAGTTATTATGACAAGATTAAGAATTGGCCATTCTTCACTCATCCACTCCTACCTAATAACAAAAACAACCCAGACACCTGTTCACACTCTGGAGGAATGTTATTAGCATCTCACATTACCCTTATATGCTAAACTTCGAAAACCTAAGAAACTCTCTTGGCATCAAAAACCATATATGTATATGACATTTTTAATTCAATTGAAGGTTGCAAATCAAATATCCTAATATTGTTGGTCTTGATAAAATGATCTAAGTTATTGTAAAAAATTACTGTAGTTCATATTTCTATTCGTTATCATTTATAAAATTATTTCTGGGGTATAATTGTGTATTTATTAATTCTGATTGTAATGGGGTATAATAGCTCCAATGTCATAGTCGCCAATGACCTTAGTTGTTCATAAAGAGACCAAAATAAATAAAATAACAAATGTCCCTACGGTTCCATATGACACCGGAATTGTTAATCATTAATAAAACTAGAATAATAATCTCTGGTTTAATAAGATGTTTTTTATTTTACTTTCATTTTTTATTTTCTTCCTCTCTGTTTTTTTCTACATGAACTAGTCTTTTTATCAATATTGGTGGTGGTTGAAGTGTTTGAATTAATTCTGAACTTTTGTCCGCAACTCGCACGCTCAAATAAGACGTTTTAGACGGAAAGCTATAATCGATAAAACAATATTAATAAATTAATGAAGTAACATAACTATAATCGTGCTTCACTGAGTTTAAAAATAACATTATGTGATAAGTATCGTCACAAACCATAAATTCCTGAATTTTGAATGCTCTAAGTGATCACTGTCAAAATCCAGTAAAATTAGTTTTATTAAAAGGTAATACCTGATCAAACGAAACAATCTAAATCCGATGTTATATCCAATGCACGCAAGAATGAATGTACATTAAAACCTTTTAACTCGGAAATATTTTCCAGTCATTGATTCATATTATCAAACACATTATCTAAATGAGCAATTATAATATATATCATGCATTACCTGGTAATGTGCATATTATTTCATTAGCACTCATTGCTTTTCCTTTCTCGCCTTATTACGTATTTACATAGTAAAGAGAGACTAATGTAATGCTGCTGCAAAAATCACAGATTTTTTAACAGAAAAATTAGTACTCTTGGGACCTGGTTTGAAAAAGTGGATAAATCTTGTTTTCCGTATGTATTAGATTAGTTCCTCTAACACATATAGCCAGAAATAAAGTTCCTTGATACCGAAAAATTGGTTGACGGCAAAACGTCTCTCTGCCTGCCCGTCTCTCGTCAAGCTTGGGCCTAAACCGTTCAGACGATTTTCTCCGAAATTGATATTCCCCGATCTATCTGGTCGATCTGGAACGGATATCTGTTTTTTGGGGTGGGTGGGTGGAGGAGGGGGGCTTAGCATAATGCCTCAATATTTTTATTTTTTCACAAAACCGGCTCCAAATTATTTGATTAATTTCTTTCCTCGGAAAACGACATCTAGAAATGGCGAATTTCCTATATTCCACGAAATGTCTGTATTTTCATAAAATTCAACAAATTAATACAGAAAAAGTACAATATTGATAATGAGATTTTCCACCAGTGAGATTTGTTTTAAACCTAATGGTACAATTACAACAGCAATACTGTATCGTATTATTTCTAAATTTGCAATTTTCAAAGATTCGATAAGGAACGCGATTCTTATTTTCAGCTGTTTTTGAGAACATGATTTTATAAAGTGCATACATTTCAAGGACAGACTATGCACAAAGTACACGTTTTTTGTTAAAACAAATGGACACAACGTTTTAAAGAGCTGATTTTTTTAACAAAATTTGTTGAAGACAAAAATCTCTATCTTCAATTTTGTAGATTTGAAATGTTAGAACTTTCAACTTTCGAAAACACTGTTCGCTGGAAACGTGACTAACACCACAGTTTTCTACTGTCCTTTGTTTCATGAGAGGAGAAAATTTAAAGAACAAATTTGGAGCCGTTTTTTAAAAATATGCCTTATTTTACGCAAAATTACGCGAAAATGACTTATATTTTCGAAAAATGTACATGCCCTTATCTGTCTTCAAAAAACGGATTTCATGAAGGCAAATGATATGTATCTTCAATATTGTAGTTGCATGAAGACGCCGAAAGAATTTGCACTTATAATTTCGAAAAAATTCAAATGTAAAAAAATGAAAAACTTCAGGAACTGAGAAGGTCCTTACTAGAATATAGCGGCGAGTATTTAGGAAATTTCTTTTGAAAAAGATAAAGAAACAAGAAAAATTGAGAAATGACCGAGGTAGGCGTTATCTGATTACTTTAATTATCGAACCATATTATGCTAACTATCAATATACAAGCTTGATACTGGTTACATGGCCCAAGTTGCATGAGCACTGTTCAAGAATCAACATTTTTGGCGAGGCTTAAAATGAATGCAGAAAAGGTACCGAAGAACCCAAGAAATAACTAGAAATTGACGGAGAAGTACCAAACAAGCAAAAGGAAAAAAATTAACTTGTCAATAGAATTATTTGAGATTCAAAAGATCTGCGGTTAAGTTCTTCACAATTGGCTGCTAAAAAAAAATTATATCAAATGTATCCCATTGTTTGTCCCATAACATGTTTGAAATTGATAACAGGTACATAACACACATCATTCAGACACCAGAAATTTGAATATTATCAAAGAATGTCCTTGAGGGGGAGAATATATAAAAGGGGTTCCCTGGGTATCTTATGATTCTTCTATTTCTGCTTGGCTCAAAATCAGCATGATTCCAGAGAAACGAAATGTCGTTTCCAGATCAAGCATTGTAAATGAAAGTAAATCTCATGAGTTGTATTTGGATTACCAGAAGTTATACGCTAAATATAATGGAGAACATTAAAGAAATATTGTTACTGACAGCAGATTTCAGCGGGGTTATAAGAAAGGTGTTAAAGGTAGAAAAAGTAGTAAATTAATTTGAAAAATGCGTTCTTCTACAAAGAACTGATGAGGAATGCTATTCTCTTTCAGGAACTTTTTCTTTCGAAACGATGGATTTTTGAACGAGAACGATATATGTACATTTTGAATGTGAACAAAACAGGCACAGTAGAAAACAGAAAATCGGTAGAAGACACAAAACAGAAACTGCAAAGTAAAGAAACTTAAGAATAATAAGAGAAATTCCGTAGGAACTTTCCGAAGAAATCATCCATTAGCTTAAATGTTCTGAAGTGGGAAATATGAAGTAAAGTAGTATCTGTGCCATTCCAGTCCGTATTAATCCCTTTGGTATGGATTAACACTGGTCTGAAAGGATTGGAGGTGAGGTTGGTGTTTTGAAAAATGTCACCTCCTGCATCCCATCCCGAAAAGATGATTTTTTAATTTTTAATTTTTTTGGTGCAGTTGATTAACTACTTTACAGAACAGTTATAAACAACTTTTGCACAATTTGCTGTGTTCAGTTATGTTTTTAAATAATAAAGAATGTCAATTAAGAGCTGTGCCTGCATTTTCCTTGAACGTAGTGCGAATTTTCATGATTCGAAGCGCTGTTACATACTCGGCAGATCGTTAACGTGATTTGCAAACAGTGAGTGCACTGCAATTCTGACGACCTAATATCGGGTGCGATGGTGAGGCCGCGCTGTCACAATTTCTATTAGCAAAGAAAGCAATGTGAAATCAGTTATCTGCCGTCGTGTGAGATAAATGTAACCCGTTTCGAGCAGCGCTGATGCACCAAAATAATCCCTGAGAATGTCACAGAGAATTGGTGGAAGCTCTCAGGAATAATGGCCTTCTATAAGGGACAATCGCGAGATTGGCGGGCGAATTTCTGCGAGGACTTTATTTATTTATTTATTTTACTTCAAAAACAGTTAAAAACTGTGTGTGATGTGATATGGGGAGAAGTGAATTCAGTGCACGTTTTCAAAATTCTGAGATCCCTAACATAAGCCATATACTACTTGAATTTTTTTGTTTTGTATTCAAAACAAAGAGCGTTTTTTTTGCAAGGTTTGTTAACAGAAGAATTCGCTTCGATGTAATAAAATCTATTTTCAAGGGTAAATAAGCAATCAATTTGGGCTCTTATCCCTCATCATATCCTTCGTCAAAGAATTATACTGACGCGACAACATGGAAACGATAATTTGAATAACTATATTTCCCAATGAATTCTAAAAGACGTGCCCAGATAATGAAGTTACAACTATGTCCAGAAGCAAGACAAGGGGCCATCTCAGCATTTGCTCAAACGATCAGGAAAATTGGACGAAAAACCTGTTCGAGACGCAGCAACCAGTGCGCATCGCTGACGCGTAGCAACGAGTGATCAGCAACGCACGTGAGGACCTGTGAGTGTGGGGATCGATGTGGCACGTACGGTAATCGAGGATCTGCTTAATAGGGCTTTTAGAAACTGTATGCAATGGTTTTGGAAAGTTGTGAACTCGAATATGCTAAAATGCTTTCGCACATGAAACCAGTACTGTCATTTCAAAAACCTTAATAAATAAGAGAAACAAAATTTTGGTAGGTCGTTAAATACCCATGCACTTAGTTTACACCTTGTCCTTTCATGTGTATATTTCACAGTTTCCGCCCGTGCTCGTGTTCTCACAAAAAGATAGTTGCGATGACTTACGCCCCGACCCCCGTACTTAGAAATATTTTCAGCTCTTCCTCTCACTTTGAGCACAGCCATCTGGGCATTATCAAAAAAGAGCTGCTTTGCAGTAACAAAGCTTTTCTAAAAAAAAAGACTTAAGAAATAGTAGTTCATCTAACAGACGAGTGATTACTATTGTTGCTTTGTTTGGCATGAAATGTTCCTGTATTTCTAATGATGCGAGTTTGGACAAGGAAATTAGGGTGAGTCAGGAACCAGGATTCGTAATTACATATGAAAGGCCCTCATGAAATAGTTCAAATGAGAAACCATATAATTTTAACAACTATTAAATTATTGAAAATTATGATTGTGTAGATGTGTCGCAGTCATTATGACGTCGTGTTATACGTGACAATGTGTTATACGTTATGACCGAATTCCAGGAACTTGTCAGAGAGGGTGAGTAGTGGGTGTGACGTGTCGTAACGTGCACATGAGTTGGCGATGGTCTCTGGATCATCTCTCTATTTCAGTCAAGGAACTTTGAGACTCTCATCCCATGCTATCGATTGCATGTGGCAGTTTATGGAGGATTATAGAGGAGATAAACGTTAAGTGTGGGCCGAAGGCGTTCCCTTACGACTAGAGCTTTGCTTGAATCACTTTAAACCCCATATTGGAATTGCGCCAATCCGATTTTGGAACTCGGCACACAAATTCAGTAATGTTTATGACATTCCAATTTCCCTATACCAATTCTACATACAACATACATTCTACCTCTTAGCTGTCTGATATGTACAAATTATCTTGATGATTTATACATAAGGCTTTGAATATATAGTATAATGGGTGGTTTGGTCAACGTCACGAATCGCTGTACTTAATCGCTTAATAATAACCTATCGCTTAATCCTCTGTACGTGCAGAAAAAATAATTTTGTTCAATTTTCAAGGTGATATTTCGGAGGCATATACGCTCATTAATATTTTAAAATATCAATTAAATATAGGAATAAGGTAGTTGGATATCATCTGCATGATTATACTTCACTTGTCAGCAGGAAGAAACCTATGAGAAATAATAGTTTGCTGAAAGAGTATAGGTTCATAAAATATTATAAAACCATTTGACAACCAGAGCAAGACGTCACAGAAATAAACTCTCTTGGTACAAGGTCTTAAGTGCCATTTTCTTTATACAATTCATGAAAGAAATTTATGATCCAAAGTCGTTCCAATTCTTTTCATAATTGGCAAAGCATGTTAAAAAAGCATTTAGTGTATATTTCCTTTAATGGGTATTAGCATTTAGTATATATTTCCATTTCCTTTAATAGAATTATAATATATAATTCCTTTAACGGGTTATGATTGTGAAAGAACCAAATTTTCTAGTACAAGGCTATGAAATTTTTAATTTGATTTGTTATTAACTCAAGATCTTCGGAAAAGTTAATTGTATGGAATATTATTTTTATATTACTATGATTTTCCTTCTGTAATATAAAACTGATAATTTGGTTTGATTAGTTTTCGTCAAAAAACAGTAGATACTGTAAGTGACATATATGGGGAGAAATATTATATGCGCCCTTTTTCTTGCATTCCAGAATCCATTTCCCACCCTTTTACTACTCATAGTTGAATGATAAATAAAGATTCTTAGTAAGCGTGGATAGTAACTAGGATAGTAAAATAACGTAAAATTAGAAATTTGATCAATGGAAAATTTGGTTATTACAACTCATGTAAAGAAATCACACCATCACGTTCCTGGCAATATTTGCAATAAATAATTCCTTAACTCCAATTGGATTCAGAAATATAGGCACCCATAGAAAGAGCTTGTATCTTTCCTATTTGGTCGCAGCCTCTGTTTGACCAAAATGCAAGCATTTTCGAGACTCAAGGCGCCGCTGGAGATTCGAGAGGGCACTGGCAAACCAGCAAACCTTTCGGAAGTGCGATCTCCAGGAAATTTTATTTAGGAAATTTTATTTTTGTACAATATTGCAAATATTCTCAGAAAATATCTCTGAATATTTATAAATTAGGGATTTTCTTCATTCACGCTCTCTATTCTTAAGGAGTGGCGCCCGAGCAGTGGAAGCGACAACTTCGGTCCAACCCCTCTGTCGCCGGGCTCATGGGTCAAAGACCATCTCGATGAGGTTTTTTGTCCAGTTTACCAGGAATGTAGTTATTTTTGAAATCGTACTCGAATTTCTCAGGAGCAGAAGTCGATGCCGTCACGAAAGGCATGACAAGGGATAATATTTGATTTGATTTACTTAGTCAAAAAACAGTAAAAACTGTAAATATAGTTGAAAGATGAATAAAAGTATAAATAAATAAAAAATAAAAAGGCGCGAGGTGAGAAACATTTGAAAACTAGACATTTTTACTCCAGAGTTGTTGAAAACTTACTTGCATCGGTAAACGAACTGCAGATTCTTTTGTATTGCTAACAAAACAGGAAGAACACCCCTCGGCCAGAACTAGAAACACACCTCTCGTCTGTTGTCCTACCATTACTAATAAAGAAGAGCTCAACAAACGTTCGCATAGTGAAGTTACATTTATGTCCAGAAACAAAACAAGGGGCCACTTCAGCATTTCCTCAATGGATCAGAGAAACTGGACAAAAAACTGAACGAGATGGGGAACATAGATCCGGCCAAAATCTCTAGATCATTTGCTTCTGCAAATTGTTTTCATTATACGAGAGAAATAGAGTTTGTTTTTCTATAGTTTGTTAATTGTTGGATAAAACGAGATTAACTAATCTCAACTGCATCATTCTTGTTCAAACCAAATTATTTCTGAATTAGATGGTTAATATTCATATTAAAGAAAATGGGTAGGAATGGAACAAATTCCGAAGTAGAAAGGGCTTCGAAGCGTATTTGCAGACTTCAACCGGATAAAGTTGGCATTGTATGACACGAGAGGGCTAAGTTACGTGGAGTACGTTACGATGCGGAGGATTTGAGATTTGCCTTTGTGATTTGCAAAAGGAAACTTGATTAATTGAAACGCGTAATATCCAAAGCATTTTTATGCCTTGCGAACACACCATTGCGAACACACTCGGGTAATCACCTTACTGAACCCAACAATCTGTGGTTGATGGCAATATTAGCCGGTTGAAGTCCGAAATGATCCGTTCAACATAGTATATTATCCACTCTGTATAATAATATACTATATTACTAAAATATACTGCATAGTTATTACCCACTCTGTATAATAATATACTATATTACTAAAATATACTGCATAGTTATTACTATACTATACGAATATACTAATATTCGACTTCACCGAGAACTCCTACCTTTAGCCAAATTCAAGCCTTTAGGCGTGAAAGTCGACTCGGGTTATAGGAAACTTCTGGTGACTAACATTTTTGGTTCACTACATCAGAGGTTCACTATCTTCAATGATGCCAAAATTAAATATAAAATCTACACAATTATTTAATACAGTGGTACAGCAACATAGATTAATAGCACAAACCGAAAATTTCGATATTTTTATTTGACGTTAAACAATGAACTATTTTTCAGTTGCTTGCTTCGTACATTTTGCGTTAGTAATTTTTCTAGTTTCCTCTACAGAGTTCGTACTCTCTGCATACTTGATTCCGCATTGCGCACTGTCTCTAGATATCGTATTGCAGTCAATGCCTCTTGCACTGTTGGAACACCACCCTACATTCTGAAGGCCCGTTTATTCGCCTAATGACGTACGAGATCCTTTCCATAGCGGCATGGCGGAAGCGGCTAATGAAACCGATCGTATTTCCACGCGGTGCGACGGGTGTCGCCAGTCTATGGGGTTGTGGCAGTCAGGCACTTCCTGTCGGCTACGTCGAACACCACGCGCTTTTTCACGCGCCCAAGTAACTCAAGCTTGAAACTGAAGCAAGCAGTAGCGCGTCGCCGCCACCAGTTGTAGCCCACGCAGGACACGACCTTCGTTTCTTCAGTGAAACTCAATGACACTAGGTCACCAGTAAGGTCCCCATTGCGGGTTCGCTCCCTACACCTCAAGGGAGACTTCTTGGATTATGATCTTTGGCCGACGATATTATTCCAAGCTGCCTGGTGTTGGAAGTTGTTGCATTGTGGCAACATATTATTTTCAGGAGGGAATTAATTTGTAGGACGTATTTCACTCTAGCCAAGGTTCTGAGTTCTCTATACCCCTGGCCTGCACAACGCCTACTGCCGCGGGCATTCAGCAATGCAAAGCCGGGCATCTGCCCCTGAGAGCGGCGAAAATGTAAATATTGGGGAGTAGACTTTTTTGCGGGGAGGGGAGAAGCATGACGTTGCACAACACGGTCGACGCGGCGCATCTAATTCAATGATCCATGCTGTGGAATTATTTGCCCACTTATTTAAATGGGTAATCTCCCGTGATTATAGCTACAAGGGTCATATTTCTCTGTTTATGTTTTTCTGTGCACTGCTATGTACCGACAAATTTTTATTTCTTTTGTTTTACTTTTTGAACATTAACTTTGCTTTTATTTATTTAAATTATTATTATTTAAATATTGTTTGTTAAACGTTTTAGAAAAACATTTTACATTTTGGATTGTCTAATTGCTCAGTAATCTTCATTTTCATGAGATGTCATTGTTATGGGCCGTAATGTGATTATGGGCCGTAATGTGATTAAATGCCAAAAATGCATCTTGTCCTCAGGGATGTAGACCAACATTTTCCTAATGTCATCCATTTTCTTGTGTTTATAGGCTGTACAGATGAACTATATATTTCTTTGCAGACAGATCTAAAGGTTTTACTGAATTACTCAACCTAAAAGTGTCCAGCATCCAGCCACCAATATTCAAGTTGCATTGAACACTACGCAATGTTTCAGCTGAGAAGATCAATTCACGGTATTTCGAAAGAATGAAAGATCGTTTTTCGTATCGAACACCTTTACGTAGGTTTTCCTGCAGAATTTAGAGAACCATGAATTGTAATCGACGAAATCATTCGCATCCATCTGAACAATTGAAAACGTTTTGAGGAATGTTTTATTAGGTTAACAACTTCATCCACTGTATAATATCTTTCTTCCTTTCTCACTTCCTCCTAATTATCCAGAAATTCCTATCATTCGGCAGGAACGAGAGACCTCTAACTGGAAAACGAACAACAATGTCATTGAATATTACTGCACCAAAGGATCTTGTCACGGACTAGTTCTTTATCTGCAGTAAACGAAAAATTGAAGGCGTTGCTAAGCCTGTGCTATTGTGAGTCCAAGCTTTCTTTCTGCATTTTGGGTTAACCCCCTAACAATAAAAAAATCTGAAAAGTCCGATTAGTAGCCTTTCTGCAGTTAGCGGTTCATATACTTGTGACCATTTTCCCTTATAATTAAGCGAACACCAACAAGCAAACCCCTCTTACGATATTTTAGGACAACCATGAGATGTCTTATTAAATAGAACGCAAAAGGCTTAATCATCTTTATACGATGTCGTAAACGATTATCAATAAATAGAGTTAGTTGATTTGAAATTAGAAATATGTAATGTACTCTTGTCAGAGATTAGAGCAGAAAGTAATCACGTTTTTTAGGAATAAGATTTTTGGGCTTTTACTCAACCATTTTATTCGATTAAACATACTTAATAAAATATAATTTATTACTGTCACCATCAAATAAAAAAGGGTCAATATTAGAATTTATTGTTTAGCCTCCCACTAAACTTGTGTTTGCATCCAAGTTAAGTCATTAACATTATCAGCCGCTAGATAGAATTCAATCGCTGTTTGGAGGAGAATTCTAGCGGCCGGCTACTCTGATCGGTAGTTTTTCGTGGTTTCTCCGATCAACGCCAGGCGAATGCCGGAGAACTACCCTAACAAACGGGTCATGAACTACGCTCAATCTTTCCTACCACATCCTTATCCTATCCTCACACCTTACACATACATACACACACACACACACACACACTCTATTATCCACCCCACATGCCGGGAGACCGGTCGGAAGCTTAGAGCTTGTTGTGGCTGGGGCGGTGCCCCGCTGGTGGGAGATACCTGGTTACGCTGGTGGAAAAAGAGCACTACACTTACGGGACTAATGTCCATAGTAGTTCACGTGCCCATAATCATTAACAATCAATCAATCAATCATTATTAGCCCTACATGCAATTCTAATACTTGGTATGCAAATCTAATATGTATAATTCGTTTCAGGTTCATACATCACATTGTCAGATATCGACAACAAACATTTCCGAAATAAAATGTAATGATACTTAAATTGTATGTAACAGTCCGTCATGTTCTTGCAATTGCTTTTTCAATTTACGATTTACGGTTCGAATCGCGCTTTCTCAACCGTCAGTCAGAGTGCAAAATACTGCGCAGGCCAACTATAACCGAATCTCCATGTGCTTGTTTGTAATGCACGTAAAACGGGACTACTGACTTAAGTTCACTATAACCGAGAGTTCACTATATCCTAGTTCATTATAACCGGAGGCGGCTGTATATGAAACGAACAATTCTAAAGGTCACTCTGTCCCACCAAATGCTTGAAATGTCCAAGAGAATTGCAGTATCAGAAAGCATTTATGTGTTAGAACAAATTATTGAATTATTTTTCTTGACCTTATGTTTATTACGTCTTTTTTTGTCGGCTTTACACATCTAGCATAATTTTAAAACGACGGTCAATGCACATTAAAAATGGAGAAAAACTGATGTGAAGAAATGAATTCTGTTCTGAAAGCAGGAATACCCAAGTGTGGAGCGTCGCGCGTAGCCGTTGGCCAACGGGCGCTGGGAGAGGAGGGTGAAGGAAGGAAAAAGTGAGGGTGGAGGCGGGGCGGGTTCAGGCAGACGATAACCTCGGCGCGGCTTCGCATCCTGTCCTCTGTGGTTGCTGGGCCGACGGAGCGGTGCAAATGCGCAGCGCGGCCAACGCGGCCTGCGTGCGGCGACCAAGCCCCCTCCCCCTCCCCCTCCCCCTCCCCCTCCCTCTCCCCCTCCCCGACCCCGGCCCCGGCCCCACCTCCGCTCCTCAGGCTCCGCCTCGCGCCCCGCGGCACGCCCGATGCTCGGGAAGCTATTTATAACGGCAAAGCAATTCTGGAAGCAAGTTTCCGGTGAGTAAAATAATAATGAGTCAGGCAAAGGTCGGAAGTAGAAAAGGGGAAACGTGGAATGCCAAGAACAAACATCTGCAGCATCTACTCCTTGCTTAGTGTCTGGAGCTTGATCAAAAAATAAATAAACGAAGTACAACAGCGCAGATTTTGTTTCATGCCTCGCCGATAAAGATCTCAATAGTACATTTCAAAAAATTACCTAAGAAAGAGAACAGAACTATACGATGGTATTTCGTAAATCATCTCAACACGCACGGTATTTGCCACTAAATTATTACCTTAAATCTTCTAATGCATCTTCCGTTTTCGTACATTCCTAAAACATTTATTACAGTTATCATTGGAAATCATTTTAAAGCAGTTTTGAAGAAGTATATTCGCAGATATAAGCCCAGAATCGCCATTTCTATTGCATAAAATATTCCAGAATATAGAGAATATTCAACGCATATAAAAATATTCCAGAGAATATTCCAGATTCTTATGTTGGTTGAAGCGAAAAGTTTGCCTTACGAGTAAGGTGTTTCATTCGAAGAAAATTTTAATGTCTTTAGATTCCTCCTAGATATACAGTCGGACCTCCATGCATCGAATCAGACGGCTAGTATATAATATTCAATACATAGAAACTTCGATATATAGAAATAATTAAATATAAAATAAATGGAAAATTCAACAAAAAATAATTAACAAATGTTTTAATTATTCGTATTACATATTTATGAATAGTAACTTGAAATTATTGCATATATACTTAACCAAATCAGTGAATAGAATTTTCAAGAAATAAAAAGAAACATAACATTACAGAAAAATTAACCTGCGCTAAACTGACGAACTAACATCGTAGCGCAAAGGGATTAGATGAACAGGCATTTTGATTGGAAGGATTGACTTTCAGATCGCTTTGGCGACGCATTCCGACGATTGACAAGTTTTCACGGAAAGAGGAAGCACAAGTAAGTTACTTTCATGAGGAACCTGGGAACTAGACGTAGAAGCCGCGCTGGTGTTTTATAAACGTTTATTCAAATATAAAAACGTCTAGAAGCAAGTTATATTTTTTGCAGTAGTAACACTCTCCTTCCTAATTAAACAGCACTAGTTTTAGAAGCATAATTTATAGTACTCACTGTACATTTTTACTTTCTCGTATATGTAAATATATTCGGAGTAAAATGCATAGTATAGAGAAAGTTATATACTGCTGCGCGAAAAAACGGCGGATTTTCGGCACAAATAAATTCATTGCCGGGCCCCGACAACGAAAAAGTGGATAAATCCAAGTGCTAAATTAAGAAAACATTCCTCTATCACGTGATGTAGCCATAATCCCTCTTTTGTGGGTTCTTGATGCCGAAAAACCAATTGGAAGCAAAACGTCCGTCCGTCCGTCCGTCCATCCATCTGTCCGTCCGTCCATCCGTCCGTCCGTCCGTCCGTCGGTGCTTCCGTCTGTCTGTCCGTCTGTCTTCTTCTTCGCTGTACGGGTGACGCCGCGTAGTGGGCTGAGAGGCCGACGTTTCGCCTGACATGTCGCAGGCTTCATCAGGGTATTGACATCGCGACTTTGCGTCGGGTATTAAATATTGTCCGGCCTGGGCGGCCGGGTGGGGTGGGTGTGCCGTGATTGGCCCACTACGCGGCGTCACCCGGACAGCGAAGAAGACATCGACTCGAGTCGCGGAAGCCTACGCGTACATGTCCGTCTGTCTGTCTGTCTGTACGTCCGTCTGTGAACACTACTAACGCCTAAACCACACATGTGATATTTTCCAAATTGAAGAAAATCCTGTCAATCTAGCTCTAGTTGAAGTTTTTAGACTTTGAAAAACATTCTTTAAAATTTGGGGATACTTTATATGAAAACACCCTCACATTTTCAATTTTTTTTTTTAAAAAACGGCTCCAATTTTTTCTTTGGTTTTGTAGTAAGAATAGAATAAAATACACTTATAATGATGACATGGGTACGATTTTCACGTTAACTCTGAATTTTCGAAAAATTTAAATTATTTCCGTCGTCTTCCTCCAACTACAAAATTAATAATAAAGATTTTTGCTTCAAATGAAATTTGTTTCTCAAAATCAGTTCTGCTAATAAAGTTGAAAAATTTAGTAATTTTCGTGTAATATTGTATGCCATGTCATTTAAAATTTCTAGAAAACTCAACAGTTTTCTGTGAAAATGATCTCAAATTTCCGCATTCTGAGAAACGCTCAAATGTTATTTTCTCAAAAATGACTCCAAATTTGTTCTTGAAACTTATCCAACGGATAATGCTAATTGTACTATTTAATATGACGTGCAGTTTGTTCTTTTGTTTTCTAAAAAATTACACAAATGTACTTTTTTTAAAATATCTCTTACACCGTGAATACGCTCATTTCCATCGATTTGTATACATTATTTCTTTCTTGTATACATACGGGAGCAATATACGAAGTATAGAGAAAGTTATGTAATGCTGCGGAAAATCGATTTTGAGACTTCAACGGAAAGACACGTTTTAGGGTCCCCTTATATTGAAAGAGTAGTTTTTTTCAAAACCTTCCTCGGTCTGCCTGTCCGTCTGTCCATCTGTCCGCCTGTCCGTCTGTCCGTCTGTCCCTCTGTTCCTCTGTCCGTGTCTGGCGTATATAAAAAAAAAATCTAGCACTTAAACCACACGTACGATCTTTCCCAAATTGAAGAAACCCCTGACCATCTGGCTCTAGTTGAGGCTTTGGTTTTTTGAAAGACATTCTTTAAAATTTGGGGTTAATTTACATGAAGCCCCCAGACATGTTCAAACTTTTCTCAAAAACAGCCCGAAATATTTCCTTTAAATGTCTTATAAGAATAGAATAAAATACACTAATAAAGGTGGCGTTGGTCCCATTTCACGGTTAACTCTGAATTTTGGAATATTGCAAAAAAATTACATAATTTTTGGGGGTTCTGAAAATTGAAGACAGAGATTTTTCCTGCAAATGAAATTTGTTACCCATAAATAGTTCTTTCAATTGAGATCTTGTAGACTTTTTTGGACATTTTAAGAAAACGTCAAGAAAATCTACTTTTGGTGACGATAGATGGCAGCTGGCCAGAGAATAGAGGAAGACGACAAAGCCAGTTCACGCCAAGGAAACTAGAAAAAATTGCTACGAGAAAGTCTGTTCCATTCTGTAGCACCTCTAGTAGTCTTTGTGAGTGAAAGTGCTTCAAATGAAGTTTTTCGAAAACTCAATAAATTCAAGAGAAAAAAGAACTTCAAATTTCTTATTTACAGTAATGCTTAATCGCCATCTCTTAGAAACGGCTTCAAATTTGTCAATGAAAAGTTCTATTTGTAACTAGTTTTTACAGTTCTTTAATATTCTTAAAGTAATATTTGGGTTCTACTATTAAGAAAAGTTGAGAAAACAAAAACGGCATCTGGCCAGGAATGGAGCAAGACCTTAAAGCCAGTCCACACCAAGGAAACTAGAAAAATTTCTGCTAGAAAGTCTGTGCCATTCTGTAGCACCTCTAGTTATTTTATAGAAAAATGTATATAAATAATTTGTGATGTGTAGAAACGTTTTTAAACGAAAAAATCAACATACTCATACACGGATGGCTGACTTTTTACACGAATGAGATAAACATCAAGATTCCGAAAACGACAAACGTATGTTAGTCAGAGCAATCGTAAAATTGACGATTTAAAATTGGGAGTTTGCGAGCGCGGAGGTCACTTGACGCTCGCCGAGCGAGCGGAGGACGATGCTGATTGGTTGACGCTTCTTACCCCCATCCTTCAGTGCTCGCATTTAAGTAATTCAGTAGTTACATAACTGAAGATTTACCTTTTGCATAACATATTCAGCGCTCATGCGTGGAAACGTGTACCTCCTTTCACTGTTTATTGTTAGGAAAGTTTTACTTTGCGGTGCGAGCAAAGAAGTCGTTGTCATATAAAAGAACCGAGTTCAGCAAAATAAACAAAACACTGGGGCAAAAGAAATTATCATGGCTGCATATCGCTTATTGAGGACATTCTAAAGAATATAAACTTGTAATTTTCTACGAAATTGCACTAAAGATAAAGTATGCAATCCGTACGAAAGTCATTTGCGCACTCTTTTTAAAATGCGAAGCTCGGCTCCTAATGTCACCTCGTCCTTCAACATTCCATCCGTACGCCAAAGACTCACTTTGTCTACGTAGTATGAAATTGTAACTCAAAATTATTCATTGTGATTGTTAATTCAGTGCATTTATTTAATTATACTCCTTACGACAAGACAATGGCAACCATCAAAATCACAGTATTGTTAATAATATTAGATTTAAAATACATCGGAATGCACCGTCACAGTCAAGAAGAATTCTGATAGCATATGTCCCTTTGCATGGACTGTCAAGTGCTTAAACCACATACCTCGAAGGCAAAATAATTTTATATCAGAAATCTAAGTGGACGGCTGTAGGAAGATTCGTGCGTCTGACGTAAATTGTAATGTAAATGAACAAAGTGATCCGTGCAACGTATCAGATGGAGTTTGTTATGATCTAAAATTTTTAGAAAGCTCATGATCCTGAGTAAATGAAATAATTTTGATTGGGTAACACTAAGAACTTAATTAAGTGTTCAGTTCATTTATGTGTTTATTCCATTTGCGGTTTGAATGTATTGAGAGACGTAGTTGTTACCTTAACAACAGCCAATTACACATTGTTCTTTTTCATATGCATATGCAATTGCCTTTTTGAAGATCAGAACTGCATTGAGATATTATTTCTGCGTTCATTATTATTATTATTATTATACATTGTTTTTCTCGGTATTCACCGGATTTTTATTTGACTTTGTGTCGGGTTAATAACCAAGACACAGGTCAATTCATGTTTCGTCGCAATTTAGGAATTTTCGAACAATCCTGCATGTGTTTAAGATGATCGATTTTTGCATAATTTTATAGGTATATTTTAGTATTTGAATAAGTTCCAGATTTTTATGGATGTTATTTGGTATAACTCCTGTGCACGAAATGACCAGAGGAAAATATTAACTTTTTGGAGATGCCATAGTGCCTTGACTTCAGTTGCTAGTTCTGTATATTTTGTTATTTTTTCTGCATGTGCTGTTTGGAGATTAGCTGTTTGTGGAACAGTTATGTCAATCAGGAAGCCAATATTTTGCCGTTTGTCTACAAAAGTTATGTCTGGTCTGTTATGGAGAATAGTTTTATCTGTAATAATTTCTCTGTCATAGTACAACTTAAAGTTTGAATTTTCAAGTACAGTTACGGGAACATATTTGTATTATTATTATTATTATTATTATTATTATTATTATTATTATTATTATTATTATTATTATTATTGTTGTTGTTGTTGTTGTTGTTGTTGTTATGTATCTGATTTGTGTTCTGTAACCAAAGAGTTTCTTGTTTCTGTTGAGAGGGAACAAATAAATGTTGTTGGTTGCCATGTGAATATAATAAATAGATCATGTTAAAAATGAAGTCGTGCAATTTAATGCAATATCTAATATACTCGTAATTTGGCGACGAGGATTAAAGAAAGTAACAAAATATTGATAAAAAATATATCTGTCACTAACAAGTAACGGACATGACAGGTAATGAAGATGCGGCAGCAAAAATGCGCGTTATAGGACCGACAATTGGACACGTAGGACCCTTTGATGTCAATGCATTGTGGTCAAATTATCAGGAAAGACTGGAATTCTTTTTTGAAGCGAATAATGTCAGTAATGAAAATAAAAAACCCGCTATTCTCTTAGCTCACGTCATACGCAGTTTGTAACTGTTTTTATGTATAAAGTAAAGTAAAGTAAAGTAAAGTAAAGTAAAGTAAAGTAAAGTAAAGTAAAGTAAAGTAAAGTAAAGTAAAGTAAAGTAAAGTAAAGTAAAGTAAAGTAAAGTAAAGTAAAGTAAAGTAAAGTAAAGTAAAGTAAAGTAAAGTAAAGTAAAGTAAAGTAAAGTAAAGTAAAGTAAAGTAAAGAAAGTAAAGTAAAGAATAAATAAATAAATAAATAAATAAATAAATAAATAAATAAATAAAATAAAGGCTCAGTTTGGTGCACAAGCATATGAAGTTTTACGATTCTTATTGACATCGCAAACCCCTAAAGACTTCACGTACACTGAAATTACGGCGAAACTGCAAACTCATTTTAACCCGACCTAACGAAATAGTCGAAAGATTTAATTTTAATAAAAGAGTCCAAAAGAAAGATGAATCTCTAGCAGAATTCGTAGAGGATCTCCGTAAATTAAGTATATTTTGTAATTTTAAAGAATTGAATAATATGCTTCGGGATAGAATAGTGTGTGGAGATGCTGACGAAGGATTACAAAAGAAATGCAGCCGAAAGCTCGAAAGAATGTCGATGTTAGGATATCTGGTGAACATTCGATTTCTAAGATAGACAGACATAAAAGTAAACAAGGAGACAAAAACAGAAGGAAATTAAACCCGTGTTATCATTGTGGTGAATTGCATAACGGGTCTACTTATAAATTTAAAGACGTAAAATGCAATTATTGTAGTAAGAAGGGACATATAGTTAATGTATGTTTTGAGAAAAAGAAAGCTAACAGGGAACAAAACGTGCAAATCACAAGTAAGAAAATGGGGAACCCTAAAAACTGTAATTTACTGGAGGAGGAAGAATGTGATTTGCACACATTGTATGCCATTCATGATGTTGGGGAACAAGAAAAAATCATCGCTAATGTAAAATTAAATGGCGTTTTAGTTAAAATGGAAGTCGACTCTGGCGGCGTATGTAGTATAATCAAGAGACAAACATGGGGAAAAATTAGAGAAAGTAATGTAAAGGCATTGTTGAATCTCCAAACTTGGACACAACAGAAAATTGACATTTTGGGGGAAACCGTCATAAAGGTCAAATACAAAACGATCTGTAAATATTTAAAAGTAATTGTATCTGCCAGTGGTGGATGTGATCTGCTAGGTTGCAATTGGTTTAAAGAGCTAGGTATTTCAGTGCAGGGTGTATGCAGTATTGAAAAAAACAGCGGAATCAGATCACATACCATTACAAAAATATTCTACAGTATTCCAAGAAACTCTTGGAATGTTTAGAGGTGATCCAATAAAGTTAGAATTAAATGAAAATGCATCATCTGTGTTTTTGAAAAGTAGACAAGTACCGTTTGCTCTGAAACCGACCGTCGAAAATGAATTAGAAAAATTAATTCATCAAGGAATTCTAGAACCAACAGATTACTCCGAGTGAGCAACACCATTGGTTACAGTAAGGAAGAGTGTTGAAAAGTTAAGACTGTGTGGAGACTATAGAAGTACTGTCTATCCAGCATTAAAAAATAACTTCTACTCTCCACCTATCATCACGGAAATGTTAACTTTGTTGACACCTGCAACTGTTTTTTCAGCATTAGATCGTTCACAAGCGTATCAGCAAATCAGGGTCGACAAAGAAACGTCAGAAATTCTTACAATAAATACGCATAAGGGATTGTTTAAAGTAAAAAGATTACCTTTTAGAATTTCCATTGCGCCAGGACTTTTTCAAAGAATTATGGATTCATTACTGGCATCGATTTTCGGAAAAAAGGTTAATTTAGACGATATTATTGTATTCGGTAGAAATCAAGAGGAGCACAATGATATTTTGAAAAGATTTTGATAAACTTCAAGATGCAGGATTAAATCTAAAGAAAGAAAAGTGTGTAATTGGATTAAAATAACTAAAATTTCTGGGTTACATTATTGGGGAAAAAGGAGTACGACCTTCTGAAGATAGGGTAAAGGCAATAAAGGAAGCTCCTCGACCTAACAATAAAGAAGAATTGCAGTCATTTTTAGGACTAGTAAATTTTTATAATCGCTTTTTAAAAAATAAGTCTAATATAGTAGAGCCTTTGCATCGGTTGTTGGACAACAAGCCATGGCGATGGGCGATACACGAAGAAGCATTTAATAATCTAAAAGAACTTATGAGCTCGGATTTGATTTTGGCCCATTATGATGAAACAAAAGAATTGATTTTGAATTGTGATGCTTCGCCTTATGGAATTGGTGTTGCTTTTACACAAAAGGAAAATAATACGGAAAAAAACAATTGCTTATTGGTCTCGCAAATTAGGTAAATGTGAAAGAAATTATGCTCAAATAGACCAGGAAGCTCTTGCTATCGTTGAAGGAGTGAAACATTTCCATCAGTATGTAGCAGGAAGACAATTTCACATTACAACTGATCATCGCCCTCTGTTAGAATTATTAAACCTTAAAAAGCCAATCCCAACAATATTGTTATTATTATTATTATTATTATTATTATTATTATTATTATTATTATTATTATTATTATTATTATTATTATTATTATGAAAAAATTGAAACATTGTAAAAATCGTACCACATCTTTTGTTTTTCTTGCAAAGAACATTCATATCGTCAGCAAAGAGAGCTGTTCTTCTCTTTCTGTGGACGAGGGCATATCATTTATACAGGTTTCCCACCAACTATGGGCCACCTCCATAACTTCTAAACGGTTCGGGATATCCAACTATAATTTTCGCTGAACAATGTTGAATCATGGGACATGCCGTAGAAAAATTGTCAATCATATTTTTAGTTTTGGAGAAATTTAATCATCTTTGATTTTTTAAATGGAACTATATATTTTTATCACAGCAATGGATAGATCATGATCATAGAAATAAAATGATGTATCATATGTTAGTATTTTGATAGTAATTTGAGTATAAAATTAGATTTTCTGGCATTTTATTTTCAAGTAAATGGGCATTTCCAGTAGCAGCCCTTGCAACAGTGGCCGTTGGCCTGTGGCCGTTGGCGTGTGGCCTTTGCGGTGTCGAGACTGTTTTGTAAAGAGAGGAGTGTGAGAGGAGTGGCCGTGAAGGATGAATGCCTAACTACAGCAATTCATGGTTCTGACACGAAGAACATACGAACAAACATGAATACTAACGATCAAAATGAGAGAATTTTTCCCATTTGTTCATTTTAATTCCACTTTTCTTGTTATGAAAATGTTGTCGAAGGACGATAATAATAAAGGTCATTTTAAAACTTACAAGAATCGAGCTCAATGCAGAAACAAGCCATAATTTTAAAACATGAGAAGAGAATGAATGCTTAAAGATTTTCTTTGTAATTTCTCGATTAATTCATCAAATAATAGATAGGTTGACATTTTCTCTTATTATTTACTGTTAATAAACTTCCTATTTAAACATGCACAAAAAAAACAACAACAAAACAGTAAAAAATTTTGAAATGCTCTTGACTGTTCTATCAGTGTAAATTTACACAAGTTTAACAAAAATGCATATGTTCAGTGGCGACTGGGTCTGATAACTGATTTATAGATTATTTTACCGCATTCAATGCTAAGTGAAGATTTATGATTTAGTAATGGATAGTGTTTTATAATTTTTGAGTCAGTTTTGTTTACTGTGTTTGTGACATGTGCTTTCCAGGTTAATATTGTGTCAATTGGGAGTCCTGAGTACTTAACTGGTGGTAGCCATGGTATGGGAGGAGGAGGTTATTTTGGCTTACGGAGGTTTAAAATCTTTTCTTGCGATTTTGAAGTGTTAATTTTAATTCTCCATTTTTCAGTCTATGTCGAAAATTTAAATGAGTCATTTTGTAATTGGACATGTGCGCATAAGATATGGTAATGTAATATTACCGTGTCATCTGCAAACAAAGCTATATCTGAGGTGTCTGGTTGTGGTCTATCTGATAAATAGATATCGAAGAGGAGGGGAGAGAGACAGGATCCTTATGAGACTCCTGTGTCTATTGTATGTTGTGTTGAAAGAGTATTGTTTATTTTAACTTTAAAATTTGGGTTGCTCAGGAAGCTATGAATGAAGTTAAATAGATATTGTGGAGTTCCCAGTTGTTTTAATTGTACAGGAGACAAGTGTGCCAAACAGTGTCGAAGGCTTTTTCTATGTCCAAGAAAATTGCTAGAGTTTGTTTTTGTTGGTGGAATGCTGAGGCTATAGATTCAGTTAGGCACAGTAGTTGGTGGTTGGTTGAATGTTTGGATTGGAAGACAAACTTTTGCTTTTTTAAAAAAATAGTCTACTTAGAAATAATTTTTAAAAAAGTTAAGCGATGAATGGAAGAAGACTAATTGGTCTGTAATTTGAAGGGTTTCTTGCATCTTTTCCTGGTTTGCAGAAGGGTGAAATTATAGCTGTTTTCCAACTTTGAGAAAACTATTGTAGTCTTAGAGATGCATTAAATAGTTCAGTTAGTGTGCATAAACATTTTTTGGTTAATTCTTAAAGTGCTTTGTTTGAGATATTGTCATAACCGGCTCATTTTTTTGTTTCACTTTGATGTTTTTGGAGGTTTCTGAAGGGAAATAAATGAAGTTGCTATTGGTACTGTTTGGTGTAAATCGTTGTTGACAAGATTGAATGAGTGAATGTGTGAAATATGGTTAGGTGTGAATGTGCTTTTGAAATGTTCAGCAATTGACTCGGCTTTGTCGGAGTCGGTGAATTGATTTGAGCCGTTGTATTTTAAGGTTGGTATGAAAGATTTCACTTTACAGAGGTTTTTTTAATTGTGATCCATAATGGTCCTGTTTGGGTGAATTTGTTTAATTATTTCTTGAAGTTCGTTGATTTTGTAGACTTGTAATTGAAGTTTAATTATTTTTGAAATTTATTTTGCTTAGTTTTAATGTCTGATCTTCTTGTGATTTGCCACAGGCGTTTTAGATTGTGCATTTTAATTAAGTTTAGTATTCTATTGGGAATGCATTTGTGTTCTTTTGTAATTTTTTGTAATTATTTGGTTGTCTAAATCTGCATTTTTTAATGTTTTTAGAACATATAAGATTTAAATCCATGTGTTCTTTAAATTTTTGCAAGTTCATACGATCTTCATAAGTAACTTCGGAATGCTCATAGGTGGTTTCAGAATTTTTTGTTCCTATGCCTAAGATTACAAAATTGTGGTCTGAGTCAAGTTCAAGAAGAACAATTTGTTTAATTGATTGATTAAAATGTTTCGTTATTGTTTTGTCTAAAATGTCTGGGACTGTTGATGTTGTAGGAGTAATGCGTTGGCTCCCATGGTGCAATAATTTGGAAATCGTTACTGGTGGCGAATACCTGTAATTTATTACCTTGTGTCGATGAGTTACATCCTCAGGCTGAAGTTTTACTGTTTAAATATCCTATTAGCAAATTTGGATTATTATTGTTGATGTTGATATTATTGATGACTGGTAAACACGAGAAGCTCTGTTGCTAGACGAAAACATGTAAATAGGAAAAGTTTGTTCCCTCCTCACAAAATCCTGCTACCTCAATATACACACAAAGCTAGCGGTGATAAATCAATTCGTTAAGTCACTCAATGCAGAATGTGAATATTTCAAGCACTTATGCTCCAGGTTTCCTAGTTTAAGTGACGATAAGATAAAGCAGAAATCTTTGTAGATCCAGACACCAGAAAACCTTTCTCAGATCCACATTTTGTTCAGACCATGGATGAGAAGGAGAGGGAAGCCTGGAATTATTATAAAGAGTTTGTTAACGAGTTCCTTGGTAACGTAAAGGATTCTAATGACACATGGATCGTAGAACGCATATTGAAGGTTTTTCAAATACTAGGTTGACACATGATTTTGAAGGTTCACATCCTACTCTCACATGTAGACAATTTTACGGAAAACGTGGGCAACGTCAGTGAAGAAACAGGGGAAAGGTTCCAACAAGACATCAAAGGGATGGAACGTAGGTATAAGGGTAAGTGAAACATGAACATGATTGCGGACTATTGCTGGATGCTATATCGTGAATTATCTGAAGAGTCATATACCCGGAAGCGCAATCGAAGTTTTCAATTGAAAAGAACACGTTTTCAAAAAAAAAATAACAATTAAATATGCATCATTGTTTACTCTGCCAAACTTTCAGCCAATTCTTTTTTTCTTATGTAGTTATTACTATTGTCTTTAGACAATGAATTCGATATTGAAAAAATCTGTACGTGATAAAGAAAAACTGACCTTACTTTCAGTTTCAGCACACCTAGAAACATAAAGATCTGATGGCATTATCAAATTAAATTTCAAAACGTTTTCTTTTGTATACCTGTGTAATTTAACAAAGTATTGTTTAAAACGCAATCTTTATTATTGCTTAAAGATGTCTCCAAATATGTGTCATGTCATGCCAATAATGTGTGTAACATGATTTCATAGTCAATACATTGAAAAGCCCTACTTTTAACACGTATATGTTCTGTTGTGAAGATTCGTCAAATGAACAAATCAACACTTACACGAAACAAGTAATATCTGAGCGCCCAAACAATTTTATTCCAGTAGCAAGCAAGAAATTGTGAATTTTTTTCGTTTGCTTTTGTTCGGAGGAACGGAGTTCGGAAATTATCCTCAGTCTAGTTCTAAAGGTTCTAAAGGAACTGGTTGACGCCATCTTACGAGACGGACGCATCTGGTTGTGCTCTTAGTATTTTGTGATTATCTACCATTTTTAGCGATTTGTCTGTGCCTAGTGTGTTTTAAGTGCGTTCATTACTTGTTACAGGTTAGCTGAAAATATAATTACAACCGATATGTTTGCTATAACCAAGACAAACAAACATTACGAATTATAAACGGACATTCAAACCACAATGAACTTCAGATTTACGAGGTGCCGATAAGTTTCAAACATATTCACAGCTCAGTTTATTTCCAATATTAAATCACTGTGCGAATAATTTTCTAAAAGATTTATTGTATTTTCTGTGACAAGTGACGATTCCGTTGTTATGAACGTTACGAGGACGGTGTATCAAATAGTTTGAATTTGTGTTTCAAATCTTATTCTATATATCGAAGACAAACTTTCAGATAATATCTATTATCTAATTACGGTAAAGTATAATCTACTGGTTGTATTAAACAGTTGCAGCTTAAGTGGACGAAAGTGGACGTGTCTACGTAGCCACATTGCCAAATTTCGTTTGTAATAGCTTCAATAGATTTGGTGAGTAGCATACCTTCTCGTTTTTATATTGAATCTTACCTTTTAATTTATTGAATACACATTATTTTACACTTTTAACATATAAAGCTAGGTTCTTGTTGCTCTCATCTGGGTTTTCTTGTATTAATTACAATTTTTATCACGTACATTAAAACGCATTCGTGACATGACTATTGCTCATTCTACACTTTTATTCTCTACATTCTCAAAGCCGACCCTTTGAAAGCCTTCACACACGTAAACAATAATTTAGATCAACATATCTGAAGGTTGAAAGAGGTCGTTCTCTACACAGACGGTTGGGTACAAGTCGGCAACACAGCGAATAATACTAACCGTGCACCCATGACTGTACAAAAGACACAGGCACCGCATCCAGTCACAACTAAAAAAATTAGTGTTTTAGATTATAAAACAGATTTTCCTCGCCTTCTGGATCCTCACCACACTTCTCTACCATCGACAAATTCATGCACAAACCAACGCAAACAGGCTAGGAAGCGCGTCTAAACCAAAACACGTAAAGCTGCGCATCCTAGCTCATTTGAAAACAAAGACATCTGACCAAGACAGCTGACAGTCATGGCCGCCATCTTTCCTCCATTGTCAGTAGGAAGTTACCCTCCAATTTCTCAGTCTCATCTATTTTTAAACATAACGGGAGGTTTGCAGATGTGACTGCAGAGTTGGAAACCCACACGAAGACACTGACCAATCAGGACACAGTCATTATCATAGGACGGCAGAATGACATTAACTTGGGCGGTAACTTTACACCTGAACAACATGTAAACAAATTACAATGTGCCCCCCAAAATATTAACATTGTAGTCTCGACTCTGCCCTTCTGGTACAACAGACCAACACTATGCAGCGAGATTAAGCACGCAAACCAACAATTAAAACTGCAACTGAGAGAAACAAATGTCACAATTTTTGAAATTAATTTCCTCTTAGCAAAACACTTCACCCGGCATGGTCTTCATGAACCTTGCTGGAAAACATGCAGTCGGTAACAAGCTTTCACAATACATCATCAACTCCAGTCCTACGCAGTCTCCTGCCAAAAATCCATCCCTTTCACCTTCCTTACGTTCTCCACACCCCACCCTTATTTCGAACCCTGTTGCCTCTTTCTCAGAACCTATTCTCGTTTCTCCCATTCCCACTACCAATTCATCTACACCTGATGCCCCATTTTCCTCACAACCTGTCACTGCCGGGACACACTACAATCTTCGACCACGCACTCGAGGTAAAAATGGAGTAAATATATAGCAACTACTGTCAGATGCAGCAGAAAAGAATCGTGTAGGTACTTGCAAAAGATAAACATTCTTCACAAGTTCACTCCTTTCAAAGGAAATGAGGTTATCAAAGCAGCTCTACAGAGCGATTTAAACCAAATGGATGTTCTTTGCTTTACAAAACATTGGTTATCTCCTAATGAACTTAGCATTTTCCAAATTCAAAACTTTTATCTCGCAGGCTTTTGTTGCAGAGAGAGAGAATCGCATTAAGGTCCTACGTATGAGGGTTCTTGTATTTACGTTAGAAATAATATTGATTGGTGTAATATTGATTGGTGGATTGATATATCCTTGGCGGAATTAAATGTGTTCTCCGTCGAAAATATTTTCGAAATTTTTGTTGTACATCTTACTTCGCTAAAAATGATAATATTTTGCATCTGCAGACTTCCAACAAAGAGAACTGCTGATTATATTTTGTTCTTAGAAACCTGGAGACAACACTTAACAAAGTCAGCAATCGCTTTTTTGAATCCATTGTTGTATGCGGAGATTTTAACATTGATTTTCTGGTCGAATCTTGCGAGAAAGAAAAGTTTCTCAATTTAATTAATTCCTTCAATTTAGACATTACAATTAATGTACCTTCACGGATCACACAAAATTCGATGAAGGAAATTGATCAAATTTTAATTAACAAAACTACTACTCGATATGAAGTTGAAACAAAAGATTTAGGATACAGTGACCACGATGTACAAATTCTTACCATTATAGTAGATGCGATAACTGACACAATAAATAATACAGGTATGACTAGATTGTTTACAAAAAGTAAAATAAAATTATTCATTGATTACTTGATGCAGGAGTCATGGGAAGCGGTTTATAATACTGTTGATACAAACGACAAATATAATTATTTTTTTCAACTCTTTCACTACATTTTAACACTTGCTTTCCTCTTCGAAAAAGAAAATTAAATATTTCACGGAAAAGCAATTCTTGGATAACACAAGGGATTAGGACATCTTGTAAAAACAAGTCAATTCTTTCTTTCATTTCTAAACGTCATAACGTATCTCAAGATTTCCTCATCTACTTTAAAGAATACAAATCATTGTTTGAAAAAGTCAAAAGGCAGGCTAAAATCATGAAACACGATCAGGATACTTTGAACTCAAATTACAAAACAAAAGTAATGTGGAATATAATAAAGAATACGACCAAATAAACCAGAAACCTTATAGATAATGTTTTAAAATATATCGATATAAATGTGAACGATCCGGCAACAGTGGCTAATCTCTTTAACCAATACTTTTCAAAAATTGCTGTTGATCTCACTCAGGGTCTCCAGCTACAATTCAAAAACAGACAGTTCACCCAAAATTTTAGACACGATGTTCGTTTCCGAAACTTCTTCCTATGAAACTCTCAAAGTAATCCGTAAACTAAAAAATAAATAATCGGCCAGTTTAGATGAATTCACGGATTCTTTGTCAAAGACCTGTGCGTATGCCATTATACACCCGCTAACTCACATATTTAATTCATCGTTATGCACTAGAACGTTTCCAGATATTTTCAAAACAGCTAAAATTAAGCCGCTCTTCAAAAAAGGCAACAGAAATGAAACTCAAAACTATCGGCCCATTTCTCTTCTATAAGTTTTTTGAAATATATTAGAGAGACTTTTTACGTACGAATGGAAACCTTTCTCAGTAAACACAACGCGCTTTCAGATTGCCAACAATGATTGAGAAAAACAAAATCAACGGAAACAGCCATATTTTCTTTTTCTAAAGATGTCGCCTCATCATTGGATCAAAACCAGGCACCTATGGGATTATTTTTAGATCTCTCAAAAGCTTTTGACGTCATTAAGCATGACATTTTACTTTCCAAATTACCTTAATATGGAATCCGTGGTATTGCTATAGATTGGATATGTTCGTACCTTAAATAACGATCTCAGAGAGTGGAATTATCTTACTGGATTAATGGAACATTACGTACGCACCTTTCCGACTCTTTGCCCATTGTACATGGAGTTATTCAAGGATCGATTTTAGGCCCTATTCTGTTCCTACTTTACGTAAACGATATGCCCTCGACGATTCGAAACAGAAGAACGGTTCTCTTTGCAGATGATACGAACATCCTTTACAATAAAGAAACCGTAAAAAGTACAATATCTGATGTTCCAAGTTGGTTCCGAAATAAGAAATTAATGGTAAACAAAAAGAAAACGGTTTTCATGCAGTTTTCCATTTCAAATAAACAATTCTGTGCTCCAATGAAAATGAACAGTGTACCATTGACTGATGTTAAGACAGCAAAATTTGTAGGTCTCTCAATTCAGTGAAACCTTAAATGGAACGTCTATTTAAACGAATTGAACACAAAAATAAGTTCATAATGCTATGCGTTCAGAATTCTTGCAAATTCAGTCAGCCTTCATACTGCTCGTTGTGTATATTTCGCGAATGTTAATTCCCGCCTAAGATATGGCATAATATTCTGGGGAAATACATCTTATACCTCCCAGACTTATCGATTACAAAAAAGAATTGTACGAATAATAACCAAGTCCCACCCACCTTATTTATTTAAGCCTCTCTTCATTAATCTAGGAATATTACCATTTCCTTGTCTGTTGCTTTACGAATCACTGATTTTTGTCAAAATTACTTGCTTAAGGGCGAGAATATATTTTCAGAAAATTCCGAAGTATATTACTATAACACTCGACGTAGAGATCATATTTTTCAGGTGACAGTATCAACAGCTTATTACAAAAAAATTACATACAATACATGTACATTATTTTACAACACTTGTCAGATGACATTAAACGATTAAATTCGATAGAACAGTTTAAATCCCAAGTGAAATCGTTTCTGCTGCATAACTGTTTCTATGCAATTAGAGACTACACTGAGTATCACAAGGAAAGTAACATTATTTTTAACAGTGATATTTAATGTATTATTTACCATTGGACTGTATAATTCTAAACAATATGTAACAAGTATTGTATTGCAGCTTCTGGGCAATGACCCCTTCGGATTGCGGATTCGGTGGTATAACGGTCAGCGTACCGGACTGTTGTACCCAAGCTTGCGGATTCAAACCCGATCGAAGCCGTGGATTTTTAAGGGCGAAAAAATCCCTCGTACGCCTTCCTTCGGAGGGGAAGTAAAGCCGGCTGTCCCATGTAGTAGATTTACTGCATGTAAAGATCCTCAAGCCTAAAAGAAGCCTCTGAGCAAAATTGAGATCCGCCAGTTTCGTCGCCCAAGATAATGCCTCCTTTCTCCGCTAGGTGGTGAAAGGAGCGTTTCGAAATTTGCGTGGTTAGACGGAAGAGCGGGCCTGATGGCCCGAGTCTCGCCACGTAAAATAAGGCATTAACTAAACTAAACCCCTATCTCGATCAGCTTTTCGTCCAGTTTTGCTGATCCATTGAGCAAATGCTGAGATGGCCCTTGGTTTTGCTTCTGGACGTAAATGTAACTTCATTATCTGTGCACGTCTTCTAGAATTCAATGGGAAATACAATTATTCAAATTATCTTTTCTATGGTGTCGCGGAGCGTATTATTGCGAAGGACAACATGGATATGAGCCCAAAATGTATTGCTTCTTTGCCCTGGAAAATAAATTTTTATTACATGGGAGCTTTTTTTCATTCATTCAAAATTGAAGTAGTATATGACTTAGTGTAGGGATCACAGAATTTTGAAAATGTGCATACAATTCACTTCTCCCCATAGCACGTCATATGCAGTTTTAACTGTTTTTTTTGACGTAGAATAAATAAAAAGGTGTGATAGTTAAGAGTTAAAATTTTAATTAAGTGTTGAAATTTCTTGTGTAAGTAAGTTGAGAATTGAATATAAAGAATCTTCTATCTGTGGAGGTGAACAGGATATTTCATATGATGATTTAACTTAGACCAAATTCAATTTTTAATAAAAAGGTATTATGCGATTGTCAAGTTTGCTTTGATAATTAACCAGGGATAATTAAAAGAGACAAGAATTAAATGCACTGTGGAGAGAGAGAGAGAGAGAGAGAGAGAGAGAGAGAGAGAGAGAGACGAGAAGACAGACAGACAGACAGACAGACCGACAGACAGAGATGGAGAGAGACAGAGTGAGAGACAGTGAGAGATGAGAGGGAAAAATACTGTAGTAATGGGTCGTTTATTGGTATTTGTCAATTGTTTGAAACAAATTTGTAAAAGTCTCGGTCTGAATAAAGCTACTGTTTTACTTTATTTCTCCCTGCTCTCCATTTTATACTAATAATTTTGAAAAGAGTAACCTCAAATAGCCCCTCGGGTGGCTCATAGATACCGAACTAGTGTTGTCTGAGATGGCCCCTGGTACACAGACCGTCCAAAGCAAAAGTGAAGCTGTTAAAGAATGCTCAGGCAGACCAAGGAAGTAAGGTACAGTGGTGGGAAGACGTAATTCCAGCCTCATGTCTTCCTTCCCGCAGACGTGGATAATAAATACAATTCGGGTACGGATCTGGGAACACTGCTAGCTGACAAATGTCGGATTAATCCTACCCCAAAATTCCAAGTACATAATACTAAACTCTCATTGCATAGAGCGTTTCACAATGTCTCCGGTTCGGAGCGAGGGTATTCGCTTAGTGAATGTGTGGAGGCAAAGGCAACGTGACTGCAGGACAAATACCATGACGATGCATTTGAATGTGAAAACGGGAAGGGAGCGCGAGCGACGGCGTATCCATTGTAAGCGTATGCTCTCAGCCTCAACGCAGCAAGTGGGCGCTTGGGCGCAGTGTCAATGCTGTTGCGCCTGAATCCTTGCGAAGCTGCAACCCGATTTTCACATCGTACCTGCAGATTGTCGTTTTGCCCCTGAAGGGGATTTCCGTGGCCAACCATTCTCTAACACTAATCGCTTAGCATTTCAGGGAAACACACATTCGTGGAAAGACTGTATAATTGCAGATACGTATGGTAGCAGATCGTACAGCACATGTTGCACTATTTCTCGCGATTATCAAGCCCAGAATTGAGACATCTTTTACTCCTTGGGATCAACATTTGTATCCCTCTGTCGTAGAAATCTGTCGCCTGCGTCACTGTGAATCGCGAAATGGTTGCCCGGCAGATATTTCTAGTGGTGTAATAAAAGTGGGAAATGGCATCGCTGGGGGCTAGATCCGGACTATAGTGTAAATGGTGAATCACCTCTCAGCGGACCTTCTGCTGAAGATCTGCTGCGAGCCGAGCCGCGGGTGGCTGAGAGTTATCGTCGGGGAATGCAATGTTTGCATTGCGCGTCCCGCGTTCCTTGTTCTTAATGACCGTGCGCAAATTCTGTCGTTTTGTACAGTAACATCCACCGTCTCATCTCTTGCTAGGAATTCGATGAACAGAATGCAGAAGACCGTGCACAACACTCCGTCTCGGGAAGTCTGCTTGAATTTGGTCTTGTTCGGAGATCCAGTACGAAGCCAATGCAATCCGTTTGGTTCTTAGGTGTTCCGCGTTTCACCACCTGTGACGATTCGATCCAGAAACTCCTAGGAACGCTCCAGAAATGTCGTTGGAACGCTCCAGAAATGTCAATGGCGATCCCATGCGCTTTGTTTTGTCTATTTTACATTACACTAATCGGATGGGATAAGCAGTGAATGGCGTAAGAAGATATTGTCGTTTCAAGAGGATGTGGGCGAGCCAGAGCCACAGCCACAGAAAGGTGAACACTCTTTTTCTCTCTGGTAACGACTTGAGGTAGATGTTCCTTACGTATATGAAAGCGGATTCTCCAATGGACGGGAATGTAGTCGTATTGTTGTATACAGCACCTCTTGCTGCACATGTAGCCTTCCGTTGCCGGGGCGCGGCCCCGCGCCTTCCCTTCACCCGGCGGACGGGCCCGTTCGCGTGGGACACCTCTTTCCTTTCGACATAGAAATACCTAAGTTTTCTTTCATTGCTGATTGTCAGTATTTACTCTTCCCTCATAGAAGTGAACAAGAAACGAAAAGGATATGTTCGAATTAAAACCACATTGAGCAGATTGCACACTGCATCACTTTGTACATACAGCAACACTTCGAAACAAAGAACTTTTTACGACTTTTGTAATCTATTGGAGCTTCAAGAGAGGGTAAGTATTATTCAGAATATACAAAAATGCATGCATTATAACGGCGTTTCAGAAAAAAATATTAAAACCAATGTCTTAACCTAGATTGGACAATTTAATAAAGGAGCCTGAACGTGTTCTGTAGGAGCTTGAATGGTGGAGGGCAGCGTGTGTAAGCGCGCACCATGCAGGGGCCGACGCGCGTTCCTGCGACTTCGAGGGCCATCGCGGAGAGCCAGTAGCGCTGCGACGGCACAGAGTAGGCTCCTGCATTTTAACACCGCGTGCATCACTTAAGCTATCTTGTGTAAGAAAGGACTTAAAATTGCACGATGCACGTTGTCGAACTTAATCGTACATAATTACTATCAATGGGCTGCCGTTCCGATTATTATGGTTCTTTATTTATGTTCCTTTCTTTCTTTTCCTTTATTTCTTATAACAACTTCAAAACACATATTCACATCATTCGATGCGCAAAAGTCTGGGAACGACACTTCGTAGATTCATCCACAAAGCGAAGCGTGAGAATTTGGAAGGAAAAGACATGAGTGATCATCGGCCAGCAACCAAGGCCGCGGCGCAAATGGGGTAGCGACAATCAGCACATTTTCTGCGCCTTCCTTCAACCCTTCATTGTATATATTGAACTTTTCCGCTTTTGATAGAATGATTGGTATTTCGGGCGCATCAAATACCGGGGTCATTAGTCCTGTACGTTTAGTGCATGTTCGTTCATCAGGAGGTGGCAGTCGTCTCCTCCCACTGGCTGGCGAGATCCGACGCCGACCTACCGTCGACTAACAGTGTTGCCCCAACCAGTTATCTCCCACCAGCGGGCACCGCCCCAGCCGTCCCCGACCGGATTCCCGGCATGTGTGGTAGTGTAGTGCATGTTAGTGTAAGTGTGTGTGTGTAAGAGGAGAGGATAGGATAAGGAAGAGGAAGGAAACATAGCGCGCGGTACCAGGAGTGGTAGCTCAGTGCATAAACTGATGTAACTGCAGCGCCTCTGACCGGGAGGTCCTAGGTTCGAGTCCAGACGGCGGCAGGGTTTTCGACACAAGCTTTTCAGCTAGCTTTTCAGTCGCTGCCTGGAGGAGAATTCTAGCGGCCGGCTGCTCCGATCGGTAGTTTTCCGTGGTTTCTCCGATCAGCACCAGGCGAATGCCGGACCCTTCAAAACGGGCCACGGACCGCGCGCGATCTTTCCTTCCTCTTCCTTGTCCTATCCTCTCCCCTTTACACACACACTTACACTAACGTGCACTACACTACTATATATCCCGGGAGACCGGTCGGGAGCTTAGAGCTTCTCCCGGCTGGGGCGGTGCCCCGCTGGGGGGAGAGTCCTGATTAGGGGGAAACCCCACTAGCCGACGGTAGGTCGGCGCCGGATCTCGCCATCCAGCGGGGGAAGATCACCGGCATCTCCCGAGAAAAAACATGCACTACACTCACGGGACTAATGACCACAGCAGTTGACGCGCCCGGAAACACGAAAAACCAAACCAAACCATAGCGCGCGGTCCGTTTGTTAGTGTACTGCTCCGGCATTCGCCTGGTGTTGATCAGAGAAACCACGGAAAACTATCAATTAGAGCAGCCGGCCGTTAGGATTCTCCTCCAGACAGCCACTGAATTCGATCTAGCTGAAAAGCTAATGTTTAAAATACTGCCGCCGTCGGGACTCGAACCGAGGACCTTCTGGTCTGAGGCACTGCGGTGAGACATCAGTTGATGCACTGAGACACCACTCCCGGTTCTTCTGGTTGAGATTATTCTCTTAAGCAGTAGTAGAAAAAAAAATAATGACGCAAAACATTGATCTTAATTTATTATTGTGATAAAGTCAAGTAACGACGTACGATATCGAGTTGAGGTATTAATTCAAAGAAATATTTTGATGTGCACTGTAATGTACTTATCTTTTAAGAATCAGTCAATATGAATATTTTACGTAATCTATCCAATCATTTGAGGGGAAGTGATTTGTTTTGAATAAGAGAAACTTGTACTGAATTGCAATGTAATTGCATACAACTGTTAAACCAATATATTCGCTTAGTAAGAGTAAATACTGTGGTTTTACTTTTTTATTATTTTATTTGTGTGTGTGTGTGTGTGTGTGTGAGAGAGACAGTTTTACACAATCACTCAAACATACATACATACATATATATATATATATATATATATATATATATATATATAATTATTATATATTACACGAAAGTGATGTTCGAATGCATTGTCATTTCCAAAGCATCGCAAACACGCCTCATACCTGCTTAGGACACTTCGGAGAGGTTGGGTGACGAATACATTCATCGTAGTCAACAGAATTACCTTCTTCAAACAGTAAGCGTTTCATATAAAATTTCTTTGAACCGAAAATGTAGGGTTCCGGCGAGGACGGTTGCGTCATATTTTTTATATTACAAACATTTTTAAAAACTTTCCCAAACACTGAGCTCCGTGTCCAAGTACGCAGGATTTCTCGTATGTAAGCGAAAGTAGGACAGTCTGCCCACCTGTGAAAATACTGCTATTAAAACTACTTAGAAAGTTATCAAAACACATTTTGAAGGTTTTTTAAATTTACAGTATATTATTTTCAACAGCACATAAAAATCTAATTTTTAAATGTAATGAAAGTACAAAATATTAATACATTTTAAAAATAATGCATTTGTTTATATATTCCAAACTTGACGACCAATATGTCTCACAGATTGAATAATTTCACTTTAATCAATACGTTCATTTGCGGGGACGAAATTCACGTTATTTATTTATTTTTCTTTTATTTATTTTACGTAAAAAAAACAGTTAAAAACTGCCTATGACGTGCTATGGGGAAAAGTGAATTCTGTGCACATTTTCAAAATTCTGTGAGCCCTACACTAAGTCATATACTACTTAAATTTTGAATTTTGAAAGGGAGAAAAAAAAACAAAAACTCCCATGTAGTAAAATCTATTTTCAAGGATAAATAAGCAATAAATTTTGAATTTTGAAAGGGAGAAAAAACAAAAAACTCCCATGTAATAAAATCTATTTTCAAGGATAAATAAGCAATAAATTTTGATATTTGAAAGGGAGAAAAAAAACAACAAAACTCACATGTAATAAAATCTATTTTCAAGGATAAATAAGCAATACATTTTGGCTCTTATTACTTCCTGCCGCGACAACATGGAAACAATAATTTGAATAATTGTATTTCCCACTGAATTCTAGAAGACGTGCACAGAAAATGAAGTTACATTTATGTCCAGAAGCAAAACAAGGGCCCATCTCAGCATTTGCTCAATGGATCAGGGAAACTGGACTAAAAACCTGATCGAGATGGGCTTAATGGGCTAGATGGTTAATAACAAAGCCCTTGGGTTTCTTTTTGCTAATGCACTTCTCATTTACTTAATTTTTGTAAAACAGTCACTTTGTTATGATTTTCAGGTCGAGATTGAAGTAGCAATGAAAATAACAAACACATGTTACAGTCGCGTCCTGACCGCCGAGGTGGTCAGATGCTCCGTCCGCCCCAGGCGAAATCACGTTGTGTGTACGTTGACTGACTCGGTGTTTGTCACTTTTATGCAAAACGGGGTAGAAGTGGAGTTATTACATGAAGTGATATTGGTTAACTAAGTGAAAAGTTTGTGGTTTTTTTCGCGACCACTATGGAGCCCTCTCATGTTCATCAATCTTCAGGAGACCAGAACTGTAAGACTACCAGAATTAATTATGCCAAAGTTACTATGCAATCTATGTTTACCAAGAAAGAAAATGCTGTAATCATAGACTCGGCAAATAGTGCACCAATAGTAGAATTTATTGAAAAGTTATCAACTAATGTTAATCCTTCTCATATTAAGTTTGCTTCTAAAATTTCGAACAACAGACTGTGTGTGTACCTATCCAGCAAGAAAATCGCAGATGACCTAGTGTACACCATAAGAACATTGTTGTGTCTAATCAAGTTTTCCCCCTAAGACCACTTATATCTAGGAAAGTGATTAAAAGTTGTCAAAACTGAGGTACCGTTAACTTTCCTTCGTGCTGGATTTAATAACCCAAACTTGAGTCACATTCTCAGTTTTCGTCGCCAAACATTTGTGTCACCAATTCCAACATTTCGCCAAACATTTGCACCAGTACATAAGTAAACACGAAACGTGTTACATAGCTAAGAACTGGCGAAATCTATGTAACCCCCAATTAACTAGTACCTACCTCTCCCTACAGAAGTAGATATTACAGAATCAACTAATGAGATTTTTGATAATTCTAATAATGTTTCTCCCAAAGTATTTGAATGTACGCTCCCTTCAAGAGATAAGGTGAACCAAAGTTCTAGCCTTAACCTTGCCATTGACAGCTTCCCCCCTCTGCCAACTCTTGAGCCGGCCACGAGCAACCAAGTTACTTCAAATAAAAACTCAATGGACGTTGACCTTTCGTGCAACACCCGTCAGATTAAAGAGACCATTATCTACTGCTCGAATACAGAACTGATTAGCAACCAATCAGATAGCGAGAATGAACTCCCAGATACTGACTCGGAAAACTCTGACATGGATGATAAAACTACTGAAAATAAAGGAAACAATAAGAAACAACCCTCCAAAATTAAGAAAAAAGCAAAAACCTCTTCTGAAAATGTTGACGATCAGTCATGGTCCAATACTAAAACTATCTTAGAATCTTCCAATGTTCGAAAAGCACAAATCAAATTGAAAAAAACACTAAAATATTCTAAAGTTTCTTTGACAGAACGAAAGGTAACTGTACTGTAACAATTGCCAGAGAATTCACAGATGATTTTGAAGCTTTCATACTATATTTGAAGCTGTTCACCAAACCTTACCAAACCGTGGTGTGAAAAATAGGTTCTCGAGAATTACCAAAATACTTGATGCAGATATGAATGAAAAAGTTAAGACTAAGGAATAGGATTCAGAAGAACAGTGATCCAACCCTCTCCCTTCTTGCCAACCTTACTTAAGTTAGAAAACCCTTCTTCCATCTTCTCATTCAAACGTCTACATTGTAATACTACACCCATATATATTTCTGTATTTTCTCATGGATATTATTCAATGGAATTGCAATGGCTTCTACCCCCGAATGCCTTTCTTAAAAATTCTCTTCAATGATTTCAGTCCTCAAGTTCTCTGCCTACCAGAAACCAACTTTAAAGGCAGTACATGTGCTCAGTTACGTGGATATAAAAGTGTATTCTGTAACAGAAGATACTCTCTAATTGCAAATGGGGGTGTACCGACTTTTGTGAAACAAGATATTTTTCGTCATAATATTCCTCCTCAAACTCCCTTAGAAGCCGTGGCCGTATCGATTAATCTTAATATAGTTGTGACTATATGCAATATTTACTTACCGAATAGCCAAATGTTGAATATTCTCGAACTTGACAATATCATAATACAACTTCCTAAACCATTTATTATAGTGGGTGATTTAAATAGCCATAACACCATGAGGGGCGCTCAAAGAACTGACAGAAGGGGCAAATCTATAAAAGAATGGCTCGATAAATATGATGACCTAATACTCCTGAACAACGGAAGTGCTACAAGATTTAACGCAAGCAATGGTACTGAGAGTGCAATAGATTTAAGTCTGGTGACTAGTAACATTGCTACTAAATGTGCTTGGTGCACTTTTGATCAACTTTATGACAGTGACCATTACCCCATCTCCATCAATTTCTCCGACCGACAATTGGCGAAGAATCTCGAAACCCACCCTAAATGGTTGATTAACCGTGCTAATTGGTTACAATACCAGCACAACATAAGTAATAATGTCGATAACCTTCCTAGACCGGACTCGTCTCCTCCTCCTCATATAAATAAAACAGTTCAGGACTTCACTAATATGTTGACATTAGCGGCTACTTGATCCATCCCTATAAGTTCTGGAAGAATAAGGAAACACCAGGTTCCTTGGTGGAATGAGGAATGTACTGCGGCAATCAAGGAAAAGAAATTATATTTACGAGAATATAAGAAGAATAAAACAATTGAAAACGGAATCCTCTTTAGGAAAGCTAAGGCCAAAGCCCGCTTATTATTAAAAACAACAAGACTTCAATCCTGGAATAATTTTACATCTTCAATAACTAGACAAACCCCCTCCTCTCTGTTATGGAAAAAAATCAAGTCCATTAGTGGCGCACCGATGAACTCCACCGCAATCATGGTAATGGACTTAAACGGTAATAAATACTCACAACCTCAAGACATCAGCAATTTACTTGCTGTATTCTTTGCTAAGAATTCCAGCTACTGCAACTATGATCCAGAGCTTTTTAAAACTCTTGAAACGAAATTTCTTATGTCTCAAGACCTTATTTCTTCATTGGTAGGTTCCAACGATGATCATTATAACAGAATTTTCAACTTGGACGAACTTCTGTATGTGTTGAAGAAAAGTAACAACTCCGGGCCCTGACAACGTCCTCAACAGTTTTTTTAAAAACCTACCAGTGAATGCCTTGGAACTCCTTCTTCAGATATATAATGTTATATGGTCAAATCAGACCTTTTCGGATCAATGGAAAGAAGATAGCTTCTTCAAACTTCTTCTCATACCTATTCTTAAGCCTAATAAGGACAGATGGAATCTTCTAGTTATCGCCCCATATCTTTAACATGCAATCTTTGTAAGCTTCTTGAGAAGATGGTATGCAACCGTTTAAGATGGTTACTAGAATCAAAAAGTCTCTTGTCCCCTTTCTAAAGTGGATTCAGAATTTTTCGCTCCTCCAATGACCACTTAGTTGGAATTGATTCAGAAATCTGTGATGCCCTTAGCATGCACCACCATGCGATGGTCCTTTCGCCCAATCTCGAGAAGGCCTACGAAATGGTTCAAAAATCCAGACCTCTATCTATCATTTCTACATTGCCAATCAAGGGGAATATGTTTGCTTTCATAAAGAACTTCATTTAACACAGATTTCTCCAGGTCCTTATTCAAGATAAGACGTCACAGCACGTTGAGATGTCAAATGGCCTTCCTCAAGGATCAGTGTTAAGTGTGATATTATTTCTCATTGCCATAAATGAAGTGAGTAATATTGTAAGAACCAGTGAAAATATTTCTGTTTGCTGATGATATCACCCTCCTCTGTAGCGGCAAAGATATTAATTTAATCACAACTATTATGCAAGAATCCCTCAATACAATTAACGAATGGTCCAAGTCGTCAGGATTCATCTTGTCAAAAAAGAAATCAGAATTTGCGGTTTTAGCGAGATCTCGGAAAGTTTTGAACTCGTTTTCAGTAGTCTTGAAAATTGGTGACCATAATCTAAGAAGAAAAATAACAGCAAAATTTTGGGTTTAACATTCCACCATAAGCATTCGTGGAAATTACACAGTTCTACCCTCAAAGCTGATTGCTCTGTTAGACTCAACATAATCAAAATGTTATCTTTACACAAGTGGGGATCAGACGCTATTTCCCTAATCAATTGTTACAAGTCGTTGATACAAAGTTAGATTATGGAGTAGTAGCTTATAGTTCAGCCAGCAACCACTTACTAAAAACTTTGGACCCTATAATCAATTCTGCATGCCGCCTAAGTTCGGGTGCCTTCAGGACCAGCCCATGTACTAGCCTACTAGTTGAAGCGGGCCTCCTTCCTTTAGACCTCCGTAGAAAGTTCCTGTGCTTAAAATTTGCTTACTCGACTCATTGTTGCCCCCCTAATACCACACTTAATTATATATGTAACCCCTCCAATTCCCTCCACTATGCAAATCATCCTAACTATCCTAAACCGCTAAGTATTAGACTTGCTAAGTACCGGGTTGAACTTGGCATTGAGTCTCATGATATCATGAAGAGGAAACTCAACCCTCTTCCCCCTTGGGAACATTTCTCTTTGTCAATCAATACGGAAGCTACCAAATTTACAAATCCTGATATCCCAAAACATATCATTAAGCAATTAAGCTTCTAGTTCCAGCACACATTTGCTAATCATAGCCAATTTTTCACGGATGGATCCAAGCAGCAATCAAGATCTAGTGGAGCTATTATTTCCATTATCCCACTCCCTACGAATCTTTATCGCCTCCCGGATTTCTATTCCATATTCTCATGTGAAACTTGGGCTATTATCAAAGCTATTGATATTAGCATCCTAAGACCATGTAACCCAGATATTGTTATTTTTTCTGCCTCACTAGCAGTTCTATCCTCCATTCGAAACCGACATTCCTTAAATCCACTGGTCCAAGAAATCCAAGAAAAGCTTTATCACTCCTTCCTTAAAGGATATCGCGTTACAATAGCTTGGCTTCCTTCTCATATAGGCATCCAGGGCAATGAAGAAGCGGATGCAGCTGCGAAGGCAGCAATCTCTCTCCCCGAAATTGATACTGAAGCTGGCGGCACACTTCCCGACTTTAAAAACTACCTCTTACTTGCAGTTAAGAAGCTTTGGGACCGGAACTGGAAAATGTTGCCTTCCAAATTACAAACAGTTAGGAAGAATATCGAGGAATCTCCCATCACTTCCATTAGACTTACCAGAAGACATCAAGTGGTTATAACCAGACTCCGTATAGGACATTTTAAACTCAGTCACAGCTACCTTATTAAAAAGGCTAAACCTGATCCTTGCCCAAATTGCGGACTCCCAGTTTCCACGAAGCATATTATAGTTGATTGCCACGTGATGGCGACTGTGAGAACAAACCTTAACATCAATGATAACTGTATGTAATACTGTATGTTCAATTTTTAGCCCGGTCAAAAGAAAATTATAAAACTCCTCACCAAATTTAATATGCTAAATAGTATTTAGCTAATAACTATATATTGTCTACCCTATGTACAACATATAGATTTAGGATTTGTATATGTGTATCCCATGAAAATGTGTAACTAGTATGTGAATCTGTAAATACTGTATTTTTGTAACTGTGGTCGCCAATGACCTAGCTGTTTATAAGGCGACCTGAATAAATTAAAAAAAACACATGTTATTATATTGAATACTTCGCAAGGTGTTTTATTTGAGTGGCAAAAAAAGCGTGCCCTTTACTTCCAATAAACGAATTCAAAATATGGTGCCTTTAGCATATACCAGCAATGAGGAACTCTTGATGGGCGGTTCTGGATGACAAGCTAAAATCTCCCGACTCTTCCCTAAAATTTTGAGATGATCACTTGTAATGTATCCGGAAAGTAAATGCAACTTATCTCCTCAGGCTATTGCCATTCCATATTTCTACACGTTTTTCTGAAAACGGTAAACTTCAGATTGAAAGAAATCACTAAGTAGCAAAAGACGCAAGAGATATGTTATTTTCAGAAATGTTCTGCGTCTAAAAATACGTCCGTGTTGTTGTGCAGAGGCGCGCATCGCTTGTGGCGGGGCGCCCGAGGGCCACACCGTGCAATAGATGGGGTCGTGTCACTCAGTGCAGCGCAGGCGGGCATTCACACACGCGCTGCCTCGCCCCACCTCGCCTCGCCACGCCTCGCTCCGCCTCATCCCGCCTCTCCCGCCCTCACACCACAGAAAGTGTCGCCTAAAAAATACTGCACTCCGTCGGTAGACGAGCAAGGCGGAGGCGAAAGGACAACCCCTGCTTCCCAAGCCGCGGGAATGGTGGGTGGACGTCCCAGATGGAATGGACAAGGAAAGAGAATCAGAGAATTGAGGAAGCGTTGTTAAAATTGAATCCGAGGAAGCAGAGGCAGAACCAGAGGAGTCTTGTGACACGTGACGTGTCACACGTTTGAACGCGACGCGCCGGCTATACCTTGTACTGCAATGCTTATCATTTATTGCCCAAGCTAGCCTGCGCAGGCGCGGGTCGTGATCTGCTTTTTACTGATACGTTATTGCTCGTTATAGCCTTCGATATGGAGCTGGATTTTCACTGCATAACTTACCTGGATCGAAAGGATCGTAGTGGTGAGGAAAATATGAAAACAGTCGATTTCTTACGAAGGGAGTTATGAGAGTGAATTATGGAAGGGAATTATAGGAGGAAAATATAAAATAACTAACCGAGTCAAAGTTAGAGACTAGTTCAATGACTAATAAACTTAATGCATAATAAGTAAATTGGGTAAAAATATAATTAAAATTAGGTAAAAATAAAGTCAGGTATGTACTACGGGCGTTAACTGGTTCTAATTTCGCGCAACAAAAAGCTTTCGGGCTTTTCGTTGCCACTCGATCATTACAACTATTACAACGCCATTAGTGCATAAATAACTATTAGACACTTATTTTCCTTTAGGGTGTTAGGATCACCTGTAGCCATGGAGGTTTAAGGCTTAAGGCCCAGAAGAGTGCATTGAGTTCCACAAAGCGAACAACTGTTTTCTCTCCAACCCACTCACGTGGTCATATTTTCAGTTTTTGGCAAGCATTAACACCTCTTGCGTCGTACGTTTCCCTATCGTATCCACGAATTCTGATCATGATCCGTGCATCGTCTCTATGAATCGCATTAGTGATTTCGCAGTGGAGAATTTCTTTGTGGAGATGAGATATCGAAGCAGGAGTGGAGGCAATGCAGCGGACAGCCGTAGCCGGTGCGCAACTGGAGACGTCACGAACGGATTAGTACTCGCCTCTGCCAGCATCCACCCGCTTCCCGTGCGCCGCTGACAACATAACAGGGCTACTTCCGTGCTGAGAGCCGCTGCAGCTCCTCGGGACAAAGGAGCCTCCACATAGCGAACACCTAATTAGTTTCCCGGTCCCCGCGCGGCGCCGCCGGCTCCCGCCCCGCTTCACCCTCCCCCCTTCCATCCGCATCGCCTCCCGCCCTGCCCCCCGCGAGGCGGCCGCTTGCGCCTACGAACTTGGGATGTGGTTGAATGGACCCGCGCAAAAAAGAAGCGACCACTGACTGGCCGCGCGGACGCCGAAGGGACCCACTGCCTCTGCCTGCCCCCCACCCCCCCGCACACTGCTCAAATGTACGTGTGAATTCCACAAGGACACAAGGAGTCCCAATGGTCTCATCTGCCGGATCAGTCTGGAATATACTATTTACAATTTTAAATTGCACATATAATCGATCAACTACATCTGGAAATAAGAACTTCCGTTTCCGTTGAGGGATTCAATAAATTAACTTATCCACGCTAGAATACTTGCCGAATACCCTTATTCGTAAGAACAGAACTAGTGATACTACATCACCACATACTTTCTCGCATTATTTGTAACGGATACGCAATATTATAACACTTCATAAACCAGCAAAATTGTTTCCAACGAGCAATTTTTACTTTCTTGTATTCATACGTATATACGGAATAATATACGTAGTACAGAGTACCGGAAATACACGTTTTGAGAGTTCCCTGGCACAGAAAAAGTTATTTTCAAAATGTCCGTCTGTCCGTCTAGCCCAGACCGATGAAATTAGAAAACTAACTAGTACGAGAAAGTCTGTGCCGCTCTGCACCACTAGTTTTTTGAAATAGAGTCATGCATATTTTTTGGAAAATATGATTAGTTTTCGCGTAATTTTGTGTGAAATATAGGCACTTTTTAAACAATATATTTTCTCAAAAACGAGTACAAATGTTTCTTTAAATTTTTTCCTCATATGTAGGAAAATATGGTCAAAGATGGATGCCTGTTGTATATTCGGCAAACTTTCGGTGATTTTGAAAATTGCAAAAAATAAACATCGCAAAAGTACTGTTTAATAGATATTTTATCTTAAGTCAAATATGTTCTAAAAAATAGGTTCTTAAACAATGTTTGTTGAATTTTACGAATTTTCAAAAAATGCAGAAGTTAGAAATAATGTGAGGAAGTATGTACTGTTGTAGAACAACTACCTAGTATTTTATGCTTATTTTAAATATTCAACGCTCTGTCATAGACCCAGAAGATTCTTAACGTCATTTGTGAATAGCAAATGCACTGCAATCCTGATGTACTGCTGGCTGGCATTACCCCCTCAAATGGTGCTCAGACTGCTTGTGCTATGAAGTGGTTTTGAAATTTGCATCTTAATTCCGTAATTTCATCAATTTGCTTTTTTCTTTGATTGCATTCGAGTAAATATTATTAGATTTTTGTTCGGCAATTCTTCCTGACTTTGACTTATCGATTGTCACGTTTCTATAACTGCTTCATTATTGATATTTCTGTCATTACATTAAGGACCTCTGCATATATGAAAGGTTCCGTTACACTAACCTGGCTGTGATTTTGTATGTCTTGTGATTATTGAATTTTAAGATAATACTGACTATTCTGTGACGACCCTCTCCACGGTAATAATGACGATTCATCCCGAAGATGAGTTGTCCTGATTGTGAGCAATGGAGGAAGCTCATGTTTTATGGTCTTAATGCTTCTAGGCAGGTGATTCCATTGCGTTCTCCTCCATGGATGAGGGGTGAATGATAAGAGATGACCGATTATGGAAATTATGATGTCATAGATGGAACGCGTGGGGGTATGCGAAGCAGAGACACCTCCCATTTTAAATCACGCATGCCGTACGCGGCACCACAACCTTCGGCTCTGCGTAATTCGACATCCCTCAAAGCCCTTGCGACAACAGAAGCAGGCTACTCTTTCTCATGGCTAACCACCTATAGAAGGGATTGTCTAACGATTTTTTTCTCGCTGGCTACGTGATCTCAACCCATCCTTTAATCAGTCACACAACGCTGTCTCCTGAGAACGAGAGAAGTTGAAAATTTCTATTATTTTCCTCTACAGGATCCTATGTTTGTACTTTCATTGCAACGTTCTATGCGTGATGCCTTTCTTTGTAATGTTCAGTATGTTTAGTCATGTATAGTATATCAAATGCATTGTACTAAATGAGTCCTTCAGGGGTATTTAACCGTATATTTATTCAAGCTTCTAATATCATCCACTTGACTGCGGAGCAATGTTCGAAGCTCAACTTGGCGCCTTCATCGCCTCGCGCGGCCAGATGGCAGTCGGAGGTGCGGCGAATGACATTCGTCACGCGAAACGCTCGCACGCGCAGCGGGTGCTTACAGCGAGCGTAGAATGCTATCAGATGCATTCACGAAGATTACATGCTTAACATGTCACAATTTGCACGAAGAGCAAACTAGCGATAAATCTGTTACGTAAATAAATAATTTGTAAAGATTGATTCTCTTTTCGCTCCTTCAAGAGTTTTAATTGTAAGTTATAAAAGGCAAATAATCTGATGACGTACGTTTTATACGTCAACTATGTATCGAAATGTTTTCATTCAACTAATAAAAATCAATCGATCGCCTACAAAAGGAGTTAAAATTACTAATCACAAGCACATCGAGAGAGAATAATCATATGCAAAGAAACTTAAGTCCTTGAATTTCCTTCATTGAATTTATTTTGTATTCAAAATGCCCTTAAGAAGTATCGTGATAGCTCCAAACATAGACACAGGAAAACGAATAAACAATCATATCAATCAATCAATCATACATGGTTCTGAGATATTGACCTCTTACTTCAACTTCTTCAACCCAATCGATATTAAGGTTCAGTTAGATTGAACTTTCAATTCGTTATTACACAAACTCATCTAGATTTATGCTGAAAACATGGACCAATTCGAAACGTCGCTCTCGTGAATATCGATTAGAATGATGTAATTGCTGTTATACGAGTTGATACACCAATGAGATACATAGTACCGGGGAATAGTAAAGGGAAAAGAACATCATTGATTATTCGCTATTGCAACGTATTATCATTATTATTATTATTATTATTATTATTATTATTATTATTATTATTATTATTATTAGTATGCCGCCACATTGTTTCTAGAGGATACAGGTGACTTCATTGGAGGGGATCAGCATTCTATGCTTAGTACATTTTTTACATCCCAGGGTTGACCGGGGCGATGAGGTATAGAAATGAGGGATGAAAAAGCATTAATGGACAATCACAAACATACAAAGGTATATACAAGCAAAAAACATGCGAGAGGCGGGACTCGAACCCGCGATCCATCGCTTCAAGACCGCCACGGCAACACTGCCTTAGCGAACTCGACTACCCAGATCGACGTTTTCATCATTTATTATTAACACCATTATTATTTCTTCGTAGTGCATTGATGTGATTATTATATGTGACGGCCTGACCGTGCAAGGAGGCGTGCATGGAACGCTTAGAGAAACAAGAACCCTGCGGCAGATTAATGCGTCAGAGCGGTCGATAGTTCCCTTGCCTGAAGTCAAGCAAAAAGCTTGCGATGTTAGTGTTGTATTGATCATCCCTTTAACGATAGTCCCCTTCGGGAGCGCGAACGTCGTTAAATGTGAACTTGTTCCGAATAGAAGCGCTCACTTATGGGGCGGAGAGTGGTTTTCCTGGGCAGCACGGAGTCATTTGCCAAGGGTGCTAAGGGGAAGGTAACTGCTCCATTATGTCTATAAAAGCACAGAGATGAAATGCAATCCTACTTTCGAATTTAATAATGTAGTGGTTTTAGCAACATAACTGTATAATTTGCCTCTCCCGTCATATTTTGTGATATGCTAAAAACGGTTATTTCCGTTATTAACGTTTCCTTCGGAGGAGACTGGGAGCTCAGTGCATCAACTAATGTCAATGCAGCGCTTCTGATCGGGAGGTCCTAGGTTCGAGTACTGACAACGGCAGGAGGTTCATGTCCTGACGACGGCTAGGTCGAATTCAATTGCTGTCTGGAGGAGAATTCTATCGGCCGGCTTGCCTGATCGGTAGTTTTTGTGGTCGGAGCAAAACCCTAACAAACGGAACACGGACCGCGCGCGATCTTTCCTTCCCCCGTGTCCTATCCTCTACCTTACTCACACACACTCATACTAATATGTACTACATTACCACATATTCCGGGAGACCGGTCGGGAGCTCAGAGCTTGTCCCGACTGGGGCGGTGCTACGCTGGTGAGATAGTCCTGGTTAGGAGGAAACCCCACTAGTCGACGCCGGATCCCGGTAGGTCGGCGCCGGATCTCGTCATCTAGCGGGGGAAGATCACCCCCATCTCCCGAGGAAGAAACATGCACTACACTTACGGGACTAACGACCTAAGCTGTTAACGCTCCCAGAATCACTAACCAAAGAACCAACCACCCAAAATCCTTCGGAAGGTTTCGGGATCATTGGAGGTTGTGGGGTCTTGCATGAGACAAAATAAAAAAGGAGTGAAAGGAATGGTGTGGGAGGCAAATGGGAGACCACCGCTGCGCTGTCTGGGGCATCTGGCCCCGTGGCACGCGTGCAGCGCGTTTAGTTGGATAGCGCGAGAAAGCGTGGTCGCCAAGAGCGCGAAGAGGCGCGCCAGGGCAAGGGAGCCCATTCTCCGGCTGGGCGCCACAACCACAATGCTGCTGGTTTGTTGGCAAGTGGTAGGCTGTCTGTTATAACACGTGCGTGGAACCTAAGGGCTCCGAACAATGCCGCAACCTCACTCCATTGTGAAGGCGACCCGCTGCCGCCCAGCCCGTCCACACCCTTGCAGCGGCCGCACGCGTGCTATGTGCACAGCAGCAGCGAACGCATCCACACCACCGCCCTCGGCGCGGCCCATCCGAGCCCCACGCAGCGTTTGAGCTTCTTTCTACTGGTGCATTTAGCACTCGGAGCCTTTCACAATGGTGGAGGCTATAACAACAATAACGGCGCGAACAACGAGCGCAGTAAAACAATGATAAACTCAATGATATCTATGCGCACAAATACATTCATTGCAAAACAAAAATAAACCCTGAATGGACCGTCTACGCCATAAAAAGTCCCTCTATCGCTATTTTACTTTCTGTCATTTATATAAGTCAGCAGCCGTCGTGTCAGCGATAAAAATATATAACGTTCCATGTTATCAGTAACATTATATACACAACTAACCCATATGCTTCATGGCGAATCCTAAAAAACATAAACTGTTGCACGATGATGTGAATGAATTTCTAATATCATTTCTCTGAGAAAGGTTTCGCTAGTGCCACACATTTTCCCGTTGATTTGTTTTGTTCTACAACATCCAGAAGATAGGTGTGCTCAAGGTGATCCCAAGTGCTAGGCATGGTTCTTTTTTTTTTAATTTATTTATTTTTGAAGAGATTACATAGTTCAGTAAAAATAACTATACATATGTATTTACAGACTTACATGCTAACCTTAAATATAATCTTACATACTAACAAGGGGGAGGAAATCCCTTTTTGGGTCCTCAGTCCGGATCTAAATCTGCAAATTTTTTTAGGAATATGTGATATGGATATTTGTTTTGATTCGTGTTTGTAATTGGGGTTTTGGCTAGTTTGAATGGTGATAGGGCTGGGATTTGAGGTAGGTTATGATAAAAGTTGGTGGCCAGATATGTGATGTATTGTTCAATTGGTTCCAAATTAAATTCGTTGTAAAGTTGGTTGTTGGTTATATACCATGGGGCATGAACAACTATTCTTAAGAATTTATTTTGCAGGACTTGTAGTTTATGGATGTTAGTTATAGCAGAATTTATCCAAATTGGGCAGGCGTACAACATTAATGGTCTTAAATTATCTTGTAAATTGCTATGGCTGATTTATATTGTATTGGGCTGTTTCTGTAAATTAGTGGTCGAAGTTGTGCAGTTTTATTTTAGCTTGTACTTTGGCATTTATATGTTTTCCTAAGTTAGCTTGGTATCGATATAAGCCTAAATATTTTACAGGTTTATTGGGGCGGGGTACAATTCATTGATTTGTTATTTAGAGTGAGAGAAGTGGGGAGAGTGGGGTCTTAAACTAAATATTTTGCAGCGGTTTTGTTAGGAGTTATTTGGGATTTTAAGTTCAGCAGCCCAGCTGTCTATCATATTTAAATAAAGTTGTAAGTGGTTCTTAACTCAGTGAGGGTTGTACCGGAGGCAACATGGCTGTGTCGTCGGCAAATTGAGCGATAGTGATTTTATTAAGTGGGAAGGCAGGACATAGAGGTTGAATAGGTGGGTGATAACGAGAGCCTTGGGGAAGTCCAGCGTTTATTGTTCTTGGGTTGGATAAATGGTTGTTAACATTGACTGAGAAAGTTCTATTGCTTAAGAAATTTGTTATTATTGATTTTAAGTATTGTGGAGTGCCTATTTGGATTAGTTTATATAAAAGAGCTTGGTGCCAAGTTCGGTCGAAAGCTTGTGTAATATCAATAAATAGAGCTATGGAGTGGTGTTTTTTTGAAAAGCGGAATAAATGTACTCTGAAATTTTAGTAGCTGGTGTTTGTTGATATTTTTTCTGTAAATCCAAACTGTACCTTTGGGGATAGCATTGGTTGAATACAGGTGGTTTTTCAGTTTTCGCAATATGATTTTCTGAATATTTGGAAAAGTTGTTAATAAGCTGATTGGGCGGTAACTCAGGGATTTGATGGGGTTTTGTTTGGCTTTGCTATGGGGATGATGATTGCATGTTTCCATTTATGGGGGAAATATCCGATTCTGAAACATGAACTATAGTAGATTGGAACAAACTACCTGCAAAAGGACTAGAAACTCTTCCTTCTAATGTAGTGAAATTTAAAAATATACTTAATTCTATGTAGGTGATCATTAATAGCACTGGGACTTTTTTCATTATTATTGCTGTTATTGTTGCTATTGTTGTTATTGTTGTTATTGTTGTTATTGTTGTTATTGCTGTTATTGTGTTAGTATTGTTGTTATGCATTGTTGTTGCTATTGCTGTTATTGTTGCTATTGTTGTTATTGTGTTGCTATTGCTGTTATTGTTGTTGTATTGTTGTTGCTATTGTTGTTGTTATTGTTGCTCATTGTTGTTGTATTGTTTGCTATTGTTGTTGCATTGGTTGCATTGTTGTTGCTATTGTTGATTGCTATTGTTGTTGTATTGTTGCTGCTATTGTTGTTATGATTGTTGTTATTGCTATGCTGTTCATTGTTGTTGCTATTGTGCTGTTATTAGTTGCTATTGTTGCGTATGTTGTGTTATTGTTGCTATTGCTGCTGCATTGCTGTTGTGTTATTGCTTATTGTTGCTGTATTGCTGCTGTTACTATTGTTGTTATTGCTGTTGCTGATTGTTGTTGCTATTGTTGCTTATTGCTGTTGTTATTGTTGCTTGTTGCTGTTGCTGTTGTTCAGTTACTGTTGCTGTACTATTGCTGTGCTGTTGCTGTTCTTGCTGTTGTGTTGCTGTTGCTTTCTGTTATTGTGTTGCTTATTGTTGTTGTTTGTTGCTATTGTTGCTGTTATTGTTGTTGCTATGTGATTGCTTGCTTATGTGTTGTTATTGTGCTTTATTGTTGCTGCTATTGTTGTGCTATTGTTGCATATTGCTGCTGTATTGCTGTTGATTGTTGTGTATTGTGCTTGTTGTTATTGTGTTGCATTGTTGTTTTTATTGTTGTTGCTATTGTTGTTGCTTGCTATTGGTTGTTATTGTGTTGTTATTGTTGCTGCTATTGTTGTTGTATTGCTGTGTTATGTTGCTACTATATTGTTGCTAATGTTGCTGTTGCATTGCTTGCTGTTATTGTTGTTGCTATTAAGGTTGTTATTGTTGTTGCTATTGCTGTTGTTATTGTTGTTGTTATTGTTGCTGCTTGTTGCTATATTGCTTGTTATGTTGTTGTTATTGGTTATTGTTATTGTTGTGCTATTGTTGCTTGCTATTGTTATGTTATTGTTATTGCTATTGTTTGTTATTGTTATGTTATTGCTTATTGTTATTGTTATTGTTATTGTTATTGATTGTATGTATTGTTATTGTTATTGTTATTGCTATTGTTATTTAAGTTATTGTTATGTTATTGTTATTGTTATTATATTGTATTACTATTGCTATTGTTATTACTATTGTTATTGTTATTACTATTGTATTGTTATTGTTATTGTTAATTATATTGTTATTGTATTCTATTGCTATTGTTATTGTTATTGATTATTGTTATTGCTATTGTTATAATGTTATTGTTATTGTTATTGTTATTGTATTGTTATTACTATTGTTATTATATTGTTATTGCTATTGTTATTGTTATTGTTATTGTTATTGTTATTATTACTATTGTTATTTTATTGTTATTGTTATTGTTATTGTATTGTTATTGTTATTGTTAATACATTGTTATTGTTATTGTATTGTTATTACATGTTATTGTTATTGTTATTGTTATTGTTATTTATATTGTTATTGTATTGTTATTGTTATTGTTATTACATTATTGTTATTGTTATTGTTATTGTTATTGTTATTGTTATTGTTATTATATGCTATTGTTATTGTTATTGTTATTAGTTATTACTATTGTTATTGTTATTATATTGTTATTGTTATTGTTATTGTTATTGTTATTGTTATTGCTTATTGTTATTGTTATTACATTTATTTATTGTTATTATTAGTTATTGTATTCATTGTTAGTTATTGTTAAATGTTATTGTTATTGTTATTGTTATTGTTATTGTTATATATGTTATTGTATTGTTATTGTTATTGTTATTCATTGTTATTGTTATTGTTATATGTTATTGTTATTGTTATTGTTATTGTTATTGTTATTGTTATTTATATTACATTGTTATTGTATTGTTATTAATTTATTGTTTATATTGTATTCATCTATTGCTATTGTTATTGTTATTATATTGTATTGTTATTGTTATTGTTATTGTTATTGTTATTGTTATTGTTATTGTTATTAATTGTATTATTGTATTGTTATTGCTATTGTTATTGTAATTGTTATTGTTATTGTTATGTTATTATATGTTATTGTTATTACATGTATATTCATTTATTGTTATTGTATATTTATTGTTATTGTTATTTAAATTTCAGTTATTACATTGTTATTGTTATTGTTATTGTTATTGTTATTGTTATTGTTATTGTTATTGTTATTGTTATTGTTATTGTTATTGTTATTGTTATTGTTATTGTTATTGTTATTATTAGTTTCATTATTATAATCGTTAGTATTATTAATAATATAGTCATGTCTCTTATTCAGTGAAGTGAAGTGGAGTGAAGTGTTAGAAAAGCTATAAGTCAACATATAGATAAGTCAAAATTAATTATAACTAGGATATTAATCTCTAATTCTAATTGTAATTATATTTTTAAATATTCGTAATGTATATGTTTGTTAACGTAATGTATAATGTTTTGTAATTGTATATCTAATTGTAATAATGTTTGCCACCGAGCATTAGCTCAAAGCGAACTTTAATAAATCTATCTATCTATCTATGAATTGAATATGTTATTTAAGTACGCGATTGCCGTTGGTGGTAGTTTTTTTAATGCCAAATTGTTTATTTTGTCGTGACCTGGGGCTTTTTTGTTAGGAAGATTCTTTATGATTTTAGAAATTTCAATGGAGATGAAAATTTATTCTCTGATACGGACCGAAGAAGTTTAATTTGTGGCTTGTAGAATATTATTATGTTGCGGGTGGGCATTCGTGTTCTCACAGAATGTGGTTTCAAAATGCATGGCGAGCACTTCCGCCTTCTGAAGTGAGGGTAAGGCCTTGCCTGTCGTTGTATTTAAAGGAGGGACCGTGTTTTTCTTCTTGAGAACTTTTTTAGTGAATTGCCATAATGTGTTATTACTGGTGTTGAGTGATTGTATGAGTTTATAATATTGTTCGCTGTTATGTTTTCTGATAAGTCGTTTGACCACGTTGGTGTTTAAGTTGAGTTCTCTCTTTAATTCTCGTGTTCTTAGCTGAGCCCAGAGTCTTTTAGTCTTATTCTTTACCGATATAGCGTTTAAAATGCCTGAGGGTAATTTATTGTAGGGTTTGTGGGATGTATTCGGAGTGTTAGTCAACTGAGAATTTTGGATGGTTGTGTTGATGAGGTCAGTTAGAAAATTAACGGATTGATCTATTTGAAGGGGAGTATTTAGTATTTTTATTTTGGGTATTGTACTTTTTATTGTTTCGGTGAACTTCCTCCAGTTGATTTTTAATGAGTTCGGTTTAGATACAGGGGCATGTTGAGGTGACATTTGCTGCAAAGTAAGTAAGACTGAGGTATGGTCAGAATCAAGTTCGAATATTACTGATAAATGAAAGTTTAGGTTTGTGATGGTTAGACCAATGTCGAGAATGTCTGGTTTGCTGCGAACGGTCTTGTGGGTAGTAAGAGGTTCACTCGGGGAGAGAATTTTAATATTGGCATTGTTTACTAATTGGACTAGAGTTTTACCATCTTGGTTGTTGGATTGGCATCCCCAGTTACTATGTTTGGCATTGAGGTCACCTAATAGCACAACTTTATCATTGACGTTAAATAGATTTTGGAGGTTTGTATTTATTATTTTTGTTGAGGGAGGTTTGTATGCGGCTATGATCTTCAAAGAGTTATTGTTTATTATTATTGAGGCTGCTACAGTTTCAAGCCTGTGTATCCGGGAGAGTTTCCTGGTTATGCGCATGAATAGATTTGATTGCGATGAGTACACCGCCGCCTTTGTTCTGGTTCTGCAGTTCTATATACGTTATAATTGGGAACATATAATTTATTTTTTCTGCTCAAGTCGTTTCGGTAATACAAGCTATATCTACGTTGTAGTGATGATGGAAATGTACTGAATTCAGTTTTTGTTGGTGATTGAGTTTGCATTCCAATTTAGGATGGTTACATTGTTTTGTGATTTATTTGCCATTGTTGGTTAGATATTCAGCCACAGAGTTCTGAATAGTACTAATTATAGATGGGATTAGAGAGTTGATGAAATTAATAATGCAGGTGGTGATGGAGTTAATTATAGTGGTGATTATTGGGTGATTATATTGATATTATTGGAATGGGTCGTATGGTGATTGAATTTGGGTGTTTGCGATGTGCAAAGAGGTGGATTGTTCGTGTTTGAAACATGGGTGAAGTTTCGAATAGGCTGGGATTGCGGCAGTGGCGGGTAATGGGCTCTTGACTGATTTTGAAGGGTAGGAGTAGCATTGGAGTTTGGTGGATTTTCATTATTTTTATTTTTAGAGGTACTTTTCCTATCTAAGATCTCTTTGTAGTAGGTGCAGTCTGTGTTTCTATGTCGGTCTTGTGATTCCTGCTTGCAGTTCGCACACCGGAGATTCGTTCTTCTTAGGGCAGAGCACAGAGTAATGGTTCCCTGGCACAAAATGCACACGTGATGGAGTGGTTACAATTGTTTTTGGTATGACCGTAGTCTAGGCATCTTGGCATTGAAGGGGCCTTTATGCTTTTATGGTCTTTCGGTTCTTACACGATGATTGCAAATTTGATGTATGGTTAAAATAGTATCTATGGGTTCAGAACCGTTGAATTCTGCAGCGACTACTGGGATTGGAAGGCCATCTTTTTGAAGTCTGGTGACTCTGATTATTGAGGTGAAGCGTTGCTGTAGGTCATTCCAAATTTCCGGTTCTGTTATTGATTGTTCAATGTTTTTGAATACGACAGAACATTTTTTGTTCGATGGATCTTTTAATGAATGGAATTTACGATGGGTATGTATGAGATATTTGATTATTTTACGGAAGTCCGTAAGGTTATTGGCATTGATCTTAACTTTGTTATTTTTCACGTCTGTGATGAAGTTGTTTGTGACGTTAGATGTAAGTTCGATTATAAGTTCGCGTACACTGGTTATGTCCGCCACAAAGATTGGAGGAATTTTGGCTGGTTGCGAAGAGTGATCGTCCGTATTTACATTTAAATATTCGAACCGATTATCTTCAGGGTTGGGATTCAGATTAGCGAGTTCTCCGAATCTGTTCCCGACGGAGACATTGTATTGTAGAGCACTGGATAGATTAGTTCTCGTTAGCATTACTCGAGACTACACTTTTCTTTTTTGTTTCGATGGGGATTTCACTGACACTGACTGACCTGTTTTTGGTGTTGATGACTGATGATGAAGGTTGCGACATCGTGCTGACGTCTGTTGAGGCGGCTGCCAACAATGCGTTGCTGGTCAGTAAGTGGAGGTGCGGTTGTTCCACTTAGCATGTGGAGCTGATGTGACGGGGGTTGAGGTAACTGCTGTTCTAGTTGATGTTGTGGTAGATGATCTGGAATATGTTGCAGTGATGTTTCACGGACGTCGCCTTCTGGGTAAGCGACCCATTTGCCCTCGGTCGGGTAGACCTGGGCGAGGGCATTGCGATACACTGGCGTATGCCAGCGTTGTCTGATGAAAATGTTGCACTAATAGCTGACAATATTAGCTCACACGGTTAGAAGTGCTGATGAACACTATTATTGTAGCACTTTATCTTACACTGGCACAGAACACAGGTACGAGACGAGGCGCAGCGCTGAGCGCGGAGCTCCGTACTGTGCGACTGCTCGCAGCAGAATGAGGCATAGTTCTAAGCATCGAGTAACAAAATATTTCCTTTTTCGGGTACAAATACCAAACTAAAAGTGTTATTACAGTACATACTCTCTCACGTATTAGTAAAGGCTGCGTAATATTACAACACTACTTAAAACTGCAAAAAAATTTCCAAACTGCAAACATTTTGTTATCCACTGAAATTACAGCTAAAGCTCTTCGGTTTAGCATGTGATTCACGTAATCCCTACACCACCAGCCTCAATGATAAAACTATTACCTACACTCTTTAAAAATGGTGGAATATCTTCATTTTCAATTTTAGAAATTTCAGATATTTTAGAAGAGATTTGTTTATTTATTCGAACAATATCTTCAATATTGTAGTTTGAGGAAGACGAACATTTTAAACTTTTGCAATTTAAACTTTTGCAATTTGCAACCAAAGGTTATGCGAACTGCACATTTATTTTTTTTATAAACAAACTTTGCCATAGTCGATAAAAAAATTAAAAAAACATTTCCAGCAGTTTTCGAAAATAAATCTACTTTTTCGCATATTCAATGTAGCATAGATAAAGTATTTTAATGGTGTTGCGGAAAGTGGCGATTTTGTTTCGAGAAAACTCGTACTATGGGGTACTGATACCGATAAAGTGGATACACTTTGTTCCTGTATGTAGTAAATTATTCCTCTAACGCGTTGTGTAGTACGAATCCAAGATGTGTGGGTTCTTGACACCGAAAAATTCGTTTACGGCGTAATGCCTCCGTCTGTCCGTCCGTCTGTTCTTTCGACTGTGATCAACTATAGCGCCTTAAAAGTTGAGACTAATTTCTCCAAAATTGATATTCCTCGATCGAGCCCCTGCGAAATTCAAGTGAATCTCAAGCCCCTGCGAAATTGAAACGTATTCGAGTTGTTGGGTGTACCGTCGCCGTCACGTAAAATGAGTACAGCCAATTTCTGAAGTCCAAGTACTTCTGCACATTCTGGCAGCACTGTACGGAGACCAACGCCATCTGCTTCTTTCATAGTTAACTATTACAAAAGAACAATCTCAACCAACTGCCAACGACTGAGAAGCTGATAGGCCGGATTTCACCCAATCATGATATCTAGCATGAACGTTCCGTATGATAGGCGTGTTTATCCTAAGGGTTCAGAATATTGGTGCTGAAGGCACAAGGAGGCGGGAATGATCGCATTGCGTCCTAGTGCAAGCCATTCGATGGCCTACATACAATACATCAATAAAGATAATATTATACATTACGACATAAATATATTCAGCACATGCAATAGAATTAGTGGATTTGAAAAATGGTTAATTACATTTTTCACATAATCCAGATTTACTTGGGAAAAAACAATTGAATTAATTTTAATGCAAAACAACTTAAGTATGTGAACGAATATTACGAATCCCAGTCGAAGAAATGAAGTGTGCGAAGGCGGCTTCAGGATCGGGAAAATGTTTGGAGGTGGGAAGTTTTGGAGTATTAGTGTTTAAGTATCCGGGTTTACCAAATTTAACGTTTTTGCAACAATTAAACTAGGTATTTAGTAATAATTTAACATCTCTAGTCAAAATTGTTATTTTGCAATATTCATCTCGGAGACAAATTGAGGACCCTCCCGGTCCGTACGCACACGTTCGAAATCAATACTAACGGTTTATAAATTTTCAAATATTGCAAATTTTGTTATTGTTTTTCCTAAACTGTCTTCAAACGAGATGCAAAATTCCACAATCTGATCGGCGGTATCTCCTTTAATTATCGAGATACGAGTATGCAATTGTTTATAAGAAATTAGTTCGTCCTGACAAGTCACATTTGTTTGAGAGTCAATATTTTCGCCGTTCCCTCACAAATCTACTCTTCAAGTCGTTTTGCAAACGCAACGTGCATTTAGCGGCACTCTTTTTCCATCCGACCCTGACACCACAATGCTATTTGAAACTACCTTCAGAATGCAAGTCGATTGAGACCATTGCTTATCGAGTCAAAAGCATGGAAACTCGAGTTCTTACAATTGTTCCCTAAATACGTAAATGCCAAGAAGGTCATCTTCTGAGATCGCGCAAATTCTCGGAGCATATAAAAGAATCAGTCGTTTCAACTAGGAACCCGCTACTCTATAATAGTTATAACATTCACAAATTCTTTAATTTATTATGTTCTTCAAATGCGTCAGTGTCTCTGAAAAGCAACCACCATACACTACCATTTGAACTAATAATAACCATTCTTAGAATGAATAAGTTTCTTTAGAAATTTGTTACGCCTTCCTAACGCGTCTCCAAGCCCTTTTGGGGAGATTGGGCGCTTAATATAATGCTCTTTGAAATATGTTTTTATTGTAGTCAGTCATTTACTTTAGTTCCTTCGGCCAGGGGCATGTTCATATCTCCTTTTAATCGTTTGTAGAAAATCATTTCAAATTATATTATTAGCAACGGAATTGTAGAGTTTTATTGAATTTGAAATGGCTGTTTGGGTATTTTGGGACTTAATGAACAAAATACAGCTACCTGAACTTGACGCTATGAAAAGTAAACGCAAAATGCGACAAATATCAGTGTATTATCAATATTTGTGCAAATGTTATTAATATACCGAAGTTAATAGAATTTCTAAACTAACACATGTATGTAAAGGAATTCACAAATTAAATGCATAAGGACTAAGTAAAAATAAAACCATACACAGTACTGAAGAATGCAGAAACATAATTAAAGTACTGGATGAAAAGATATGGAATACCGCCTATATCAAACAAAATAAAACAGAGCATTCCGTGTAGTACTTCGTTATATTCACTGTCTGTGAACAAAGAAGAAGTCAAAGATGAACGTAAATCTCAGGGCCTCCTTGTTCCTAACATACAGAAAAAATACGGTCAAACTACTGTAAAGCAACGCGTAATGCGTAACATGCGGCTTTGAGTATTTAACAAATGAATGTCGAATGGATAAATCACAGCCGGCTACATGCATGCTGAGTTCACGAAACCAGCCACCATAAGCTGGTCTTCCTCTTTTTCGCCTCTCAGGTGGTTGCCATTTTAAGATCTTGTGTGGCCATCTGTTTTCTGACATTCTCTGAACATGTCCATACCACTGTAGTGCTCTATTTTCCAAGGTCTTCGTAATAGAACAAATTATATTCATCCTTCTCCATATTTCTTCATTTCGCGCTAACTACAATGTTCATTAGTACTGTCAGCGTTGTGCATTTTACTCCCTGGGAGGTGGCGGAATACTTCCCTCGTTTAAACGGTTGATCCGCCGTCCACCTACACTTCGGCTTACAGTGTTTCACTTCCAGATATCTTTCCAAGCGCGGTAACGCTACAACCGCCATGAACTATGCTCCAATCTGGTCTCCCGTCATGTGTGGTAGAGTTAGGCATGTCAGTGTGTGTGTGTGTGTGTGATTGGTGTGATTGTGTGTGTGTGTGTGTGTGTGTGTGTGTGTGTGAGAGAGAGAGAGAGAGAGAGAGAGAGAGAGAGAGAGAGAAAGAGAGAGAGAGAATAATTGAGGCAGGAATGATCCGCTGTCCGTAGTCCATTTGTTAAGGTATTGTGTCAGCATTTTTACTTTCTCGTATACATACGTATATACGGCGTATATACGTGTATACGTAGTATAGAGACAGTTTTGTAATGCTGCGCAAAAAATTGGCGGATTTTTCTGGTATTTGTCGGAAAAAGCAGAGGAAACTGCCGGATAAGAGCAGGCGGCAGCTCCTCTAATCAGTAGCTAAATTCGACCAAGATATGTAACTAGACTCAAACATCCCTCTCTGTCGGGTCTCGAACTCTGGTCTCTTTCGGTCAACGACGTAGTAGAGGCATGTGAAATGATGAAACTGAATTATCGCAACCTGTGCAAAGAGTCGTTAGAATCGTAGTAAAAGTTTCATTTTCGTTACAAAATTTAAAATTTTCAACATGCAAGTATTCAATTTTTCAAATATTTGTGTAAACAGATCTATAACATGAGCCTCTTGTCTGATTAAGAAATCAGGCAAATAAATAATTACACTGGAAGCCGAAGTGTTTTCAAAAAACTACTCTAATTTTGTTTGAATGTGACTTTCAAGTTTTATTATAACACTGGATTTCTCTAATACGTATTCGAATGAGTAAAAGTTCTTTGGTTATTTTCTAAAAAGAAAAATCGGAATAATTTTGTCATTTTTATAAAAACTAATGTGTCTATTTCGAAACTAATGTCGAAAAAATGTACCGATACGATACCGATCTTTTTGTCGTTCTGCAATTAAACGATTAGGAACCCCCGTTCTCTACCATTTGACTGAACATCGGGATCGAGAACGGCTTACTACGTAGTAAAGAGGAAGTAATTATCAAAGATATTTTTTCGACATTTTGATTAAAATGCTCAACCTAACTCGTTGCGAGTCGAATTTGATTCGGATAATATAATTTTGGGGGGCTCTTTATATAAGTCAATACGAAATCTTTAAAATTTACTCACAATGTTCTCCAATTTTTTTAAACTGTGAGCTCAATGTGAGTGAAATGTTCTTACAATTATGATTTATGTTCGATTATTAGTAAATGCTCTGGAGTTCGGAAATTTTATTTGAATTTTTGTGATCCTGACTTACATCATCAAAATTGAAAACAACTGTTTTCTTAGTAAAATCTATCGTCAGTACACTATAAAACTGCATTGCAACGCATTCATTTTATATTGTGTATTTTCTACCATTGAGTCACCTCTATTAACGGCCAGTTCGTCACAGGCAGCGGTCGAGTCAACATCGTGCTGTACGCAGTGACAGTATCCGTTGTACGTGGAGAGCGTTTGATTTTCTTTAGTTTGAGTGTTACTAGTGGACATTTTAGTGAACAGCAAATACTGCAAGAGTAGTATAAAACTGTTTCATTTTCCTCCCCTACGGGGGGATAAGTCGTGAAATGACCTCGCATTGGCATGACGCATCGGCTGAAGGGAAGGCCTCTGACTACTGGAGCCAACCCGCCTCAGGTCGCACTAACTGGAACAAAATCGTACAGAATTCTATGTATCCGGACAAAGAACAAGGATTGTTAATTGATGGGAAGGACCTTATCACTAGAAAGGATTGTAGAAGCCTTAGCTACTATTGTTTCACCACGAAACATAATATACGCGTCAAAGATCTCGAACAGCAGAGTGTGCATCTTTCTCAACAGTAAAGAATTAGTTAATGAAAGAACAGATAAATATTTAATATTAATACTGCCATTAATATTGATGGCAGTGATTGATGGATGCGACCATTTGTTAGTAAGCAGTGGCGAGTAGTTCTTTCAAATGATATCCAATGATCCCTAATGCTATAATTGAAGAAGAACTTGATAAATTGAACGTAGTGAAGTTCACAAGTGTCATTCCTTCGAGCGGGTTTCGGAAAAGAAGAATTCACACATATTTTAAGCTTTCGTAGGCAAATGTATGTACCGGAAGACTCACTAAACAAATTACCTGATTCTATAGCAGTTGAGTATTGCGAGCCACCGTCGTGTGCGGTACAAGCCGTAAGGCCAGCACCCGACCTGAGACGTCTTGGGGGTGGCGAACACAAATCACCAGATGGTCGACTAGCTCAGTATAGACGTCCCAGTGTGGACACAATAAATAAAAAAATAAGGGGGCAGGTCGTAAGATCGTTTATGGATTGATGCAAAAATTACAAACAACTCGGGTGAGAATCACTTTTCACTAAATTCAGAATATATTCTAAAAATATTGGCTGCTTTGACAAATACATACAATGGCACATAAGAAAAAATCAAATACAGAATACTCTTAAAAAAAAAAACACTAATAACACAATACACAATTTCCTACTTTCATCTACAACCCAATTGTTTAACAAACACACTTTCAGAAATTGAAAGAATCGTTAAAATATTACTTTACAAAATTTGAAAGAAACACACATTGAAAATCAAAAATTAATACTTTTCCTTAACATTACTTTTACAACAAAAAGGAAACTCTTTTTTCTCAAAATCCAGAGAATTACTATTATTATAATTATACTTTACACAAACTCTTAATCACTATATTACAATATTTGATCTTGAAATCCTTTTTGAAAGAAAAGATTGATTCTGTTCTCACGTATTAGAAGTCGGAAACAAATGTACTTTTACTTTTCTTATCTTTTAAGCGTGGTAAATCTGTTACCCTCCCTTTTTCTTTCTACGTGATAGATACAGAATGAGCTTTCATTAAACTGAATCACTCCTATCCCTACAAAACATTTTATTTGGAACGACCTTACTGTGTTCTCGGCCGCGTAGAGCAGTCCACTTTGCTTCCTTCACACCTTTCCACCGAGCTGCTTCGGCCTTGAGCGTCGTGGCCTCGGGTTGAGAACGCCGTTGCTCCTCAGAAATCGCCTTCTTCTTCTCGTTCAAGTTTTATATGCTTGAATACTCTCATATGAATTTTACTTTATTTTCGATTACAGTTAATGACCAACGGGATATTCAGAGTGAAAATGAATCCAGAGATCACCCCTTTTATATGAGCACCAACTTCAAGAGAGTATTTAAATATACGAAAAGCATGTGAGAGAGAGAAAAACTCTTCTGGTCTTCAAAGAGTTTTCTCAAAAAGTTGCAATCTGAAATCCGCTGCAATGTATTTCCCTGGGGTACCGTTTTCCATACGTCCGCCCAGTTCAGCTGCTACCTTCAGAAAAACTTTTCTTTCATCCGACCTCCGGTCTCGCCCCTTGGTATAAGGTGGCGGTCTCTCTTGTTCTAAATTCTAATTATCATTCCAAATATCCATCGCGTTGGCGCGTTCAAAATATTTTTTTCCTCGCTTTCTTAGGGCGGTATGTGACATTTCGGAATCTAAGAAAACGGGCGGTCACATAACCTCTTTTTTCGAAAAAAAAGATTTTATGGATTTGATTTCATATGCCGAAAAAATCTTTTCACTAAAATTTATGCTTTTTCTTTTTCTTGATTCTAGAACGTCGAGCAATCTTGTTTTCTTCCTCTTGTACTCCTACCCTTGTCTTCTTCCTCATCTTCCTTCTTCTTTTTCCTCCTTCTTTCTCCCTCTTGTTTTTTCTTTTCTTTTTCCATGATTCTTGTCGGTTACTTTATCTGTTTGTTTGTTTCATCATTTTGCCATTTATTTCATTCTTTAAATGGTCGCAAACTGTGGAAATTGTACTTTCCGATTGTATTCCCACTTTCATCTAGTGTGCTTTCGCAGCAACGGAAGAAATATTGCAGTGTGCATGGCGAAATTAGGAATAAATCTGGCGTAATAATTGACGCAACCTAACAAACTTTTAAGTTGTTTCGTGTTTTTTGGCGGTGCAATTTTATCTATCTCTCGCATCTTTTCCATATTCATTTTGACTCCGTTAACTGTCACATCATAACCCAGGAACTTAACTTGTTTAGTGCAGAAATTACTTTTCTCCAAATTCAGTTGTAAATTATTTTCAATTAGACGTTTCAACAAAATATCTAGCTTAGTCATGTGTTCTTCAAATGTCTTAGAATACACAAGCACGTCATCAATATAGATAAAAACATCGCTGGACATCTCTGCCAATGATATTGTCTAGACATTGTACAAGAGCAGATGCACTGTTCTTGAGTCCAAATGGCATTTTTTTGAAGACATACGAAATTCCCCGGTGAATAAATCCTGTATATTGTCTACATTCAGGTGCTATCGCTATTTGCCAATACGATGCAGTGAAGTCGGTTGAACTCAACCACTTGATGCCGGATAATTGATTAGTTAAATCCTCTACACGCAACGGTCTGTCTCTGTACGGTAAGGTAACTTGATTCAATCGCCTTGCATCTAAACACAACCTTATCTTCCCATTACTCTTTTCTACGAGCACTATCGGATTTAGATAAGAGGTTTGGACTTCATGATGATATCATCTTTGACCATGGTAGCAATGAGCTTATCCACCCTTCCTTATGTTTTTCGGGAATGACATATTGGTAACCCGTGAATGGTGTTTTATCTGTTAATTTATTTCGAATTGAAAATCTTTTACTGATTCTTGTTTTGCAAAACACCTTTGATTCCTAAGTAATACTTCAGTTAACTGTTTTTTCTGATATGCATTGAGATTATCGTTGCACAGTTCATCATCAAATGAGATTAATTCGATTGATAATATCGCCACCTCTTCTTCACTAGATTGTTCTATTTGGTTTGCGGGGGGATGGCGTGTCGAAACAAACCTTTCTAATTTTCCGACCTGTCCGCGAGATGTACTTGGTCCTGTATTTCTGGGTTGGAAAACTCCTCTATCAATAGAATTTTTTCTATTTCTATCCCTAGACGAGGTCCTGTCTTGTCTAGCATAAGTTTGTTTTTCTTGGTAATGTTTCGGTTTGTAAGTTTCTCCTGTTTCTGGTTTGCTTACATTATGTTGTTGCTGTCTGCTATCTTGACCATTTACCCGGACCATTAGCATTTGCCCTTGCTTTCTGTAACCTTTCATTATACACGAAAGTGGCATCATACAATCCTAGTTGCGTTATTAATTTTTCAGTGGACATTGGTAAGAGATTCTTAAGCAAATTTTGCGTCGAGGAAGGAAAATGACGTATTAATAAACAGACAATTTCTTCATCCGGTATCGTCGGAGTACATAATTTGAAACAAGCTAATTTCTCCGTTGCATATTCCTGCATGGACATCGTAATTCTTCTTCCACGTACCATACATTACATTAACTTTAAAATTGATTTGGGTTTCGTTATTCCAATATCTCGAATAAAATTTTCTTTGAGTTCGGCCATAGTTTTGGGAAACTCTCCTAAACTATCTGCCCAGATTCGTGCATTACCCTGCAACATCTGATAAACGATTCGAGTTTTCTTACTGTCCGGAACACAATTTAAAGAAAAGAAATTATCTACTTCTTTCATAAATACACATGGATTTTCATCTCCCGCTGCACTGAAATTAGGAGTACACGTAATGAAACATACGTGGGCTGAACACTTCCTCCACTTGATGGTAAATTTTCTAATTGATTTTTCAGTTCTACTACTTCATTCTTATATGCATTAATTTGATGTTGTAGAACGCCATCCTGTTCAGAAAGAGCCTTTATTCCACTATCTAATTTATTAGCTTGAACCTGAACTTGTTCAGTAACTAATTTCTGGAACTTTTCTACTCCTTGTTCTACCTCTATCTGCCTGTCAGATACGGCGGTTATAAGATCCGATTGTGTTTCGATCCTATTTTCAAATTCTTTCGTTACTTGATCAACCTTTTCTTCTAATTCAAGTCCCAGCTCCGTGATTTTTTTCTTCTAATTTCGTGTCGAATTCGTGAATTTTGTTTCCAATGCATTTATTGCCGAGTTATTTTCCTCAATTTGGTTTCCAAAGTAGCCTTGTTCCCCTCTAGTTTAGTTTCCAAAATAACCTTGTTCTCCTCTAGTTTAGTTTCCAATGCATTTATTGCCGAGTTTTTTTCCCTCTAATTTGGTTTCCAAAGTAGCCTTGTTCTCCTCTAGTTTAGTTTCCAAAGTAACCCTAATTTTTTTATGGTTTCTCTGTTTTTCCTCCTGCATGACTAACCTCACATCTAATTGTTGCATAAATTGACCTATTAACCGTTGCATCATTGAATTAGCCCTCGAGGTTTCGTTCTTCCTCATCCTGATCTCGTGTTGGCGTTGGCTGTGATTCTGTCGGCGACGTCGCACTAGTTTCTCCTGCCGTTCCTAGTTCTACTCCTGTCGTTTCTCCACGATCATCGTACCTGGTGCTTGTCCCCAGTTTCCTATCGCTATCTGATTCCTCAGAAGTTCCTTCCACGGTAGGTAGATTCCAGCCACGTTATACTTATCTGCCATTTTGAATCTATTAACTGTCTAGAATCAATCAATTCTTTCCCAGACACCATACACCTCTCACAAAATATTTCACACAGAAATACCAGACACAATTTGAAACTGATAAAACTCTCATATAATAAATATCCTTTTCAAAAAAACACTCCTGAAATAACACACTTTTACTCAACACACTTGTACTTGCAACCTTGTCAGAAATTTTAGTGAACTGTGATTCAATTGTACTAGTAATTTTAGTTACACAAATTTTGGTCTCAGTTATTCCCAAATCGAGTTTGTCGTAAATGCATCCAATAATCGAGCCCCGCTTATGGCGCCAATTGCGCGCCACTGTCGTGTGCGGTACAAGCCGTAAGGCCAGCACCGACCTGAGACGTCTTGGGGGTGGCGAACACAAATCACCAGATGGTCGACTAGCTCAGTATAGACGTCCCAGTGTGGAAAAATAAATAAAAAATAAGGGGGCAGGGTCGAAGATCGTTTATGGATTGATGCAAAATTACAAACAACTCGGGTGAGAATCATTTTCACTAAATTCAGAATATATTCTAAAAATATTGCTGCTTTGACAAATACATACAATGGCACATAAGAAAAAAAATCAAATACCGAATACTCTTAAAAAAAAACACTAATAACGCCATACACAATTTCCTACTTTCATCTACAACCCAATTGTTTAACAAACACACTTTCAGAAATTCGAACGAATCGTTAAAATATTACTTACAAAATTTGAAAGAAACACACATTGAAAATCAAAAAATTTAAAACTTTTCCTTAACATTACTTTTACAACAAAAAGGAAACTCTTTCTCTCTAAAATCCAGAGAATTACTATTATTATAATTATACTCTTACACAAACTCTTAATCACTATATTACAATATTTGATCTTGAAATCCTTTTGAAAGAAAGATTGATTCTGTTCTCACGTATTAGAAGTCGAAACAAATGTACTTTTACTTTTCTTATCTTTTAAGCGTGGTAAAAACTGTTACCCTCCCTTTTCTTTCTACGTGATAGATACAGAATGAGCTTTCTTATTAAACTGAATCACTCCTATCCCTACAAAACATTTTATTTGGAACGACCTTATGTGTTCTCGGCCGCGTAGAGCAGTCCACTTTGCTTCCTTCTACACCTTTCCACCGAGCTGCTTTGGCCTTGAAGCGTCGTGGCCTCGGGTTGAGAACGCCGTTGCTCCTCAGAAATCGCCTTCTTCTTCTCGTTCAAGTTTTATATGCTTGAATACTCTCATATGAATTTTACTTTATTTTCGATTACAGTTAATGACCAACTGGATATTCAGAGTGAAAATGAATCCAGAGATCACCCCTTTTTATATGAGCACCAACTTCAAGAGAGTATTTAAATATACGAAAAGCATGTGAGAGAGAAAAAAAAAAACTCTTCTGGTCTTCTAGAAGAGTTTTCCTCAAAAAAGTTGCAAATCTGAAATCGCTGCAATGTCACTTCCGAGGTACTGTTTCCATAGTCCGCCCAGTTCAGCTCCTTCAGAAAAACTTTTCTTTCATCCGACTCCGGTCTCGCCCTTGGTATAAGGTGCGGTCTCTCTTGTTCTAAATTCTAATTATCATTCCAAATATCCATCCGCGTTTGCGCGTTCAAAATATTCTTTTCCCTCGCTTTCTTAGGGCGGTATGTGACACGTTTTCGGAATCTAAGAAAACGGGCGGTCACAGTATAAAGGAGAGAGAAATTGGATTTATATATCTTATGGCAATGTTAAATGTTATCAATGCAAGGAAGAAGGCCATGTAGCAAGAAACTGTAAAATGTAGACAATATTAATTCACCAATAGCAATCCTATAGCAATGTAGATTTAGTATAAGCAACAAACGTGAACATTGAGAACAAACACAACGATAATTCTACTTTTGATGAAGAATTTCCCCCAATTGAGATTGGAAAGACAACTAAAAGAACACTGTCGCAGATTACAAGTACATCTAGCCATAAAACATCTGAACTAACCCTGAAAAGTTCGGAAGAAAGAACACATGAGTTTGCTAACCTGCAAATACTAAGGAATCTGATAAGTTGATTGCATTGCTTAGAGATATGTATCCATTGCTAGAGGACAGAGGTATGAAGTCTCGTTTCACGAGAATCATGAAAAGGTTGAAGGATCCAGTAGTTTCTGATTCCTCAAGAGCATCCTCGGAGAACGAATGTTCATCAAGTGAAGAAGCAGAATGAAAATCAAAATTCTGCAATGGAACGTGAATGGCTTCCTGACACGATACGAGTTCTTTCAGAAACTTCAAAATGAGAATAACTTTATATTTTCTGTATACAAGAATCTAATTTCAAAACTAACTATTGTAAGCATATCAAAGGTTTTAAGTGTTACTACAAAAACAGATCGTCATGTGTGAATGCTAGTGGAGGTGTGGCAATTTATGTTCGTGAATCGATAGTGAGTATTGAAGTGCAAATAACAAGTGATCTTGAAATGGTTGTTGTCTCGATAAATATAGGAGCTAGGAACATCGTGCTGTGTAATATGTGTAATGTGCTGTGTAATGCTGTGTAATGTGTCCAAGGTCATTTCAACTGCGTAGCTGTGAACTTGAAAGTTTAATTCACCAAGTTAAAAAACCATTGATATTAGTAGGTGATTTTAATTGTCACAATGAACAATGGGGCTCAAATAGAACGGACACTAGGGGGAAAATAGTAGGTGATTTTTCAGAGAAAGAAGACCTTGTTCTATTAAATGAAGACAATAAGCCAACATACTTTAACGTCGCAACAGGAAATGTAAGCATGTATCGACCTAAATATGTGTACGCCGAATCTAGTAAGATATTTACAATGGAATGTTCTCGATGATTTATTCAACAGCGACCGTTATCCTATCACGTGACCTTCGAGGACAACGGAAACTGAGGTTATTTATGCGCCCTGATGGTTTTTTCGAAGGCAAATTGGAACTTATATCAGCGAATTATTGAAGAAAAAAATAATAATTTAAACAGTAATGATGATTCTGACTTCAACCAAATAGATGTAAATTTAGATAGATTTGAAGAAATAGTATTGACCACCGCCGAGGAAACCATTCCGAAAACTACTGGCAAAATAGACAAAAGGAGGTTACCGTGGTGGTCAAATGACTGTGAGGAGGCGGTAAAGAAATATAAGCAATTGTTTAATACCTATAAGAGGCACAATACTGATTAAAACAATATCCGTTTCAAGTCTGCCAGAGCAAAAGCAAGGAAAATATAAAAAGAGGGCCCAAAGAAAATGTTGGAGAATTTATTTCATCCGTTAATTCCAATACAAACAGCAAAGAAGCGTGGAAAAGAATCAACGCCATAAATGGAAAATACAAAAGTACCAGCATTACGTCACTCTACACTTCCGATGGTACCAACGTACATGACCCTTGTGATATTGCAAACAGCTTTGGGACATTATTTTCATCAAATTCCAGTGATCAGAATTATGATAAAACCTTCATCAAGTACAAAGAAGAAATTGAGAAAATTGAACCCGATCTTGAAGAAGGAAGCACATTAGATAATGATATTCAAGATTTAAACGCTCCTATCCCACTCAGAGCACATGATCACAGATGAGCTCAGATCACATGAAGCAATACGCAAACTTAAAAACACCAGTGCCGGCCCTGATGGAATTCCCAATGTATTCATCAAGAAGATGCCTTCATCTGCAATAAAGTATCTGTTGCATATATACAATCTGATTTACATTTACAATGCATTTCCTAAAAAGTGGTCTGAAGCTATCATTGTACTGATACATAAACCAGGAAAGATAAATTTTGATAAGCAGCTACAGGCCTATTGCTTTAACATGCTGCTTATGTAAGCTTCTAGAAAAAATAGTGAATCAGAGATTGAGGTGGTACTTGGAAAAGCATCAACTCCATATCAAAGCGGCTTCCGAAAAAATTGTTCAACAATGGACTGTCTTGCTTCACTAGAAAACAGCATATACAACGGTTTTGCTAATAATATGATCATATTAGTTTTTAACTTAGACATAGAAAAAGCTTATGAAATGGTGTGGAGAAGACGGGTTGTAAATATAATAACGTCGGCTAAGATTAAAGGCAACATTAGCAAGTTCATTTACAATTTCTTAAAAGAACGCTGAATCAAGATTAGAGTAAACGGAATTTTATCAGACAGCTATAAAGTTATGAATAGCGTCCCGCAGGGATCGGTACTTAGTGTAACTCTATTTTTACTTATCTTCACTGACCTCCAAGACAAAATTAAACCTCCAGCTGTCATCAATATGTATGCGGATGATAGCAATATCAGCATACCTGGCAAAGATATTACATCATTAGAAAAAAAGGCGCAAAACATCTTAGACGCAGTCATAGAATTTTCAAAGGAAACTGCTGGTCTCAAGATTTCCAAGACAAAATCCACGTTCATGATTTTTTCTAGGAAACGATCTTTTAGAAGAAACAGAGTTGAAAATAGGACAACATAAGTTGGAACAGAGTAAGGAAGTTAAAATCTTAGGAATGATTTTAGATGAATAGATGACATGGGTTCCACATATCAAGAATTTAAAGAATGAGTGCACCAAAAGAATGAGCCTTGTCAATGTCATCAGCCGTACATCCTGGGGAGCGGATTATACGATTATAAGAAGAACTTACCAGGCAATAGTTAGATCCAAATTGGACTATGGCTGTATATTATATGATGCGGCAAAGAAGAATATCAAGAGATTGCTGGATCCTATCAAAAATATGGGTGCGAGACTGACGTGTAGGCCTTTAAGACCAGCCCAACTAAGATTATTTTGTGTGAAGCCAATTTATTATCTTTAGAAAATCGTAGAAGAAACCTAATTATGGGTTATGCGATCAAAGTAGCAGCCAACAAATTGAATCCCATAAACAGAGTATTCGAATATGCATACAAACATTATAGAACATTAAATTATAAGAAGAAGCTCCCGAGGCCCTTAGCAATTCGGGCAATTCAGATATTAGAGAAGATACAAGAGAAACTTCCACTCCTAAGGAATACGACCTTACCTGACTATGCTCCTTGGATAATACGAGACATCAGCGTTATTGAATTGGCGAACATCCCTAACAAGCAGAATGCAAATCTTCGTGAAATCTGTGTCCAAATAAGAAATGAACTAGCAAAATATGATGATTACCACACAATTTATACTGATGGCTCAAAGAATCTAAACAACGTAGGTTACGCAGTAATAGCTTCATGTGAGGTGATCACCAAAACATTACCTGATGACTTTTCAGTGATGTCCAGTGAACTATATGCCATAGAAGAGACATACATTACAAGGGCCAATCAAAAGAGATTTATGATAATAACAGACTCTAAAAATGCTGTATCTGCTATAATGAATCTATCTATTGATAATGTATTGGTCCAAAAGATAGTTGGAAAATCAACCAACTAAGCAGTGAGGGCAAAGAAATAGCGTTGAGCTGATACTTCGCACGTTGGCATTGCAGAAAACGAATTAGCAGACAGAAAAGCTAAAGAAGCAGCACGAAGCGTAGTTAGAAGTGATATACCAGTAAGTTATCAAGAATATCTGAAGAGAGTCAAGAACAAATTAGCTGATCTTGACACTAATGAATGGAACAACTTACAGGGGTGCAATTAAGATCAGTTAGAAGGTTTGAAGATGATAATCCAACGGTCAGCTTCTGCAGAAACGATCAGGTTGTCTTGACAAGATGCAGAATAGGACACACAAAATTTTCTCACAGCCACTTACTGAACAGGACTGATGCTGATAACTGTAATTCATGCAAGATTTCTCTTTCATGAATTTGTTTGCATGCCCTAAATATGAAAGTTCAAGAAAGAAGTACAATTTAAGTTCTCCTAAAGACCTCAACAACAAAGAACAGTGCGTTAAATTCATTAGCTTTATAAGAGAAATTGAAGTTTATAATAGTATTTAACCATATATGTATAATTCTGAGTTACTGTGTACTGACTGTGTTATTATAAAAGTAGTCGCTAATAACCATATGTAGTTGATGCGACTATAAATAAATCAAATCAATCAATCAATCTATTAACGGCCAATATTCGTCGAAACTACGGCTGAAGTGGCTGACTTCATTGACAACAACTGACTTCATTGCAGTGCCTCTGTCCGCGAGGTGCTAGGGTTCGAATCCTGACGATGGCAGGATTTTCGTCACTGGCAAAATAGATCGAATTCAGTTGGTGTCAGGAATGAGAATTCTAGTGGCCAGGTGCTCTGATCGATAGTTTTCCGTGATTTCCCCGAACAAAACTAGACGGATTCCGTGATTTCTTTGATCAATGCCGAAGCAGTAGCCTAAACAAACGGGCCACGGACATCGCGCGATCTTTCCTTTCTCTTCCTTGTCCTACGTATACTCCTTTCTTACTTAAACACACTTACACTTGCTTGCATTACACTACCACATATGTCGGGAAAGCATTCGGAAGCTTGGAGCATGTCCCAGCTGGGGCGGTTAACTGCTAGCAGGAGATACTTGGAAAGAGGAAATTCCCAGCGAACGAACGTGTAAGTCAGCACCGAATCTCGTCATCCAACTGGTGAGAAAATCAGTCACATTCCACGATTAAAACATGCATCACAGTTACGGAAATAATGACCATAGCCGTTGATGCGCCCGGAAACACGAAATAATCAATCATTAGCCGGAGTCATTAGTAATCGCTTAGTAAAACAGGTTTTACTGTAAACGTACTTTACTGATGACAGCGGAGCCGGGAGAGGCGCGTGTTGAATTCTCATCTCTCAGTTTTGTTGCCAAAATTGCGCAGCATTAAGAAAAAATGCATTTATTGGCAACTGCTAGCTGCAGGATAGAAGCATCGTTCCACGTGTGAAAATCCCGTAAAACTGATTAATAGAATGGCCGTGAGGACACTGCGAAGTTTTTGATTGGTTTTGAAACTCTGCAAATCATTGACTTGCTGGGTATGTATGACTATGTATGTATGTACGTATGTATACCGTGTGTATGATTGGGATATCACTGACAGAGAGATTGATTAAGAGGTATATTGAATACGGAAATATTCCTAGTATGTACTATCATAGGAATATGATAGTACATACTAGGAATATGATAGTACACATATTTCAAGCTACAGTTTCTGTCATATGAATCATGTTTGATGTAGGTGCACATTGTCATTTCACATAACATTGTAATAAATGAGTCAAATTACAAACTAAACCTGCAATGTATTTTTACTTAAATGCTTAAGTTTTGAAAACCCTTGTCTTAAACTTTTAAATAAATCCAGAGACTATTGTACTATATTCCGCACAAGTAAATTATGTGTCTTTCTGGGATTCGCAGTTAACATTTATGCATAAGAAATTTAAAAAAAACGATATAAGTTCTTTATGTACTTAATTATTCAGTTTTTCCTGTTTTCCCACAACTTTACAATTCCTGACTTGCGGGGTTTTAAAACTAAGCCATTCATTTAGCACATTGTTGCTGCTTGACTCAATTTTTCTACTCTACGCTAAACGTTTCACATTTTAATAAGGCTAAGCACACATTAGTAAATTCTTCCAAAACCTGTAGTGGAGAATTTCACGTGGGGGGAATGAGCGGCACACAGAGCTTTGGACACCCGTTGCGACCTTGTTAAGGAGCAGTTTGACACGAAAATTCGTAAGTTTGCGGCGTTGGGAGAGGCGAGGAGGCTGCGCTATCAGGTGTCGTCGGGGCCGCCGTATACAACGAGAATGGGACTCATTGGGGAGGCGAGGGCGGTTGCCTGCCGGCCGTCGAAACACCCTAACACCGCGCGCCGCCCGCTCCCCCCCCCCGCTCGCCACATTACCCAACTCTTCGCTCTACCATTCGCCTGACTCTTCGGCCGTCTCTTCGCCCTTCCCTTCGCCCATACCTTCGCCCGCCCCTTTCCTCCTTCCCCCCTCACCCTACCCTTCGCCGCCCCTTCGCCCGCTCCGCGCTCGCTTCGCCTCGTCCCGGGCAGAGACTTCTCGCCAACTTTGGAGCCCTTGGTCTCCGGAGGCTCTGGCGACGCCGTGACCACTCCTGCCGAATCTTACCTCTGGAAACGAACAAACGTAATGGGAATTCACGGTTGCTTTCTAAATACAATTTAAGTAAGTTCGAGCATCACATTGCGCCCTAGAATGCCAGGTCTGCTACGCCTAGACACCACAGTGCTCTCACCGATATAACATATTTTTCAAAATAAGAACAACATAAGGACCACAAATTATGAATTAAAAATACATGTTTCCTACCACTGAAAATTTGGAATACAATCATAATTTTAATATGAATAGAATATTTTTAAATAAATAAAAAATTAGAATTAACAAATAGAGAATCAAAAGACACACAACAAGCAGAATACGTTATTTATTTCCTGATTTTTCTGATGTTTTCCTGTCTCTACCATTTGGTGTTATATTTGTAATTTTTTGCTTTTCTTACAGCAAACATTAATTCGTACAATATTATAAAACAAGAACTTCTGACACAGCCTCAACCCGAAAACAGAACTTTGTACAGATAGCGTCACAAGTGAGTTCGGTATTTATCTGTGTTAATTGTAATTCAAGAACAGTGATAATTGCAGCAGATTCGTTTATACGTGTGTACTCAGCAAAAATCGCAGACCGATAATAACCAAACTGTGGCGTCTTCTGAGCATAGAAGAATCATTAAGGTCATTTACTAATGAATCAGATGCTTATGCTACGTCTATTGACGTTTCCAAGCAAAGAACAGGTTTTCGTGACTGATTCGATTGAAAACTAGTGTCAAACAGGTTCTTAAACTAACAAGATATTATTCAAGAAAATTAAGTTATTGACTGTATCATTTACTCGTTCTTGAATGTCATAGCAAAAGCTGCAAATGAATCATTTGAACATATCAGACCTGCAATGAAGAAATAAAGCAGTCCCTTAGTGGAATGATAAATTTAAAGATGCAATAAAAAAGATCCAAACGTGCTTTTAACAAATCTAAAAAACACAATACATTACAAAATAAAATTGAGTACAAAGAAATGACGAAAAAAAGAATATTTCAATGAAGGAAATCAAAATGTTGAACCAACTTGAGTATTTATTTTAATAACAAACAATATAAAAGAACCATGGGAAATATTAATGTTTTACAAGGAAATAAAATTCCTTAAAATTTTTAAATTTAAATTTTCCAAATTCCTTTGGAAAACAAAATGTTGAACCAAATTGAATATAAACAGAACATGGAAAAAAAGGTGGTCTTTTCTTCGTTCTTTTTTGGTTCAGGTATTATTTAAATAATCCTACCTTCTTTAAGGAACTCATTTCAACTATCGTCTCAACTAAAAATGCATCACCTGAACTTGATTGCATCTCCAATATATTCTTCAGAAACCTACCCAAAAGAGGAAATGATTCTTTTTCAAGAATATACGATTTAAATTGAGCAAATAACTTATTTCGAAAACTATGGAGAACTTCCAGTACCTAAACCTGGTAACGATAAATCAAAAAGCAAAAATTGCAGACCTATTTCATGAACGTTTAACATTTGTTGAATGTAACCCGTTATTAACACGTTGTTTAAAAGTCTGTTACACGTTTATTATTTATAAAGAGTCGACTCAGATGATTTCTAGATCTCATAGAAAATCTACCCACATTAGCTCACCTAATAAGCATCGGTACACATATACAAGAGGCCTTTAAAATCTGTAATCTACAAATCAGTTATAAGGAATGATCTCAGAAAACTGAATGTTTTACTTAACGAAAGCTTAAGAAAGGGTACTGCATATTTCCGCACAAGACCCGAAGCATTCTCATCGTAGCCTAGGAACCAAATTTACTACATCGCAGTTAGTCATTAATATTGAAATCCCATTAAAGCAGCTACATTTTTAATTAATACATCTTGAAAATTATATAATAATTCTAGCTGCATATAAAAAAGAGTCTAGATACATTTCGCTATATGCAAATGTTAAAAAAATTAACCAAAACCAAGAATCCATTATATTCTCCCTAGAATAATACAAAAAATAGAACCAAAAATGGCCTTATTTACTCTTGAGGAACTCAACCTAAGAACAAAAAAGTGTGATTTACAATCTGCTGAACTTACCAGTGGAGAGCCTTTTCAAATATATACCTACAAAGTAAACATGTAGACGTAACCTAGTTTGTTACTACGCAGGAAGCAACAATTCAATATCAACCACATTTGAAGCTATGATGGACAGAGTGGACTAACTCACAAAATTGATATTGCCGCTTTTACGGAAGTGCAATCTTTAAAGGTAAAACTATTAAAAGTAAGTAAACTAAGGAGACTTTTGCAATCGATCTCTAGGTAACACCACAATACTGCTTTTGCCATTTCGAATTTGGCGCTCTTTGGTGGAAGGGCACTAACCTAAAGTTAGTTCACTTTGCTGCTAACATGAGTACGCAACATAATGTTCTCCCACAAAAGCAGTGTGTAGTTTATGCTGTTCTGTGTGCAGTTTGTGAACCTTTATTCAACATTGGTGAAAGAGTGAAGAGTAATGGCTGATCTGAGTGGAAATTAAGGTAAGTACTATAATTAATCGTTATATTTTCATGTATTCTGACCAAAGATGGGGCAGAATGACAATTTTGAACTGTCGGTATTATGCAAATACATTTGTGCAACTCCAGATCTGAGCGTGGATGAAATATATCATAAAATTCTTGGACGTGGCTACTCGTATCTTCTTTACGACCAAACGTTTGGTCCAATGTAGAAAAAAATGTCTTCCACATACTTTTGTACAGTACTGGAAACATAAATTGGTCGGGGCCGTCTGCAGCTAACTTCAGCTTTTACACGGCTTGGGCAGCCCTTGTCATAACGAAACGTCGCAGGTGGAGCCTCAACGCAGTTCTCAGTAGCTTCTCAGTAGCCAATCTCAACGCAGGGGGGAGTGCTCTAACAAAATTACGTCGTACAAAATGGAGGGCGTCGCTAGTTCAGAGGGGAAGTATTTTCAAATAAAAAATACATGGAAGGAACACTTGTATGAACATAAAAGTAAATTCATTGGAATATATATGAACGCATTCCACTTAAGCACTGTTCTTTTTTGAAGAAATTACATTAATATCAGATAAAATAACACTAATGTAAGACCAATTAATTTCTTATACACATTTTCATTCCAATATTATTGTCCATACACAACTTATGAACTTTATAACATGTTCAGTTTACTACAGATTTTTTCGATAAGAAAAACGATTATAATTGCATACTTTCAATCGTTCATTTGTTCATTTAATTTGCAAAAATTGCAAAATGCTGTCTTTATCGAATCGATTGAGCACTTCTATGACCGGTAGCGGTAGCTCAGTGCTTCAACTGATGTCACTGCAGCGCTTCTGACCGGGAGGTCCTAGGTTCGAGTCCTGACGGCGGCAGGATTTTCGACACTAGCTCTTCAGCTAGGTCGAATTCAGTCGCTGTCTGGAGGAGAATTCTAGCCGTCGGCTGCTCTAATTGGTAGTTCTCCGTGGTTTCAACACCAGGCGAATGCCGGAGCAATACCCTACCAAACGGGCCACGGACCGCGCGCGATTTGTCTTTCCTCTTCCTTGTCCTGTCCTCTCCTCTTACACACACACTTACACTAACATGCACTACACTACCACATACTCCGGGAGGCCGGTCGAGAGCTTAGAGCTTGTCCCGACTGGGGCGGTGCCCCGCTGGTCGGAGAGTCCTGGTTAGGGGGAAACTCCACTAGCCGACGGTAGGTCGGCGCCGGATCTCGCCGTCCAGCGGGGGAATATCACCGCCATCTCCCGAGAAAAAAAACATGGACTACACTAACGGGACTAATGGCCGAAGCAGTTGACGCGCCTGGAAACACGAAAAAATCAATCACTCAATCAAGCACTTCTATGGAACCATTTTCATAAAAGACAGTAAAATTCAAAGACCAACTGTATATTTATCATTAAAGTAACAATTAAACAAGTACAGTTTTACCATTTTAATAAAAGACAGTAAAATAGCTGTTCAAAGACCAACTGTATATTTATCATTAAAGTAACAAGTAACAATTAACAATTAAGCACTCAATTTGAATCTCTTCTCAAAACTGCTATTTTGCGATATTCAACTCAGAGAAGATTTGAGGAGACTCCCCGGCAGGAATAGCGCACATTTCGAAATTGTTTATAAAATTGTTAATTGTTGCAAAATTTTAATTCGCAGTTTTCGGTTCTGGGACATAAGCGAACCCTTCCCAGTTTACAATTACAAAAATTGGAAATTGTTTATAATTTCTTTTCTATTCTTTTTTATTCTGTCTTCTCAATTCCCTTTACACAAGATGCAAAATTTCACAATCCAACCGAAGCTATCGCCTTTCGTTTTCCAGATACGCAATTGTTTATAGAATCTGATTTCAACCCTCGTTTGTTTTCAGACAATTCATTTGATCTTGGCAGTCAAGTAAAAAATTCAAATAGTTTTGCAGTGTCTTGCTTTCTGCTGATTAAATTGTATTAACGATTTGTGCCTTACGACAAATCGGTGGAAATTGTTGCCCATGAGCTGTTTTTTAACTAACGATTATTAATTTCTACTCTTTATGTGTCGTTGAAACAGCAGTTTCGTTATTCTGAATCGTCTGTGTAGTAAATAAATTCTCTTGCAAATTTCAAAACAGTGAGACTAAATGTTGTCCTGCAAATGTGAAGATTTCTTTGTGTTTGGGTGCACTCTATTCAGAGGTGCAAAGTGTATGCCAATATTTTTATCGCCTAGCGAGGAAATTGAGGAAGTCTAGAAATATCGTCTAGCGAGGAAATTCAACAAATTATTTTGCAAAATGCTTTTAGACAGAGCGGTGGCACGATAGATCATTTTCATATTTATTCCACGAGGCAAGTTTTAGGCAGAACATATATTCTGTGTTTTATTTTTAATTTCGGTGACATTGAAACACATGTGAATTTTCAAATAGAACTATACATTTTTTACCTGAAATGAATGGATCAATAGAGGCATTCAGTGATGTCTCATTTGCTAATAATATAAAGAGTAAAAATGTATTTTTGACACCGGGCTTAAGCAATCCTCAACTCTAAGGCAAGCATCGTTTGTCATTGGCTCTTCTTATAATTCAAGTTGCCTATCCTGGAAAGTTTCCCCTTTCTCTTCGCCTTAAAAGGCATAACCGGCTGCGTCTGTAGAATTTTGGCACCAATCCAATAACACTTCCCTTCCCTGGATGCTTCGTTACGCCCTTTTGTGGGAACAAGTTCTTGACGTGTATTAAATTGTGAAAAATAAATTAAATTCAGTGTAATAAGCAAATAATAGTTTCGTATAAATTGTAATGCTACACACATTTAAATATAGAAATAAGCCATGCAACTAAACAATATACACATGTTTTTAGGAAGACGAAAATTCTTTCTTATTATAACACTCATTTGTATACTTTCCACAGATAGAATTTTGAGAAGTGAATCTGATGATTTGTTCTGGTAATAATAGATCTTATACATAATTGACATGTAATAACAGAAATTTCTAATGTATGGTATGAGAAATTAAGTACAAGTTCGATTAATTTTAATGAGAAAGTAATTTTGGGATGAAAATGTTTTTTTTAATGCATATATTCCAAATTCACATACTTCCTTACATTAATCAACGTTGTTTCGATTTACATTGAATGGAAGGACATAACATCCCTCACGCGCCTGTATTGAAATGACCCTCAGAGAGGTTGCTCACTTGCTCGAGTCGCCTTGTTATGGAATCGAACTCTTGAAATGTTCTGTTCTTACAGTAGTTCCCGAAACGCGTGAACTCCAACAGGCCATCTCAAACTTATAGTAGTCGCACCCTACTTTCAAACATTAGTAGAAACCGCGAACTGTGAGACCGCACGCAAAGTTTTAAACAAACTTCATTCTCGTGCATGAGCATGTGTTAATCTGTCCAACTTTTTTTGTGTCGGAGGGGCTGTGATTCTTGGGGAGATAATAGTGTAGTGGGCATGGTAACAACTCTCTGAACCTAAGTGAGTTTGTTTCCTAGCGTGGACAAAACTTTTGGGGAATGGAAACCCTTCTGCGCGCTTCATGAAGTATTATAATATTGCGATTACCAAATACGGGCGTCCTGTTATCACTATTAGTGTTAATTCAATTTGTTTCATTTTATTTGCATTTTAATAAGTTTTCTGTTTCTTATATGTTGTTAATGTATGTTAGGAATGGCGTTTAACTGATGCCAATGTTATTCTTGATTTGAGCTAGATTGCTGTTTCCAAGTTCTCGCGGTTCAAGTCACGTCTTATTGCGATCGGAGAACCGAAGAATACCTGCATTAAGAGTGGACTGACAATTTGCCAAGCTTCAGGAAAAAAAACCAGAATCTCGAAGGGAATATTGCTGACTGAAATAAAAGATTGTAAAATGTCGCGATCGTAATAGTTGTGACTCTATCAAATAATATCCTAGAAGAATCTATAGAAAGGGCGGCCAGTTTTGCCCGCATGGGCATTCGTGTTCCTATTTATGCCTCGCGGGTGCTGCCACTTCACAATCGTCGCTGTAGTGGGCAATGAAGGAAATTTGAGCGCGGAAACATTCCTGGGAGATAAATAACTGAATTACAAAAGGGACTAATATATCATGAGGTTTCTATTAAATAAAACATAATAACTGTTGTAAAAGCGCTTATTAATTTCTTCTGTGAATAGAATTATACAGAGTCCCACCAACTATGGGCCACCTCATAACTGTTAAACGGTTCCCGATACCTAAATACAGTTTTTCCTTAACAATGCGGAATCATGGGGGAAGTAATGTGCGGTAGAGGTATAATTCGAAATATTAGTTTTCGAGAAATTTAAATATTTTTGATTTTTTAAATGGAACCATGTATTTTTTTCACTAGCGATAGATAATCATAAATAGACGAATGCATTGATGTAACATACGTTAATATTTTGATAGTATTTTGAGTATAAAATTATGCTTTCAGACATGTGTTTTTAAACTAAATTTACGAGAGTTCCTGTTAGCAATCGTAGCAATTGTCTAATTTGGGGAAGGTTGCCTTCGCGGCACCATCACTTTTGCGAGAATAGGGGAAAGGTCGCGAAGGCCACTTTCCGAAAAAGGAGGACGGTACCCACCCCTCGCATTTCCTCTCTCTTGAAGCGCTTCGCCGTGTGATATGCCCATTTATGTGTGATATGCATTATTTCACCATGTCGCATTACGATCGGTTTGCCAAGGAGCGAGTCGTAGCGTTGATTGAAAGTTGGATTCTCCCTGCTTCGGAGGCCGGGTGTCGTTACGGGGTACCTCACGTTACTGCACGTATGTGGTGGCAGCAGTATCGAGAAACAGGGGAAGTGGGAAGACGTGCTGACACCGGACTGTGGCGTGTGTCTACCGAAGCCCAGGACGCCGAATTGGTGAACCAGGCTAGGGAGACACCATTCCTCAGTTCGGTTCAGTTGAAACAAGTCACGAACTTTTCTGGTTGCTCGAGAACTGTTAGGAACCGCTTAAGGGAACGGGACTTCGGTCCCGCGGGGAAGCGGCCAAGAGGGGGCTCTCTGAGGATCATAGGTTAGCATTTGTCGAGGACAACCTTCGTGACTGGGGAAATGTAATTTCCTCCGAGGAGTCGGTTTTTTTCTCTGCAGGAGAGGGACGGTACGAGTGTACAGAATATATGAATGTACGCGTTCTGGACGAGTATCTGTGGTGTGTTGGGATGCATTTCTGCACGTGGCATTGGAGTTTTCCACAGGATAGAAGGTCACCTCCACGGCACAAATATCTGCATATTTGCGAGATATTATGGTTCCGTCGATGTGATAAACGTATCCGGATGGAGAAGTGAATTTTCAACGTCACAACACAAAAATAAATTGGTTCAGGAATAACTTACACAGCAGGAGGAAGTACTGGTTCTGGGATGGCCTCCTCGCGGAGCTGACCTGAACCTAATTGAAAATATGTGGGCCGAGACGAAACGTGTCATGGCAGAAAATTGGCCAGATCCACCCCCGTCCACGGCAGATGCTATCTGGGATGTGGTGATTGATGCGTGGGAGGAGGTAGCTCATTGTCCCAACTATCCTGCTACGTGGGTGGCTTCAGTTTGCGTAGATTACAAGCCCTGATAGAGAACAATGGCTTTTGGTCCTCTTACTGAAGAAAGAAAACAGCCCTTTTTAGGGCTACATAAATAATGAAGAATAAATAATCCACTGTAATGTGGATGTAAACAATATAGTGTTAAAAGACCTGCACGTTGCTAATTATTATTAAACAAAAAAAAAATAAGGAAAACGGGGAATCGAACCTACGAGCTCACGACATAACCAGCGACATCACTAAGACAGTGAGCTACTACGCCCCTGACACAAATTGGCCTAACATTGACATGTTCCGGACACCACACTTCCCATATTGTAAATATAGGATACGGTACTGCAATGGGAGAGTAAAGTTATAAATTATATATAATATTTGTGAGTTAGTATATGTTTCAACTCTATATTTCAGAGCTGTATTGAAAATAACTGAAATCGTACAAATACCAGGTGCCTCCCAAACTATGGACAACCCTCATAACTTTAAACTGTGTATGATAAATGCAGTTTTCGCGCAACAACACTGAAGCACAGGACAAGAAAAGTGTCAGAAATATTGATAGTAACATGTTTATTTTTGGATAAATTCAATCATCCTACATTTTTTAAATAAAAGTTTATAGTTTTTCACCTGAAATGAATAGAGCATGGAAGAGTGTAATAAAATTATTTTTCATTTTTTAATCTTTTGAAAGAAATAGAGTAGAAAACTTACAGCGGGTGTCAAAAGTCATTGTACATTCAAGACCGGACTTTAAGATCAAAGGCCCCTAATCAATCAACAGATTAGAGCCCCTGCTATGTAATATTAAACCAAAAACAAAAATAGCCAAATATTTATATTTGACCAAATAATAATACTAAAATAACTAGGACAGTTTGGTTAACTAGGCCAGATATGCTTTTTATTTTTTGCATTTGTTTATCTTAGGTTAGCCCAACGTATTCAATAATAATATATAGTTAATATAAGAAACAGTAATACAAATTAATAATTTTCAAGTTTTACAAATTTCGTGGGAAGCAGAAACGTAGTTGACGAAATAATGATCCATTTTTCATTTATTTTACGTCAAAAAAACAGTTAAAAACTGCGTATGACGTGCTATGGGGAAAAGTGAATTGTGTGCACATTTTCAAAATTCTGTGATCCCTACACTAAGTCATATACTACTTAAATTTTGAATTTTTAAATGGGAGAAAAAAACAAAAACTCCCATGTAATAAAATCTATTTTCAAGGATAAATAAGCAATAAATTTTGAATTTTGAAAGGGAGAAAAAATATCCCATGTAATAAAATCTATTTTCAAGGATAAATAAGCAATAAATTTTGGCTCTTATTACTTCCTGCCGCGACAACATAGAAACGATAATTTGAATAATTGTGTTTCCCACTGAATTCTAGAAGACGTGCACAGAAAATGAAGTTACATTTATGTCCAGTAGCAAAACAAGGGGCCATCTCAGCATTTGCTCAATGGATCAGGGAAACTGGACGAATAATCTGATCGAGATGGGGGTCATTGACCCGGAAGCTGTAGTACAATAGTTGTTACAGGTTGTTTATACTCATTTATACAGTCCAAATGATAAATAATGCATTATGTATCATTGTTAAAATTAATGTTTATTTTCTTGTGATGCTCAGTATAGTCTCTAATTGTATAGAAACAATTATGCAGCAGAAACGATTTCACTTGGGATTTAAACTTTTCTATTGAATTTAATCGTTTAATGTCATCAGGCTAAGTGTTGTAAAATAATGTACATATATTGTGTGTGAATTTTTTGTAATGAGCTGTTGATACTGTCACTTGATGAATATGATTTCTACGTCGAGTGTTATAGTAATAGACTTCGGCATTTTCTGAAAATATATTACCCCCCTTGAGCAAGTCATTTTTTACAAAAACCACTGATTCGTAAATAAAAAGACACGGTAATGGTAGAATTCCTAGATTAATGAAGAGCGGCTTTCATGAATCACGTGGGTGGGATTTGGTTATTATTCGTACAATTCGTTTTTGTAATCTAAACGTCTGGGAGCTATAAGATGTATATCCCCAGAATATTATGCCATATCTCAGGCGGGAATGAACATTCGCGAAGTATACACAACGAGCAGTATGAACGCTGACTGAATTTGCAAGAATTCTGAACGCGTAGCATAATGAACTTAATTTTGTGTTCAATTCATTTAAATGGACGTTCCATTTAAGGTTTGACTGAATTGAGAGACCTAAAAATTTTGTTGCCTTAACATCAGTCAATGGTACACCGTTCATTTTCAATGGAGCACAGAATTGTTTATTTGAAACGGAAAACTGCATTAAAACCGTTTTCTTTTCATTTACTATAAATTTGCTATTTCGGAAAAAAATTGAAACATCAGATATTGTACTATTTACGGTTTCTTTATTGCAAAGGATGTTCGTAACATCCGCAAAGAGAACTGTTCTTCCGATTCGTATCGTCGAGGGCATATCGTTTACGTAACGTAAGAACAAAATATGACCTAAAATCGATCCTTGAGGAACTCCACGTGCTATTGGCAGAGAGTCGAAACTGTACGTACCATACATAATGTGCCATCATTCCAGTGAGTTATTTCCACTCTCTGAGATCGTTGTTTAGGGTACCAACATAACGAACCTAGAGCAATACCACGGATTCCATATGAAGGTAATTTGGAAAGTAAAATGTCATGATCAATGACATCAAAAGCTTTTGACAGATCTAAAAATAATCCAATAGTTGCCTCGTTTTGATCCAATGATGAGGCGACATCTTTAAAAATAGAAAATATGGCTGTTTCCGTTGATTTTAATTTTCTAAATCCATGTTGGCAATCTGAAAGCGCGTCGTGTTTACTGAGAAAGGTTTCCATTTGTACGTAAAAAAGTATCTCTAATATATTTCAAAAAACTGATAGAAGAGAAATGGGCCCATCATTTTGAATTTAATTTTTGTTGCCTTTTTTCAAGAGCGGCTTAATTTTAGCTGTTTTGAAAATATCTGGAAACGTTCCGGTGCATAACGATGAATTAAATATGTGAGTTAACGGGTGTATAATGGCAAACTCACAGGTCTTTAACAAAGAATCCGTGAATTCAGCTAAACCGGACGGATATTTATTTTTTAGTTTACTGATTTTTTTGAGAATTTCATGGGAAGAAGTTTCGGACACGAACATCATATCTAAAATTTTGGGTGAACTGTCTGTTTTTGAATTTTGTGGCTGAAGACCCTGAGCGAGATCGGCAGCAATTCTCGAAAAGTATTGGTTAAAGAGACTAGCCAATATTGCTGGATCGTTCACGTTTTATTGTTATATGTTAAAACAACTTTCTCTACAAAGTTTCTGGTTGACTTGGTCGTATTCTTTATTATATTCCACATTGTTTTTGTTTTGTAATTTGAGTTCAAAATATCCTGATCGTGTTTCATGATTTTACCCTGCCTTTTGCTTGTTCTTAAGAATGATTGTATTTTTTAAAGTAGATTAGGAAATCATAAGATATGTTATGATGTTTAGAAATGAAAGAAAGAATTGACTTGTTCTTACAAGATGTCCTCTCCCTTGCGTTATCCAAGAATTGCTTTTCCGTGAAATATTTAATTTTTTTTTTGAAGAGGAAAGCAAGAGTTAAAATGAAATGAAGGAGTTGAAAAAAAAATTATATTTGTCGTTTGTATCAACCGTAATAACAACAGTATTACAAACCACTTCCCATGAATCCTGCATCAAGTAATCAATGAATAACTTTATTTTACTTTTGGTAAATAATCTAGTCTATGTGTATTATTTATTGTGTCAGTGTTCGCATTTCTTATAATGGTAAGAATTTGTCTGTTTCAACTTCATATCGAGTGGTTTTTTTTAAATTATAATTTCATCGATTGCCTTCATCGAATTTAGTATGATCCGTGTATATACATTAATTATAATGTCTAAATTGAAGGAATTAATTGAATTGAGAAAGTTTTCTTTTTCGCAAGATTTGACGCGAAAAACAATGTTAAAATTTCGACATACAGCAATGGATTCAGTAGAGCGATTGCTGACTTTGTTAAGTGTTATCTCCAGTTTTTCTAAGAACAAAATATAATCTGCAGCTCTCGTTGTTGGAGGTCTGTAGATGCAAAGTATTATCACTTTTAGCGAAGTAAAATGTACAACAGAAATTTCGAAAATACGATGTAGTACACATTTAATTCCGCCAAGGAGATAGAATCAATATTATTTCTAACGTAAATACAATAACCCCCTTCCGTAGGATGGAGGTACCATAGGTAGGACGGATGCGATCTCTCTCTCTCTCTCTCTCTCTCGCTCGCTCGCTCGCTCGCCCTCGCTCGCTCTGTCTGTCTGCTCCTCTCTCTCTCTCTCTCTCTCTCTCTCTCTCTCGCTGCTGCTCTCGCTCTGTCTCTCTCTCTCTCTCTCTCTCTCTCTCTCTCTCTCTCTCTCTCTCATAAAAGCCTGCGAGGTAAAAGTTTGGAATTTGGAAAATGGTAAGTGCACTAGAAGATAAGCAATCTTCAGTAAAGCAAAGATCATGCATTTGATTTAAATCGCTTAGTAAAGCTGCCTCGATAAACCCAGTTTTATTTGAAAGGGATTGAACATCATAATGTGGTGCAGAGTGTTTATCTTTTGCAAGTACCTACACGAATGTTTTTCTACTGCATCTAACTGTACCCACTACATATTTACTCCAGTATTACCTCCAGTGCGTGGTCGAAGGTTGTAATGTGTTCCGGCAGTGATAGGTTGTGAGGTTTTGCGTGCTTAATCTCGCTGCATAGTGTTTGTCTGTTGTACGAGTAGGGCAGAGTCGAGACCACAATGTTAGTATTTTCGGCGTCACATTGTAATTTGTTTACATGCTGTTAAGGTATAAAGTTACCGCTTAAGTTAATGTCATTCTGCTCTCCTATGATAATGACTGTGTCCTGATTGGTCAGTGTCTTCGTGTGGGTGTCCAACTCTGCAGTCACATCTGCAAACCTCCCGTTAGGTTTAAAAATAGATGAGACTAAGAAATTGGAGGGTAACTTCCTACTGAGGACAGATGGCGGCCATGGTTGTCAGCTAAAATAAGTACCTGTTATTTAGGCTCAGTAGGAATATCTTTGTTTTCAAGTAAGCTAGGATGCGCAGCTTTACGTGTTTTGGTTTTGACGCGCTTCCTAGCCTGTTTGCGTTGCTTTGTGCATGAATTTGTCGATGGTAGAGAAGGGTGGTGAGGATCAGGAAGGCGAGGAAACTCTGTTTCATAATGTAAAACACTGAATTTGTTTTGAGTTGTGACTGGATGCGGTGTCTGTGTCTTTTGTACAGTGACGGGTGCACGTTTGCTATTATTCGCAGTGTTGCCGACTTGTACCCAACCGTCTGTGTAGAGAACGACCTCTTCCAACCTTCGGATATGTTGATCTAAATTATTGTTTATGTGTGTGAAGGCTTTCAGAAGGTCGGCTTTGAGAGTGCAGAGAGTGAAAAGAGTAAAACAAGTAGTAGCCATGTCACGTATGCGTTTTAATGTATGTGATAAGAATTGGAATAAATACAAGAAAACCTAGATAAGAGCAACAAGAATCTAGCTTTATATTTTAAAAGTTTAAGATTGATGTGTATTCAGTAAATTAAAAAGTAAGATTTAATATAATAACGAGAAGGTATGCTACCAACAAAATCTATTGAAGCTGGTACTTAGATATTTGGCAATATGGCTAAGTAGAATTTCGTCCACTCGAGTGTCCTGCAGAACTGAAATTTCGAATGGTAACGCAGCGCATCCTAAATGTTTCTCTTCTCGTCGTAATAACTTTCATAAAAATAAGTTATGCATATAAATAAGACTTTTAATTACCACTTTTTACCTGGAGTTGCGAGTTTCGTTTTCTGGAATGTGGTCGACACGTGTCATAGGATTATTGCGTATCGTTTCGTAGCTTGTCAATTGAAATCGCGTCTCGTCTGGAAAGAACTCTTCCTTTTGACGGGGATCGCCTGACACCTGCGTTCGAACGTAGCGAACACTACCTGCCAATTTTTTACCGTCGCCGTCCTCATTTCAAAGTACGTTGGCGCTCTCGTCGCAGTTAAAATGTGACTCATTTTCCATGATATGTAAAACGGGTGGTCACAGTATGAGAAAAACAAGATTTACCAACAAATTCGTGTCATAGCCTAACATTAGAATAAGATATTGTGCAAGAAGAAAGCGATGTTCTAAAACTAACTTCACATATTGACTGTTCAGAATCAAGTTTATCAATTTCACAGACTGAATTAACAGTGAATGTTAATATTGCAACTAGCGCTTTTGAAAACAATATTGGGCTACATGCAATGACTGAATACTGGGCTAAGAAAGGATCTCATGATTTAGAAAATTGTGACGAAAAGTTATTCGAAAAAACAGTGCAACAGAAATCCTGATCAACTGAATTATTCTTGAAGAAAAGTCGAATTAAAGAAACTGTTCTCCGTTTCTTGCCAGTGGTTTTCCTCCCAGTACAGGAAAAAATTACTGTAAAGTGGCAGCTACTCTAAAATCTAATCTTAGCAGTGATGTCATTCACACTCATCCACAGGCCAGTCACAATGACTAGAACCATGCAACAGACCGTTTAGTGAAACATGAAATTTCTAAAGGCCTTGTAGAAACTATTACAGTTTTAGTCAGACGAAATTGTGTGTTGGGAAACACAGAATATGATTTATCAGGGAGGTCAGCAGTTGCTAGAGTAAAACCCTTCAACGAGTTGTAAGCACAATAAAGTTCCTTGCCGAATGTAGCTTATCGTTTAGAGGAGAAAGTTAAAATAGTGGATCTCCAAATATTGTAATTATTCTGGGAATTTTGTAATAATTGGCAAATTACGGTTTGTTTTTGACTACCACATTGAAAAACATGCAAAGGAACAGGACATGTAAATTATTTGTTCTGTACAAATTGTGAAGAATTTATTTCTATAATCGGCTATAAAATACTTCAGGAAACTATAAGAAGATTGAAATCATTCAAATATCGCAAAGTATCTGTTGATTATTCTCCTGACGAAGTCCATATTGATCAATTGGCAATTATAGTTTGTTTCATGGAAGGAGAAATGCCAATAGAACGGTTTCTTACGTTTTTTCTGAATTGTGGGCATGCCGGTTCTTATATTGAAAATGCCTTGATTACATTTGTGTGTGGTAATGATAAAGATTTAATTATTATCATGGTGAGTCGCATGCCTATGCATTAATATGGGGGATAAGTGAAGGGAATGAAAGTCCTTATTCTGGGAAAAATGATTTGACATTATTCGTAGTGTGCTGGTCATTCGTTAAATTTAATTGGCAAAGCTGCAGTAAATTCGTGTTTAAGAGCGCTCAAATATCTTGATTTAGTTCGTAATATATACTATTTGTTACTGGTTCTACTGAACGATATGAGTTGTGAATACAAACTTTATCAATGACTGAATCAGTTTATGTTCCAAGCAATTTAAGTGAAACACTTTGGTCATGCGGAGCAGATGCAATTACAGCTATTGAACGAAGTTATAACGATATCTGTTCTTGCGGAGATCAGAGATGATTTTGAAAACGGAATTAATTATAAGAGTTCAGTCTCAAGGTTTGTTAAAACAACTTGACAATCTTTAAATTTGCATATTTTCTGTATTATAGACTGATATATTAGAGAGATTCTATGCAACTAGCAGATCTTTGCAAAATCTAAATAGTTATTTACTAGATGAATGTGGCGTCGCCATTGCTTTAAACTTTCTTCAGTTTAGATGCTTTGTCAGCGTTGCAAACTGACCACTTAAATTTTGCAATTATTTTGTGATATTAAGCACATTTCTACCTTTGGCTTTCCTGTACTTAGGTAATGTAATTGTTTCATAAAATAGACTTAGTCAAGAGTTATTTCGAAATATTTTTCTTTCAATTTGTTGGAGTACATATTTTTAAAATCAATTTGAAAACCACACGACCGTTGTCGGCAAACGCGCATGTATCTGTTGCACCACTGAGTCACTTGGTTTATCCTGATTTGTTACATAAAAATGATCGTCTTCTCGATAATTTTTGAAGACATAACGCTGATCCCCGCAGCGCAGACGCTGCGATCGGCTCGATGACACCGCTACGCTCTTCTCGCAGACGTGCACCCACGCCGTCTGATCCGGGGAACTCAATAGGCACACCACTTGTTTAGTTCACTTTTTGTGAAAGGAAATTCTTTGTTTTTGTATTCTCGAATTCTATGTCGTCTATGTCTTCCTGTACGTCTTTTTCAACGCCTTTCTCTACGTCTTTCTCTATGTTTACGTCTTTCTCTACTTCTTAGAAATGGGCTTAACAGCTTTTCTTCAATAACTTACCACAATAACAGTTGACTCGTAATAGCGTTATTAATAACAGTTGAAAAATAACAGGTCCATGATCAGCAACCTAACATGGCCGTCTGCTAAGAGTTAAATCACTTGTGGTGACTGCCAAGAGATAAACCGCGCAAAATGAATAACGTTGATAGTAGCATCGTAAAGCTTGTGCAGCTACCTTACGGCGCTTGCTTGCACTTCTCCAAAAATATTTGGGAAGAGAAGCAGCTGTTATGAACGAGATTGGATGAATTGCTAAGGAAGAATAGTAATTCATATAATGTGTAGCAAATGTGTATAGAATATTACTAAAATAAAAGTGATTCGTGATTCGGGTCCAGATTACAAATATTCTTTCAAATACACTACTTGTACGTAGTGAAGTGACGAATGCCAAAAATAATGAGGAGAAACTGTGCTTTTTTTACCTGTAGCTAGAGTGATAATGACTGTTGCATATCAAATATTATAATGCTAGTTAGTTATTTGACCGTAACTAATTTTATTTTATCGGACCTAGAGAAATATTTGTTGATCTTACATAAGCAGCAGTGGGACAGAAATAAGTTAACAAACATATTGGACGGATTTAATTTAAAGGATAAACTTCTCATTGTAGTTATAAATAAAATATACAAATATTGTGACACATGGTGTGTAATAACAATGAATTATGTATTCTATAATTTGAACACTGGTTAATCACGATTGATTAGCTGCAGTGAAGCTGTTATCGTACAAAATGGTTCCCACAAAAGCTGGTAAGAGTTCGGATTTAGCCAAGTGTATTGCAGTACTATGACTTTCGGCCGATAACAGCCAATAACAGGATAAACGAAATAACTGTTATTTTGCGTAACAGTTACAAACCTTAACTGTTAAGAAATTACAGTACAGCTATTAAGGGCACATCCCTACTACTTCTACATCTTCCCCCACGTCTACGTCTTCCTCTACGTCTATATTTGTCTCTATGTCTACATCTTTCTCTACAAAGGTACTGGATTTTAATCAAATCCAACTACATAGATCTATTTGGTGGCGTTGGTTTAAATCTCGGCATATTCACCAAGATCGCAGAGCCAAAACAGGAAAAAACACGTTTTTGGTAAATTCATAGAATCTTGTAGCAAGTATGCCACTTGTAATCTTGAAGTAATGTATGTCACACTTTTACCACATGTGGCATACAATACTTTTTAGATATACTGACTGACTTTTATATTATTTCATTTTATTCATATATATAAATCAATTGTACATCAATGAAACAAATTTGACCAGTACGAAACAATCGAAACATTGATCAAACTGACAGAAAATTCAAAGTACATGGTAATAGGAGGTGAAAAAGAAACGTTCGGTGAAATCCATTGAATTAAGGAGCAATTCTCAAAACTGAGCTATCGCAAAGAGACAGATTTATTATAGGAAACTTTATTCCTGTTCTTGATAATCTTTCTTTGTCACTGAATGACAGAATATCATTATATACATCGTTTGCATATAATATGCGTACAACATTATATGCAAACGATTTGGATTCCTCAGCTGCAAAGATCTAGAAGAAACGAATGAGCTATCTGAAAGTGCAAAACGACTTCTCTATATACTACATGAAAGTGATCTTGAATTAAATCTCGCAAATAACTTAGTGCAGTTCTCGAAAGTTATAAAAATACATAAAGATGAGTATGATAGCGAAATAGATAAATAATTGTTCTTTTATAAAATTTTACTCAATAATTTTAAAGCAACTTTTCTAAATGTAGAAATTCTTTTTCAAATATATTTAGTGTTAAAGGTTTCAAAACGTAGTAACGAAAGGTCGTTTTCAAGTTATTAAAAAATCGATTGCGCACAAATATGATTGAAAATTGTCTCTCTCACCTTATTGGAATGAGTTTAGAGTACTGTTTTACGCGAAATTAATTTCACTGATGTCATTGCAAAATGTGTTCAAGAAAAAGAGCAGAAATTTCATATCCCATAGATTGTTATATTTATGTGAAAACTATTTGACCGGCAGAGAAGGGCACGGAGGGGCCTGCTACCCCAAGTCGGTGGAGTAAGATTGCAACATTTTGATGTACCTGCGGAAGATTGTGGAAGTGACGTGCGCTTGGCAGTATACAGGCCCGGTGTTAAAGTGTGCAGACTGAACCAGAAACGTGTTCTCTCTCAGATACGTTTGGGCATCAGAGATATACCGTTAATAAAGGTTTTCAGAGAGCGTTATAAGTAACACGATCGTTGATATTTTCGGCCAAAATCGTAGTTATAATGCAGTCTAGTGTGCGGAGAAGGCGGCGCATGGAGTACAATAGAATTTGGTTTACTGAGCTCTAGAGGGTAATTTTGATGATTGTGGCCATCTAACTTTAGATTAGAGGATGCAAAATATGTGGAGGATGGGTGATTTGTTGAACTTTAAATCCCACTAGTGTGTCAAGTGTGTTTTTGAGTTTGGGTAGATGCCAAGTTATCGTTTCGCTACGCATTTCTAAGTTGGGGCAATGCGGCTTCGACCTTCGTCCTTTGTGATTTACATACAACAACTTTGAGTTTGTGCATCGCATAATTTCCAACGCAGACACAGAAGATGTCTCATATTCGAACAATAACTTTATTTAACCATGGCCATTTAACCACTATGACCAAACTCGTGCAGCCGGGAAGAGGTTTTCTGCGAAAATAATCTAAACTAAATGTCTCAGTTTACTACATAAATTGAAATTAGGCAAGGGACTTGTGACGTTGCGACATCACTGTGAGAGAAATGGGGAAGAGAAAATGGTGAACGTGACTGTTGAGAGAGATACAAGGTGAGGAAATTCAAAGAGGCAATTGAAAGGTAGAAAATGTCACAGATTTGCTTACAAATAGCAAAAAGTACAACGTAATCCCTGATGACTTACCCTTTTTCAAATATCGTGTGTGCAGCATTAGACTGTTTAACAACCTGACCCTACACGTTCAACACACAGTAATTAGAGTTGGTACACACATGTGACGTGGACCGGACTTCTCGTACCAAGATGGTATCCCTGTTTAATCCACTTAAAGCACAAGTGTGCTTTGTATTACAATGATCTATACACTGCAGTCCGATTCCGCGAACCCCTTGGAGTCCCCTCAAAGTTCCTTACCACAAATTGGATTACTGGCCATGATGAATGCTTGAGCAGAGCGTTCTTTATCCCCCGGCTTCTCCGTTCGCCCTCTTTCCTTTCGGGTGTATTGACGCTTTGTGATGGATTATGAACGATGAAAATGACTCAGAGGAAGATGAAAGGAAATTCTCGAGCACGTCACACGGAAGAAGGGATGACTTGATGACCAGGGCAAAGGAAGTGCAGTGGACGGGAAATTGTAGTGGACACCTCGCACTGAAGGACGGGGAGGAGGAAGTATTAAAGAAGTAGAGCGATGGAAAATTGATGGATTGGGGTCTCCCTGCCTCGGAATATGGCCGCTGGAGGGGCCGCGGAGGGCGAGCGGCGAGGGGTCTATGCGAGGCGGAGCTGGAGGTACGAAGGACGGTGGCAGGTTGCAGACAGTGGCCATTTCATGATCACCACTTTCCATTCTAGAGCGTTCGAAAATCGGATTTATTTTATTAATTTCAACTCCTTATTCATGTACTGCAGTATTTTTGGAAAAGTACAGTCAAAAGCGGCAATATTGATAGCCTCGTCAATAACCCTTCTGTTACTGAATGTGCGCCATTACTGAAATTGATTAGTTAACTATTTACCGCACAACAGTACTCCAGTTGATTAAAAAAGCATGTAATATGCACTGCTAAGATCTCTTTAGTTGATTAAATTCATCGCATTGAAAAAAAAACTTCATTCAATTACTTGGAATTCCAATAAGCGTATGAGAACATTAAGACCACAACTTCTGAAAGAGATTGCATTTCTGTGGTATTTGTGCGTAAGTGTTAACACTGAGGTCGAAAGTTAGTTGACGTAGGCAAACGTTGAACCCATTGAAGATCGCAACGAAAATATCACTAGTAGAGTTCTATTGTTCTCATGACCAGAATGTGAAACCAAATAGAGAAATGTCACAAAAAGGTAGCACATTCCGTCTCGTTTCATAAATCGCACATTTAGAATGTAATTTAAAGTAGAATTTTATTTTTTGTCTGAAATTGTGTGGTAATGTATAATTACAGTGATCCAAGAGAATTTGAGTAATACGTTTCCGTATAGGAGACTGGCATAAATTGTGTCCGTTACAGATATTGCTACTACATTTATTGAACCTCCCGCGAAGAATCAAATTCACATAAATATAAAGATAAAAGTTTTACATTATTTTCATTACGTTTATTTCAAATAAGAAAATAAACCCAATGAGTCATTTAATATTAAGCCTCTAAAATTTAACTCCATAGAATCGCTTCATATTCTATCCAGAATTATTTCTCTAGCATGGTTACCTGAAATCCGCGATTTGATTTTTAGTTTATTTATTTTTATTCATTTATGATAAATACAGGCAATCACCCAACTGATACATAATTAGGAAACGGACTGAGTCCAGAAATAAAAAATACATATTTACATATATACTAATATATAAATACACAGTCATATATTCAAGCGAGTTACGCAATTTTAGCACCTCCTGTAATTTTTGAACGGTTGAAGTTATTGCAATGCAGTTTCCAAGAAAGTGCACAAGGGAATGGGGTAATTGATGCTTGCATTCGTTTCAATTTATCACTTGTATTTTAAGAGATATTGAGATAACTTTGTTTTTATCAAATTGAACTATACATATTTTGTTCTATTATGACAAGCGTAAAAAGGCGACTACAATGATATACATATTGTCATATGTTAGATAAGCATTTTTTGAGTAATTTTTACCTTTTTTGTGCGACTCGTGTGGATTTGAAATGTAATAGTGTAAATGTAATTAGTGCGATCTCAGAAGATGACCTTCATGGCATTTACGTATTTAGGGAACAATTGTAAGAACACGAGTTTCCATGCTTTTGACTCGATAAGCAATGGTCTCAATCGACTTGCATTCTGAAGGTAGTTTCAAATAGCATTGTGGTGTCAGGGTCGGATGGAAAAAGAGTGCCGCTAAATGCACGTTGCGTTTGCAAAACGACTTGAAGAGTAGATTTGTGAGGGAACGGCGAAAATATTGACTCTCAAACAAATGTGACTTGTCAGGACGAACTAATTTCTTATAAACAATTGCATACTCGTATCTCGATAATTAAAGGAGATACCGCCGATCAGATTGTGGAATTTTGCATCTCGTTTGAAGACAGTTTAGAGAAAACAATAACAAAATTTGCAATATTTGAAAATTTATAAACAATTTTCAATTTTCGCAATTCTGAAGTCGGAAGAGTTGCCTGATGTCCCAGAACCGAAAACTGCGAATTAACAATTTTGCAACAATTAAACATTTTATAAACGATTTCGAAACGTGTGCTGTACGGACCGGGAGGGTCCTCAATTTGTCTCCGAGGTGAATATTGCAAAATAACAATTTTGACTAGAGATGCTAAATTATTACTAAATACCTAGTTTAATTGTTGCAAAAACGTTAAATTTGGTAAACCCGGATACTTAAACACTAATACTCCAAAACTTCCCACCTCCAAACATTTTCCCGATCCTGGAGCCGCCTTCGCACACTTCATTTCTTCGACTGGGATTCGTAATATTCGTTCACATACTTAAGTTGTTTTGCATTAAAATTAATTCAATTGTTTTTTCCCAAGTAAATCTGGATTATGTGAAAAATGTAATTAAACATTTTTCAAATCCACTAATTCTATTGCATGTCCTGAATACATTTATGTCGTAATGTATAATATTATCTTTATTGATGTATTTCATGTAGGCCATCGAATGGTTGCACTAGGACGCAATGCGACATTCCCGCCCCCTTGTGCCTTCTGCGCCAATACTCTCAACCCTTGGGATAAACACGGCTATCATACGGAACGTTCATGCTAGATATCATGATTGGGTGAAATCCGGCCTATCAGCTTCTCAGTCGTTGGCAGTTGGTTGAGATTGTTCTTTTGTAATAGTTAACTATGAAAGAATCAGATGGCATTGATCTCCATACAGTGCTGCCAGAAAGTGCAGAAGTACTGGGACTTCAGAAATTGGATGTACTCATTTTACGTGACGGCGACGGTACATACAATCTCATTATCCAATAACTTACATACAAATTTTACTTCATCGTATTTCCTTTAGAACTTTAATCTAGTAATATTCAGAAATGATGTCACTAAACTGTAATCATGACTGATTCTTTCTGAGGGCAATCTTCCCCTTTGTGCTGTATATTTCTAATTTTCAAACCTTGTTATCATGAACAGGCAACCATACCGGAATGCTAATATTTGTTGCCAATATTTTCATGTAAAACATGATTTGATCATCATTATTGATCATTAACTACTGAATACTACCAAAAATAATGTAATTTTATCATCATCATCATCATCATTATTATTTTTATTATTATTATTATTATTATTATTATTATTACTTATCTTTACTACTCTAAACAACGCGATTTTGGGCATCAGTTATGCCTATGTGCGCCTGGTTTGTCCCTTATGAAAGAAATTCAGTGGTATAACGGTTCAGATTTGATTTTATGGTTCGGGAATTTACTTTTCTTCACATGTTATTTGCTCATTTTCATCCCAAGTTTGCTTAGGACCAGCAGCAAGAGTTTTGTTCATCTTGGAAACCCCTCAGAAATCCATCAACACTATAAAAGGTATGAATGAATCGCTCCGGATGGAAAATAAAAATGTTTGTAACCTATTTATTACTTCCTTGTATACATAAAATAAAGTATTATAACACTGCTAGCATTGTAATTCTAATTGTAGTGTAACTATAGTAGTGTAATGTAATCGATCTGGCTCAGTGAATTTGAAACAGATCTATTAAATTTTTACTGTGTCGTATATTACTTACGTAGTATAAGGGGAAAAGTTGTAACACAGCAGTGAAAAGTTCCTCTACTGCAGTGAAAAGAACCTCTGCTATAAACACAGGGAGACTCAAGCGATCTACTATGTGCAAGTGGAATCGGAAACTTTCGAGGATCTTCGCTGTTCTCTATCCCACTCTGATTATGCGAACTTTTTCATCCGTGTTTACCAAAGTGGAATGGGAGAGTGGAATGTGAGAGTGGAATGGGACAGTGGTCCCAAAAACTACGAATAAAATCCGTGATGGTAGCGGATTTCTTGTGGAACTCCATAATTAATAAGGGTAAACAATTATCAACCACAATAGTTTTACTCGTAATATAAATAATTTATACAGCATTTTGTACAGACATGTTTCGGAAGCAATTATTTTCCCATCATCCGTGGTAATGCAGGGAAGAAAAGCGAACAACCCATATTTATCAGAAATAATGAATCTACAAACTTTATAATAAAGGACATAAATGGAAGTAGTTAAAATACAAAATGAAAATTGAAATACGACGGAATCAGACACCCAACTATCATCGATTTCACACGTAAGTGAAAGGGGAAAATATCCCGGTGCCATGTTGTGTAGTATACCGTGTGGCCCACCTAAGATGTTCCCTTCAATTTTCTCCTGAACCGTTCAGATTCTGAGATGCGGTTTTCACTAAAACTACTATATGCAAGGGGCACATATGGCCATGCATAATATTATTCTATTGCATTTTTTATTGCAGAGATATTGACCCAACTTTGATTTTTTAAATGGAACACTATAGATTTTTTTAGCTCATCGTAACAAGCGTTAAGAGACGAGGTAATAAATATGCATATCGCCATATGTTACATAACAAAAATTTCGAGAAATTACGAGTTTCAAAGACGCACGCCGACTGCTTGTTTCCCTAATCTGAACGAGAAATTCCGAGTGATATGCGGAGAGGCCATTACTTTCCGCTGCGTCGACCCTGCGGTAACGGTTTTCAGTCTTTCAAAGAGGAAACATTTTGTTTCTGACAGCACACGCATTTATTAATTCAGAACATGTTCACTCTCCAATCTTCCCTTGCTTTCTCTACGGTTAATAATTCAAATATTTTCTCAAATCTTGTAGTATTTCATTAATTAAAAAATAGTACCTTCTGGCGTACAGGTTTGCTCTGAACATGGCTATGGGTGAATACATTGCCTCCAGGACTGAGAGGGTGAAGTCTTAAAGAGCAAATCGCGGGTTTTCGTGAGTTCCTTTGCACATTGCATCACTACATTTACCGCAGGGTCGACGCAACGGAAGGGAATGGCCTCGCTGCATATCACCCGAAATTTCTCGTTCAGATTACGGAAACCAACGGTCGGCGTGCGTCTTTAAAACTCTTAATTTCTCGAAAATTTTGTTATGTAACATATGGCGATATGCATATTTATGAACTCGTCTCTTCACGCTTGTTATGATGAGCTAAAAAATCTATAAGGTTTCATTTAAAAAATTAAAGTTAGGTCAATATCTCTGCAATAAAAAGTGCAATAGAATAATATTATGCATGACCATATGTGCCTCTTGCATATAATAGTTTTAGTGAAAACCGCATCTCAGTATCTGCAACGGTTCAGGAGAAAATTGAAGGGAACATCTTAAGTGGGCCACACGGTATAAGAGTCACCGACTAAAGGGAATTGAAGGGATGAAACAGAACAATGGAGAAGTTACGCAATAAAGAGTGTTAATATGGGTCTGCATTTTGTCTGTGATAGCTCATTGAGACTTATTAAATCTGGGTTTTTGAATACTTTTAAAACTTTAGAAGTTTGTAAAATATTAATTCTATTGCTTTTATTTTGTGACTGGAGGATTTTGAAATTTATATCCGTCAAAATAGTAATTTTGTTGAGTAGGATGGTTAAACAGGCAAGTGTTAAACTTGTATAATTTTAGACTATAAGATATTAGTTGACAGAAATAATTTTTTGAGGAAATTAATTGTTTTGTATGCTACATTGATTACGTTAAAAACGTAATCATTTTTACATCACATTTTTGGAAAACTTGCCCTACTCTTTAGATATAGAAGCGATTTATAATACTGTTGATACAAACGACAAATATAATTCTTTTTTTTTCAACTTTTCATTTCATTTTAACACTTGCTTTCCTCTTCAAAAAAGAAAATTAAATATTTCACGGAAAAGCAATTCTTGGATAACACAAGGGATTAGGACATCTTGTAAAAAAAAATTCTTTCTTTCATTTCTAAACGTCATGACGTATCTCAAGATTTCCTCATCTACTTTAAAAAATACAAAACATTGTTACGAAAAGTCATAAGGCAGGCCAAAATCATTAAAAACGATCAGGATATTTTGAACTCAAATAATAAAAAAAAAAAAAAGTGAAAATAATAAAACATACTACCAAATCAACTAGAAACCTTGTAGAGAATGTTGTTTTAAAATATAACGACATAAATGTGAACGATCCGGCAATAGTGGCTAGTCTCTTTAACCAATACTTTTCAAAAATTGCTGCTGATCTCACTCAGGGTCTCCAGCTACAATTCAAAAACAGACAGTTCACCCAAAATTTCAGACATGATGTTCGTTTCCGAAACTTCTTCCTATGAAATTCTCAAAATAATCGGTAAACTAAAAAATAAATATTCGTCCGGTTTAGATGAATTCACGGATTCTTTGTTAAAGACCTGTGCGTATGCCATTATACAGCCGTTAACTCACATATTTAATTCATCGTTATGCACCGGAACGTTTCCAGATATTTTCAAAACAGCTAAAGTTAAGCGCTTATTATAATTACGCTCTTGAAAAAAGGCAACAAAAATGAAATTCAAAATTATCTGCCCATTTCTCTTCTAGCAGTTTTTTTTAAATATATTAGAGAACCTTTTTTACGTACCAATGGGAACCTTTCTCAGAAAACACGACGCGCTTTCAGATTGCCAACATGGATTAAGGAAATCCAAATCAACGGAAACAGCAATATTTTCTTTTTTTGAAGATGTCGCCTCATCATTGGATCAAAACAAGGCACCTATTGGATTATTTTTAGAACTGTCAAAAGCTTTTGACGTCATTGATCATGACATTTTACTTTCCAAATTACCTTCACATGGAATCCGTGGTATTGCGGTAGATTGGTTATGTTCGTACCTTAAACAACGAACTCAGAGAGTGGAAATACCTTACTGGAATGATAGAACATTATGTTCATACCTTTGAGACTCTATACCCATTGTACGTGGAGTTTCTCAAGGATCGATTTTAGGCCCTATTCTGTTCCTACTTTACGTAAACGATATGCCCTCGACGATTCGAAACGGCAGAACGGTTATCTTTGCGGATGATACGAACGTCCTTTGCAATAAAGAAACCGTAAATAGTACAATATCTGATGTTTCAAATTGGTTCCGAAATAACAAATTAATAGTAAACGAAAAAAAACGGTTTGAATGCAGTTTTTCATTTCAAATAAACCATTATATGCTCCAATGAAAATGAAGTGTACCATTGACTGATGTTAAGGCAACAAAATTTTTAGGTCTCTCAATTCAATGAAACCTTAAATGGAATGTCCATTTAAATTAGTTGAACACAAAATTAAGTTCATTATGCTACGCGTTCAGAATTCTTGCAAATTCAGTCAGCCTTCATACTGCTCGTTGTGTATATTTCGTGAATGTTCATTCCCGCCTGAGATATGGCATAATATTCTGGGGAAACACATCCTATAGCTCCCGGACTTAGATTACAAACACGAATTGTACGAATAATAACCAAATCCCACCCACGTGATTCTTGTCAGCCTCTCTTCATTAATCTAGGAATGTTACCATTATCTTGTCTGTTTATTTGCGAATCAGTGGTTTTTGTCAAAAATGACGCTTAAGGGCGGGAATATATTTTCAGAAAATGCCGATGTCTATTAGTATAACACTCGACGTAGAAATCATATTCGTCAGGTGACGTATCAGCAGCGCATTACAAAAGATTCAAATACAATACATGCAGATTATTTTACAAGACTTTGTCAGATGACATTAAAGGATTAAATTCGATAGAAAAGTTTAAATCCGAAGTGAAATTGTTTCTGTTGCATAACTGTTTCTATACAAAAAGGAAAAAATTAATTTTTTAATGTATTTTTCCTTGGATTGCCTAATTCTAAACAATATGTAAAAAGTATTGTATCACAGCTTCTGGGTCAATGACCCCCATCTAGATCAGGTTTTTCGTCCAGTTTTCCTGATTGATTGAGCAAATTCTGAGATGGCCCCTTGTTTTGCTTCTGGACGTAAATGTAACTTCATTATCTGTGCACGTCTTCTGGAATTCAGTGGGAAATATAGTTATTGAAATTATCGCTTCGATGGTGTCGCCGAGCGTATTATTCCGAAGGACAACGTGGATATGAGCCCAAAATTTATTGCTTATTTGCCACTGAAAATAAATTTTTATTACATGGGAGCTTTTTTCATTCATTCAAAATTCAAGAGTATATGACAGTGTAGGGATCACAGAATTTTGAAAATGTGCATACAATTCACTTCTCCCCATAGCACGTCATACGCAGTTTTAACATTTTTTGACGTTAAATAAATAAATAAATAAATAAGTAAATAAAAAATAAAAACATAAATATATATACATATTATATATATATATATATATATATATATATATATATATTACACGGGCTGTTCCATTTGAGAGAAGTTGGGAATATGTCGAAAATTGTGCATCGGATCAAGAAATGCGGGTAATGAACGTTCGTAACGACGGGGGCTATCCAATTATTCCAAACTCTATTGATTGTTTAGTGATTCCAGGCGCGTCAACAGCTAAGGTCATTAGTCCCGTAAATGTGGTGCGTATTTTTTCTCGAGAGGTGGCGGAGATCTTGCCTCGATGGACGGTGAGATCTGGCCCCGATTTACCGACGGTTAACGGGATTTTCTGCAAACCAGGTATCTCCCACCAGCGAGGCACTTCCCCAGACGGGACAAGCTCGAAACTCCCGACCGGTCTCCCGGCGTGTATAGTAGTGAAACGCATGTTAGTGTGTATGAATTTCAGGGGTGAGGATAGGATAAGGAAGTGGAACGAAGATCGCATGCAGTCCGTCGTCCGTTTTTTTGGGTACTGCTCGGGCATTCGCCTGGTATTCATTGGAGAAACCACTGAAAATTTGTAATCGGAGCATCCAGACGCTAGAAGTCCCCTCCAGACAGACTGAATTTGCTCTAGCTAGAATCGAAAATCCTGCCATCATCAGGACTCGAACCTAGAACCTCCCGGTCAAAGGTACTGCTCTGACATCAGATGGCCTGAGTCACCGCTTCCGGTACCAAACTCGATCCCCCACCGCTACTCCCGGAGTGGGGGTGGAAGAAAATAAAAAATGAATGGGAACCTGCATTTTTTATTGCAGATGAAGATTTTCTGAGAAAAGACACGTAACTTTTGTATTTAACGTTTTTCGAATTTCGTGTTAGATGGCGATGTAATTGACAAAAATAAAAATAACCAAAAAAATTTAAAAAATGAGATTTTCTGGACAAATACACATCAAATTGATAAATAAAAAGTACGTGTTCAATAATTTCAAGAAGCTACTCAATGATACCAAACATCGCAGTGTGGTTATCAAAAATAAAAAAACACGTTTAGCGTGACCCCTTAAGAACGACGTGGATGTAGTGGTATTGTGTTCCCTTAGGGTGCTTGTTTGAAGTGAGTCTCTTCGCCTCTCACCAACGGGCTGCTTGTTTCAGGTGAGTCGCCTCGGCTCTCACTCAGCAGCATGCTTCTTTAGAGGTGTTCGGTGTCATTGAGTAGTTTCTTGCGAATTACTGAACATGATTATTTTATTTAATGTCGAGAAAATCTCATCTTGAATATGTTTTTGCTTATTTTGATTTTTGTCGATTATAGCGCCATCTATTACGAAATGCAAAAATCGTTTGAAACCAAAGTTACGAATTTTTTCTGGAGAATCCGAATCTGCAATAAAAATGGGGGTTCCCCTTTCACTATGGAGTAGGGATGGCGGTCGAGTTTAGTATCATTAGATGGTCCGCGTAGATACGAAGAACTTTTATTACCCAATTTTCTTGATTCGAAGCTCACTTTCGAGATAATTTCTCCAAACATTTGAAGAAACATTTGTTGCTGTTTGGAAGTACTTATGTAGATTCAAGTAGTATTATATTGCATAGCAGTTAAATTTAATGAGAAAATTTATGCGCTGTTGCAACACCAGTAGTTATATTTCGTGGACGTTTTCAATAACATCAACACAATGTATTAGCATCCTTCTCAGAAAGACAAAAAACAAAAATATTCATCGTTCGAGAGGAAAACTGATTCATATCTGTGGAATGAACATTGGATGAGTCACGAGTGAAATTAGAACTTAGTGAAGAATATTTCTCAGATCGTATTTCTTAATGCTTACATTTACGGAATTTTAGTCTGTGAGATTCATAATCTGTGACGTGTTGAGGTACAAAATACACAAAAAACAATAGATGAACCTTCATCCCCACGGCGGAAATGAAACATACAACCACAATTAAAAGGCATACTGAATTGCTACCCTTTCTACAGGCTTCCTTAACGAAGGTCAAGGGAACCATTTATTACATAGTTGAAAGTTGATGTGAGAAAGCAATGTTTTTTGAAGATCTTCAGTAAAAAATTCAATAGGTGTGACTCTAATCTTGGACTCTTAAGGAGAATTACTCAAGTCTATCATGCTGGTAAAAAAATAAACTCCAGAATAATTCACATTTTGTAAATTTGAAACTGTGAATTAAATTTGAATTTAATTTTATATGATTGCTATAATTATAGTTCTTATTAATATTATTACTATTATTATTATTATTTTTATTATTTTTATTATTAGCCTTTATAATGGCTCATGAGCAGCGTACTAGCTTCCCGTGCTGTGGTCCTGGTTCGACTTCTGGTCGAGACAAAATAGAGTTGTAGCTTTCCTTTAAAATTGTCCCAGTTTCTGTAGCTGTGTGGGGAAGAAAAGCTCAAGCACGCGGATTGTGCCAGTTACGGTGAAGGGAATACGTAATGTTCGCCTCATGTCGCTCTTACCCCCAAGCATGGGGGACACCGGTAGCTGGCCAGTGAAGGCGGACTATGGACCCAAAACGCCAAAAACAATACAATTATTACTATTGCTGAGTGCACAGCTGACTTTGAAGTTGGCGCGCGGGCACGAAACGACACGCACTCAATATTGAAGTATACGCAGCAGCGAGGCACTACCCGTTCCACGGGACATCTAGCCACGAGAGTGAGTTTGGGGCAGCATCGGCAACCATTATTTAATGGGCGGCCTGACGCCCAGAAAGACAGAATAGTTAGTTGCTGAGATTCAGTGGGCTTAGAGACTGTTATTGTGACCGCAGCGCTGACCACGAGTAGTACTGTTTTTCCACTAGATAAAAGTGGTTAAAACCATTGTTAGGCCGGTAATGGAATACGGAATTAGTTGTTGGGATACGTAAACAGTAGGACTTAGAAAGAGCTTAGAGAAGATATAGAGCGGCAAAATACACATTCCGGTTGAACATACGCAGGTATTAGAAATGATTATGAATGCATTAGAAATCATTAGAACACTGCCATATGTACTGTACTTTTCCGCAGACGGAAAAGGGCACGACTGCGCTCTGTGTAAATCTTATATTGATGGCTCTGTATGGCAGGAAATTCGGGGAAGGCTAGATATACCATATAATTTAAATAGAGTTTTGATCACAAATATAAAACAAGAACAAGAATACAAAGAACGAACATACACAAATTCTCCTTTGTAAACAGAACAATAGTAGGTTGGAACGATTTGCCTGCGAAAGTTTGTGAGCCCTTTGTGTTTGAGATCATCACCAGTCGCCAAGCCTCAAAATTGTCTTTCCGGATTATCCGATTCAGAACCAAGACTAAACGCACTTGCAACTGGTTGTTAGTGTTCCAGGGCGGTTAGTGTAGCGTCCAAGATTTCCGTTACTTGACAAGTCAATCCTAAACGCATTTGGTTAACACCTTACACATAAACGTGCGCCGCAGCCCAAGCGCCGTCGCACAGCTCTGTGCGAGATCGTCGCAACTCCTGCCGCTCGTAAAAGCGTCGAAGCTCCACGAAGCCCCAAGCTCCCTCGCTCTCGGAGCACCATCTCAGGCACCTGCGCACGCGCCCCGGGCCTCGCAAAGAACGACGCCTCGCAGCAGCCCTGCCAGTGTGCGTGTCTGGGAGCGGCGAGGGACGCTAAAGAGCACACTATTTCTTGTATTTTTACATCAATTACGTTATATTATAATACAAGTTGACTCCTTGCGAACATTCTCCACATTTGCATGTTATCAGCGACAGTAACTTCAATTGAGGTCGCATTGATACAGCACATCTCTGTGAGTTGCGAGTCAACACGCAAAAATGTTTGTCTGGCCTATCATTTGAACTGTTTTTATTTGAAGCGTATATGTGTCTGCTGTCAATGTTCTTTTACGAGTACATTATACTACGGTGGGGATTAGACATTTTAGATTCCCTGAAGCTTCCAAAAAAACTCCGCCAGCGGTGGGCATTGGGGGGATCGAGTACCTCAGCAGCCGCCGTGCCGGTGCCAAGCTCGGGAAAGGAGGATCGTTTGATGTTGGGCCAGCTCTCCATCGTCTGTAAAAACCATACTCTCCTCAACGCCCAACAAAGCAGCCTCGGAATATAGAATCGGATTTCAAACGACCCAGGCAAAGTAAAAGGAATCTGAACTGGAACATTTGATGATGGAACGTGAAAACATTACAACCAGGAAATCTGCATGAGTTAGTGGATCAAATAGTGAAAACTCAGTTAAATATTGTAGCTTTGCAGGAACGAAGATGACCAGATTGGAAGTATAACTTTATTCTACATGATAGCGGCTCAAGATTCAGAAAGGGTCTATCAGAAACCGGTTTTCTGGTGGAAAAATCATTACACAACATTATAATAAATTTTATACCGATCTCTGAAAGATTAAGCAGAATAGGACTGAAAGGCAAATATAATAATCGTACGTTAGTGAATGTGCATGTCCCAACAAATGAGCAACTTGATGAGCTGAAAGAAATCTTTCACGAGGAGTTCCAAAACGCCATAGATCAAGTACGTAAATGTGACACACATAGTTTTATGTGAATTCAATGCACAATTAGTTAAAGAGAAAGAATTTCAGAATGTGACAGGGAACAATTCTATGCACGACATAACAAACCAAAATGGAGAGTTGTTATGTGGGCTACCTGAAAGTAATGACTGAATTATAGCAAGCACGAGATTTCAACACAAGGAGATACTTAAGGGAACTTGGGACTCTCCCGACCAAAGCACAGTAAATCAAATTTGCATGTTATGATAAATAGATCTAAAATAGACTTAATCAAGGATGTCAGATCCCTGCGTGGCCCAAGTATAGATTCTGACCACTTTCAAGTGAAAACCATTATACAACAAACGGTTTTTAAAATATACGGAATAAAGCTGACTAAAGTGGAAAAGTGGAACATAGAAAACATCCAGAACCCAATGAAAATAAAGCAACATAAAAGAGTGATGCAAGATCACTTAAAAGATAAAAGAGAGGAGATAATAGAGATAGATGATGATTGGGAAAACTTGAAGAAACTAATAACAGAGACTGCGGAGGCAGTTATAGGGAAGAGTCAAACTAAAAAAAAGGAATGAATAGAGGGATAGAGAGTTTACCGATGCTATTCAAAAGGAAAACGAAAAAAGAAAGCTTTACAAGTGAAGACAAGGATAAGCCACGAAGATTATAGAAATGAAAGAACAAACGCAAACATATTATGCAGAAAAATGAAGGATTGGATTAATGCGAAAATCATAACAATGAATGACGATTATAAACGCAATGAAATGGGGACGTTTTTTGGTGAACTAAGAAATAGTAAGAAAATAATGATGGGGCAGATAAACTCATGTAAAGATGAACAGGGCAGAATGTTGATACAAGAAGCACAAGTTCTAGAAAGGCGGAAAGCTTTCTTTATAAAAGTATTTAATCCTTCACATAAAATAAATGAACTGCGGCAAAATAATCAGATATTATTTAAAGCTGATACGTCAGAAGATGAGATGAAGCCTACCTTTAATGAGGTATGTTACATTATCAAGAACCTGAAACAAAACAAAGTATCTGAAACAGATAACGTCCTGACAGAACTGATTAAATATGAAGAAACGAATCTTAAAAAAGAAATACATAAATTAAACCTGAAAATATGGCAAGAGGAAAGAATGGCAACACAGTGGAATGAAAGCATTATGTGCCCAGTATTCAAGAAAGGTGACAGAAGTGAATGCAAGAATTACTGACCAATTGCATTGTCAAACATATCGTAAAATTTTTGAAATTCTGCCAAACAAAATATTAGTTGAAATAGAGGAAGATAACCAATCTGGAGTAATCACAAAACTGGATTTAGAAAAAATAGACCAACCATTGATAATATATTTATAACAAGACAAATATGTCAGAAATGTCACGAGCACAATATTGAAATACGTAATATGTTCGTAGATTATGTCCGTGCATTTCATTCGGTCCTTCGGAGCAAAATCTGGGAATGCCTCGAACATTACAAAATATCCTTCAAACTGAGGAAACTGATCTAACTAACTAAGGTTAGTCAGAAACAGTAACAAATAACCTTATCTGAAGCTGAAGTAAAGATAAACTAAAGGTGCTACAGAAGGGCACAGACTTTCTCATAGCAAATTTTTCTAATTTCCTTGGTGTGGTCTGGCTTTAAGGTCTTGCTCCATTCTCTGGCCAGCTGCCATCTATCGTCGTTTGACATTTTCTCTACTGATGGCTTTCCTAATAGTAGAACTGAAATATTACTTCAAGAATAATAAAGAGTAAAACCTCGTCTTAAACAGCAATTTTCATTGAACAATTTGAAGCCGTTTGAGTTCAATTTAACAACAAACTGTTGGGTTTTTGAGAAACTTTATTCCACATTATTTAATGTACATGTACTCATAAATACAATAACTTGAAGAAATCGCCTCGAATGTAAATTTTATCGACGTAGGAAAGAAGTAAAAAAATTAAATTTTTGTAAATTTGAAAAAAACAACAAAAGAATACAGCAATTTCTCGTTTTTGTCATCATGTAGGGTTCATATGGCACTACTGCTACCAAAAATTTTAAGAAAATATTGGAGCGGTTTTTGAGAATACTTGTTTTTGTAATTTTTTTAAAATTGCTAATATTTTACGCACTATTGCACAAAAACTTCTAAAATTTCCAAAAAAGTCTACATGACCTTAATAAAAGAACTATTTATGGACAACAAATTTCATTTGAAGGAAAAATCTCTGTTTTCAATTTTCTAGTTGTAGGAAGACGCCAAATAATTCAAACTTTTGCAATTTTCGAAAATAGCAGTACAATACTTGTTACAGGTTGTTTAGAATTATACAGTCCAAATGGTAAATAGTACATTACAAATCAGTGTTAAAATTAATGTTACTTTCTTTTTGATTCTCAATATACTCTCTAGATGTGCAGCAGAAACGACTATTAAGTGTATTGTGCTAGTCTAAAGTAATTGAAAAAATGACTCAGACGTGTACGTAGACACAACAATGCAAACAAACTTCTCCATGACAACGAAAGGCTTCACACAAGTCTGCGCATCCGAGAGGAGCTCCCAAAATTTCAGTGGACTGTTTTTCTTCATCCACCCTTCTGTCCGGATCTCTCACCTTCGTACTTTCATCTGTTTGACACAATGAAGGATGCACTCCGCGGGAAGCAGAACGAGGATGATGGGGAAGTCACTGGTGCAGCACAATATTGGCTGTCTTGTACCAGTAGAGTGCTATGCAGGTATGCAGGCTGTCACATTAAGGTGTCGTAAGTCCGTAGCATTCAACTGAGAATCCTGAATAAAACCAATTTATTTTAGAAAAAATGTTACATTATAGAGGATTCCGGGGACGAAACGTTGGAAATTAGAAAATAAGCTCTTAAAACAATTTTAAGCATATTTTTTCTAATAAACTACTTCGATATTTTGAATGGGTGAGCAGCAATAAGAACTCAAACGTTTGTTTGAAAAATGCTTTCTAGGTAAAAATTTGCATTGCAGAAGTATAGAATCAAACCAGAAACATGTAAATTGTTTATTATTTACAAAAGATTTTTTTCTAGTATTAGTTTCTTTTCTATTAACAATTTCTCGTACTAGTTAGTTTTCTGAAAACAAAAGAATTGGGGAAAATGGCGTTTATGTCATCTAATGAAGTACATTTAGCACTATTCCTATCAAAAGTTAAAGAAACAATGTTTGCGGTTTTTGAGTAAATAGGTTTTGTTATTTTTTCAAAAATGCACAAATTGCACGCAATATTGCGCGAAAACTACTGAAAGTTTTTAAAAATGTACATGGATAGCTCCTACCATTCCATCGCAGAGTTTGGGTACTTGGGTAATCAATATTTCATAGCTTTCCACTAAGTCTGAGTTAGTATATATAGAAATTTATTGATGGGCCAGTCTCTCTCTCTCTCTATATATATATCATATATATATATATATATATATATATATATATATATATATATATATATATTATTGTGACGACACGGGATTAGACAACCCCATAACGCCACCATCAGCTACGAAAAGAAGCCCACGAACAGAGAGCACTCACCCCTCCAAAATTTCCCCTGGCGCGAGTACCATAAGTATCGCGGCGCGCCTCGGAGGCTCTCTCTTTGATTGCAGCAGCGACAGCGATTGTAACTTGATAGCACAGGAGTTTATTTTAATTTGGTAGTTAAAAGTTAGCTTGAGAAGCGTATCTTCGAAAGTGAGGTAATTAAGAAGTGGAGTGCACAAACATTCTTCGCATTCACAATATTTAGGAGAGCAAGTGAAGTGACTGTTTGACTCCGAAATAATTTCAAATTTGTAACATTCGCGCAGAAGGACATTAACTAAATCCAGCATCTCATATTGCACGCGGAGACCACACACGCACAAAGTGTTGTAGGTAGGCCGAGCATTTAAAACATAACTTCAGCCACATTAATTATTCGAGGCTGGAAGCGCGATCAAGCTTGTACGAAGCGCGGCAGAAGAAGGACGACCACAGGAAGAGCGAAGCGTAGGTGAGAAAGATTAGGACTGGAACGAGAATCGTACGAGTCCGGAGAACGGGAGAAGGGTGTGGAAATTCGAGGCGTGGCGGAGTCCAGAGTTCGAGGGAGGGGAAGTGGTAACGTTGTGGGACAGCAAGCGAAGACGGTGGCAAAACGGGCCGAGCGGCAGAAAATCCCCAAGGTTACCTACAGGCGAGCGACGCGGAATTGTTGAGGTAAAAGAACTGGCTACTTTTATGCGGCAATCAGTTGGGGAAAGAGAATAGCCTAAAATACACGACAATTCGTGTTAAAAGTGGGTGAAAAATTCAGAATAGTTGGGAGAAGTATCCGAACGATGTAACAGTTTCACTTGATTGATTGATATTTTAGTGTTTCCGGGCGCGTCAACTGCTTCGGTCATTAGTCCCGTAAGTGTACTGTATGTTTTTTCTCGGAAGATGGCGGTGATCTTCCCCCGCTGGATGGCGAGATCTGGCGTCGACCTATCGTCTACTAGTGAGGTTTCCCCCTAACCAGGACTCTCCCACCAGCGGGGCACCGCCCCAACTAGGATAAGCTTAAAAGTAATTGCTTTCTGTGATATGTAAAGGGGTCAGATTTAAGTAACGTGTATATTACGTTTTATTGTTTTTTTCTCTTTAAAGTTCAGTGTTATAGTGAGTGCGAAGCTCAAGGCTAGCAGCTGTGAACGGGATTCCTCAAAACAAGTGTAAAATTCATTTTAAAAGCCGTGCACGGAAAAACTGGAGTAGAAAGAGTAAAATAATATGGTAGATGAAAATTCAGAAAGAGTAATGAGAAAATTGTAAATTGTAGTTTGTGAAAGTGTGTTCAGGCAGTCGAGGTGACGCCTATTTTTTTTTTGCCTTGTTTTGTTTTATTCACTGACCAACTACTTAAAGTTCATTATCCTGTCATAAAATTGCGTCACTGTAATTAGTTCGTTGAATATATGGTCATTTTTATTCGTATTTTATCTGATTCATTGTGTCAAGGGTTCAGACCTTTCTCATACTCAAAATATCCTGCTTCCTGATAATTTTAAGCTCGCTTCACGAGCATATCACGCCCATACCACGTGTGGAAGGTAGTAGGTAGGTGGGTTGTGTGTATATATATATATATATATATATATATATATATATATAGAGATAGATAGATAGATAGATAGATAGATAGATAGATAGATATACACCCACAATCTCCGTTCCTTTTATTATTATGTCAAAATACTCTCATTGATGTATGTCCAACGCCTAATACTATTTTGTATATCTTTTTGATACGTCGATGGTGATTCTCTTTGGTCTAATTTCTTTGTTCACCCCACTAAATATATGAATGTAGTCTTTAACTTCCTCTATCCCTCAATCGTTTTTTCCGCATTCCATTTTCTTAGTTTTTAGAAAACTTCTGCAGTTGTAAATTCTGTAAAATTTCAAAAATTACAAAAATTAACTTTCTCGTATTTTGAAACTGACTCGTATTTTGACTGACCTTCAACAGTTATGCTGGATATTATTTATTTTTTCATGCAATTTTTTTATTAAATTTATTTTAAGTCGCATCAACAGCTAGGTCATTAACGACTAAATAAATGCAATAGATTACATTTTACATCGACAATATTAAGTCTTTACAACACTAAGGTTACATTACAATGATGATTATGGATACAATAACATAAATCATAAACCTGAAAATTAATAATATTTAAATATTTCCCAAAACACCTATACAAAATATTATAACATTGCTTTGGTAAGTATTATCACTTAGAATGGAACTAAAACTTTCCTTATCAAAAAATCGAGGTCTGCAGAATTGTACTGAGGACATTCCTGGAGGACGTGATTAATGTTCAGCGAGCAATTGCAAGAGGTAGTAGTACATACTTGGATAGGTTGTTTCTCTAGTATATGGCTATAGGAAAATTTGGTATGGCCTGATCTAATGCGTGAAAGAGTTATTTGTTCACGACGTGAGAGGTTTCAGTCGTTTTGAGGACAAAAAATTCACCAATTTTCTTATATGTTGTGCTTGCTTTGAGTTTATTCCATTGGTTTAACCACATCATCTTTATGGTTTTGCCAGTATTCTTCATGTGCATGTGTTCATTCTCAATTGCGTAAGACATTTTTGTTGTTTACTTTCTCTTCAAAGTCAATAAGCAATATAGGTATAGGTGATCCGCTAATCGGAGTTCTTGCTTCTATATTCTTTTAATATGGATCACCACAGGTTGAATAAACATATCAGTTGTCTCTGCAGATTTCAAGTAAGTTGGTGAAGATTAGTGGCAGGTGATTACTGCGTGAAACATTAATGCCGTTCGGAACATATGTTGATAAAATAATACATTTTTAGTTTGGTTGAATTTGGCAAGGTTCATTGTCATTGGGAAAGCATAATTGTAAGCGCTATTTTTTCTTGCAAAGATCCTAAAATTGATGTAAAAAGTCTTCGAGGGAGATCATTCTGTCAGTTTCCAGTGTCTTGGATGTGAGTGATCTTTATATTTATTGAGAATCTCGTTGAGGATGAGGTCAGCGTCGGAGTCGTTCAAGTTAGAGTTGGAGAAATTATTGTGAAAGGAATCGACAATAAATTTAGGTGTGACCCAGGGGGAATATTGAGGTGTTCTACATCTTCCCACTGATATGTGTGGATGGTTATAGGCTCTGATGATGTCTTTGGTGCTTTCGTAAAAGGTTTTTGGGTATGATTGTAAGTGGTTGGGAGCAGATTTAATTGGTGGGTTAATATCGTTAAGTTATATTATTGTTGGATGTGGAGGTTTTGCTTGTATACTTGATGGTCAGATAATCCCTTCGAAATTGAAGGTTTGGTTCCGAGGCTTTGATAATCCTGTTGGCGTTGTTTGGAAACATCCAGTACATATCTTAAGAGCTCTATTATGTTCAGGATCCAATTTTTTGAGTAGATTGTTTTGGGGTTTGTTATAAATTATACACCCATAGTCGATTTTGCTACGATTGATTGCTTTGTAAGTGAGAAGTAAAGTATGTTTGTCTGCACTCAGTTGTTGTAGTTCATGCATTTCAGTAAATTTGTTCTTCTTTTGACATCGGTGATGAGATCTTTAATGTGCTCTTTCCAAGTATGCTCACAGTCCAAAATAAGACCAAGGATTCTAGTGGAAAAGACTCTTCTTATTGCTATCGCTCCCATTTGTGAATGAAGATCTCCAGCTATATTCTATCTAGATATCAAGATGCATTCGGGTCTGGTAGGAGATATTATGAATCCTGAGATTAGCGTCCAGTTATGTATTGAGTTCAATGCATCTTATGTAATTCTCTGCGTAGAGGAGAGGTTCCCTCCTTTACTGAAGATTATCATATCATCCGCATACTTGCGAATGATCGTAGGTGATTTGATATTCTGACCAGCATCCTTAATTGCAATCAAAAACAAAGTTACACTTAGTGGAAGTCCATTCTCAAGCTTGATTATTTCAGATAACTGGTTGTTAGCCCGAACTTGGATACATCGATCGCTAGTACAATCATGATAAAACTAAGAATGTTACCATTAATGCCGATCTCTTTAAGTAGCCATATTACTCGAGGTATCCAGACCATATCGTACGCCTTTTGGATATCTAAGTTGACGGCAATGACTTGTCTGTTGTGGATGGCTTCAGTGATGTAAGTGCCCACGCTAATAAGATGTGAGTAAGTAGAATGCCACAAATTTAAAGCAAAAATTGATTATCTTCAGTAATGTTATAGTGATTTAAAAACCATCTTAACCAGGTTTCATTTTTAAACATAAAATTAAAAATATTTAGGAGTATTTCCTTGTCTTCTACAGGAAGATTCCGTATGAGGATGTTGGAGATCTCATCATGTCCAGGTGTCGAGTTGTTTGTTACATTAATAACTTCGTTTACTTCCTGCATTGTGATTGGAACATTAAGAAGGTCAAAACAAGGGTTTGGGTTGAAATTGTTATAGGAGTCTTCAATTACATTTTTAACCTTCCAGAATTCTTTATCATAATTCACTGAACTAGAATTGGATTGGAAGGATGTAGCGAGCATGTTGGCAATTGTAGCAGAATCATTTATATTCTTGTTGTGAGATTGTACAAAAGGAATGTTGTTAGTTACTTTATTGCCGTGAGTGGCCTTTATTTTTTTCCATGATTCAGACATGTTATTGTTTATATTGATTGATGATACATAATTAGTTTTCGTTTTCGATTCTTTGATAATCCTTCTGACATGGGACCTAGTTTTCTTGTAAGCAGTCTTGTTCTCTACATGTCTTCTTCTTTTGATTTTATTGAAGACACGTTTAGCTGCTTTAAGAGCTTCCCAGCATTCGTTGTTCCACCAGGGGACTCTCTTATTATTAGATTTAACCTGATAAGAGTCAATAACTTGGTGTGCAGCTCCTATGATAATGTTGGTAAAATCTTGGACTATGTAAATGATGTCAGATCTATCCGCATCCAGATGAAAACTAGATGAGGCAGAGATAATGATTTCTTGACATATGGTCCAGTCAGCTTTGTTATAGTTCAGCTTGCGGGTGGGAGGTAAATATGTGTCCCTAGAGTCGGGTAAGTCCATATCAATTATGATTGGAAAATGGTCACTGTCTTACGGATATTGAAGGACGTTCCATGAACATTCTGAGCGAGAGGGGCTGGTAAATTATTATATCAATGGCGCTGATTTGTACTGGGATTGATGTGGATGGGGTCTCACGTGTTGATGATGATGATGATGATAATAATAATAATAATAATAATAAATAATATCAATCTGAGCCTTCTGCAAATGCTTCTATTAATATACCTCTTCTGTCGGTCTTCAATGAGCCCCATAATGTATGATGACAGTCCCCAGCATCAATAGGGGTTTTGGTAATTGTTTTAGGATATCACTGAGCTCCAAGTATTCACGTTTATGGCTGTTAGGGTTATATAAGTTACACATATTAATACAAATAGGTGCTACAACCTTCACAGCAACTGCCTCCAAGTCAGATTTTATCATAAGGTTATCTGACAAACTTGAAGCTTTGAAATATATTGCAACTCCACAAGAGGCATGATTAGTGATTCTATTTTTAAAGCAACATATATAATTGTTAATATTAGCCGAGTGATTAGTATTGAAATTGGTTTCCTGCAAACAAATGATGTCCGGGTCAAAATTGTTACCTAATAATTGCATATAATCAAGTCGACAATAGTATCCATTAATATTCCATTGAAGCATCTTCATTTGTTTGCTTGAAATTATTTAGCAAGGGGGACTCGTGTTTCTTAAGAGACATGAATTAAAAGAATTAGTATCAGATATTTTCCATAATAGATTCAGACTCAGATGTGTCTGATTCCGGTAGGTGTTTCTGCAGTTTTTTTATTAGTCTTGTGACTGCCTTTGATAATTCTATCATTTAATACAGAGTTAATGTCATTGATTTTTTTATAACGGCTGGAATATAATTGGAATAGTCCTTGACTATATTTAGAGGGTCAGCAGAGCTTTGAGTATTTTCTAGTAGTAAATGTAGTTGGTTTGCTGACAGAGGGAAAGAGTTTTGGTTCATTTCGAACAGGGCATTAGTTGGACCGAGCAAGTCTTCATGTGTTTTATCAGGGTTGCTATATTGGTGCAGTTCTTCATGTTCTGAGGAATTCTTTTGCTGTTTCTTTTTTAATTTCTTTTTCACATTATTTTCTTGATTATTATTATCTTTAATATTATTGGGTGCTTCAGATCTCTTCAGGAAGAGAATTCATTGGGGATGCTTCTTTTAAGAAGGGGAGGAAAGTTCATAGGGTCACTGGTTGAGGGGGCAGTGGGTGTTGCAGTTGTAGTAGGCTGTACTTGTTCTCTTCGGAGTAATTTTGGGGGCAATTACTGACAGTTTGGCCTTCCATTTTACAATTGAGACAGGAAATATTCTCAGCAAAGAAAAAATCCTGTATGATGTGTCTTCATACTCAATCTATGATGATTGAGGAAGTTTTTCAATTTCCACAGGTTGGATAAATACTTGCCTTCCAAAACTCATAATTGTGACTCAAACTAGGATCTGAAAGACCAGCTCTAATGAAAGATATATTGGTAGCAATTTTGATGTTGTGCTTCTTAAAAATATTTATGATTTCATCATTTGGAATAAACGAGTAAACATTTGATATTGTAATGCGCTTAAGTTTATTAATGAGGGATCTTACATTTACAGTTATATTTTTGATGTTTTGAGTAGGGTGTTAATTTGTAATGAGTTCAGCATTATTCTTGGAGTTCAGAAATACACATATTCTCTTGTTAGAGATTCTGGATATGAATGTAATAGCACTGGGGGGGGGGATTTTCTGTTAATTTGCTTATGTAGTCCTTAACAGATAAATTTTTACATGCATCCAGTAATATGGCTTGTTCTTTCGATAGGAAACTCCTTTTGTTAGCAGCTCCAGCATACGATTTCGTAGGTGGCTCTTGTAGGTTATGTGACGTTGAATTCATCTTGGTGTTGGTTGATACAGGATTAGCCATGACGATAAGTCGAGTCAGCCGACAGACCGGCCAGAAAAACGTTGCATACTATTAGGATACACTGATGACATTATAAATAACACAATAAAGAAATATTTACACTGAAGGGATTTGACTAATAGGGTGCACAGATAAGCTGGTGGAGCGCAGCTGTAGGTGTTGCCTCGAACGCTGTCACCAGCAGACTGTCATGGAATTTTATATCTTTTAATTATTCAAACTCTATTTTTTGGAAATATTAATAATTTTCGAGTAATTTTGAGTTGAATTGTTTCACAACTGCTATTAAGAATCAATATTGGATCTGTCACCAGACTATAGCTTAATCAGGATTGGTTGACTCAGAAGTTTAAGCGTGAAGTTGAAGTTCTTGAGGGAGCAAATTCTCTCTCTTTTTTTGTTCCTTATAACATTTTTTTAAGGGTAGAGAAGAATACAATAAATTCAATTGGAGAGGTTCCATTTTATTTCTTGAATTTTCAAAAATTAAAAAGTAATATTTTTGTAACCTTTCGAACTTCGTTTGTTGAAGTGTTTTCAAAGAGATGGCTGAAGTATTTATAGGATAGAAGTTGCAGCGTTATATTTATATATATATATATATATAAATAAATATATATATATATAAATATATATATAAATATATATATAAATAAATATATATATATAAATATATATATAAATATATATATATATATATCCTGTTGTAGCAGCATTTGTTTAGTTTTGAAGAGAATACCCCTGACTTCAAATTTCCTTCCCACAACATGCTTGACAACCGTAGTTAATAGTTCATAAAGGAGATGAGTACTCCACAGGGTGTTTCCTTCGTGTGAGAGAAATGCTAATTAAACTCGAGTTTACTCTTTTGGGGGGTATTATACATATTTATTTTTCCTTCGGATATACAAAATTCAGTTACAATCACTTTTTCATATGTACTGATTGCTTACAAGTATTCTTATTTCCTAATCTAAAAAGTTAACTCTAACTACAGGAAGTGGTAGGAAGCTACAATTTGCACCTACTTAACAGTAGGTGGAGTAACAATTGGAGAATATGTTCAGGATGGCGTTCAAAGGGTAACGTTTTTTATTCGTATTGGAGTTAGTTTACTCTGTAACACTTTGCAAACCGTTACCATTCTGTATGAAGATATTTACTGTTAAAGAAACACTCTTCTCTTATTTACTCTTATTTCTTTGAACTTCAGTGCTACCGTTGAAGGGGTGAAGTAGTGATTGTAGCGTTGTAGGGGCGATGGAGTGAACAGTGGCGACAGGAAAACGACCTCACATTAGCGGGCAATTGCTAAGGGCTCCGCCTGTGGCAAACGGGTGAAGGTTAAGTGAAAAACAATTGTTTCTTCTTTCCTTAGGGTTCAAAAACAATCGTTTCTCCTTTCGTTTATTTAGAAGACTGACATATTTAAATGGAGATAGAACCTTTTGTTTGCGACTTTTCAGCAGAAGAACGAGAAAAAATAATGGGTACAAGTGTGTACAGAGGATAGAGGGTCCTGGCGCGAAGAGGCCAAATGGTGCTGCGTTCCGGTCACTTTACCTGCGCCAGCGCCGGCGTACCGTCCCCGCCCACCGCCCCCCATCCCTCCTCCTCCCGCACCCCGCTGGCGCCTGCCACACGCGAAATCCAATTCGCACGGCTCAGCCGCCAGCTCCAACTACCAGGACACTCAACCATTAAATTACCGAATATGAGCTCGGAAGTCGAGTAGCAACATCGTCCACGGGTGTCAGCCGCGGGCTGTTCCGCGTGCATGCGCTCGAACCCAAACCCATTGGGTTCTGTACGTGCTCTCCGGCTACTCATCGGAATTACTCTCGCCCTCTCCCGCCCCACCCCTCGCTCTCCCACATGGCTGGTTGGCTGTCCCACCCCCGCACATCATCCATCATCATTGATCGGACGCGCCGGCGCCAAGAGAGCCCCGACAGGCCAGCCGTCCGCAAACGGCCTCTGGAGCGGTAGGAGCGCAAAGGAACGCGGAGCGGTGTGCGCGCGTGTGTGTGTGTGGTGCGAGGCGGCAGCGCGGAGGAGGCGGGGCTTTTGCTCGTCTTTGGCGGTCGTCATGTGAGCGGCCGGCAGCGCGACGTGGGGCACTTCCCGGACCGCTTGCCCCAATTAGGCGTCCGTTCACGCTAACGTCCACCCGACGGCCGTCAGGTGATATCGGGGGAGGGGCGTGCGCAATGTGCCTCGTGCGCCAGAGCGCTTTTGCACTTACTGCGCTAGCGCTGCTCCCACTCCACGTGTTTACTGATTTACTTGCGATTTTATTTCACGGCACAGTAACTCCTGATTTCCGTAGCTAGTGTGTCATCATTATAAACGAATCATATCTAAAATAAAACATAATTCCACAAAACCTAGAGGTATGCGATATGTGTTAGTACATTGTTATTTTTTCCTGTGTAATACATACGAGCTGAAAACCACCTTCGGGGAACTCCCCTGGGCTTGGACGAGGCAAAGCTTCTCGACCTCGGCTCTACATGACAGTGAATGGGCCGGCATGAATCCTATGCTTTTGAGCCTTCAGAAAGGCTAGATGACTATTCAACAGCGGGCCGACATTTTACCATAAAAAGGTATGAATATTCTCTTATGGCAAAGAAAAACATGCATAGTGTACTTTCATTTATGTCCAGAAGTAAAACAAAAGCCAACAGCATTTCTCAAAGGATAAGAGGAACTTGACGAAAACCCGGATTGAAATAGAAGACATTGATCCGAAAGTGAGGTACAATGCTTTTTAAATGCTAACACATTTAGTCTTCCAGAAAAATAAAGATCAAATGGTAACGAATACATTAACTATCATTGCTAAAACCACTATTATTTTCCTTCTTAAAGTTCAGGGTAGTCTCTAATTGTGTAGAAGCAGTTATGTTACAGAGAAAATGTTGCTCGGCACTTTATCTTGTGAATCTATTTTAATCGTTTAGTGTTACCTGACAATGTTATAAAATAATATACATGAGAATTTTTTTCGTACAGCGCTGTTGATACTGACATCTGATGAATATAATTACTAAATCGAGTGTTATAGATATCTGTATTGGCTGAAAAAAGGTTCCCACCCTTGAGTAAATCGTATTTGGCAAATAGCACTAATTCGTAAATCAAGAGGCAAGGCAATGGGCACGTAGCTGAATAAATAGGGGCGTACTCAGTAATTTGAAATTCTAAGAGCTTTAGAATTTCTTTCCACACAGTATTACGCCATCTCTCAAGCGGGAATGAACATCACTAAATATACACAGCTTACAGTACGAAGGTACTGAATTTGAAAGAATTCTGACAAGGTAACATAATGAAATTAATTTGGAAAGTTTTTGGAAAAAATAAAAAATTTAAAATTTTTCCCTTTTAAGGAATCGACTTGCTACCGCGAGAACATCGAGAGCAATTATTTCGCTACTCAACCCACTGAACTCTGGAAAGAGTGCAGAAATAGTGATGCTACATTTATGTCCAAAAGCTAAAGTCGAAGTGCAAGACCAGATGCGGTTTACAATTAAACGGAAAGAGGCAAAATGGAGGCAATTCCTTCATTCCAGTACGGTATTTCTACTCTTTGAAATCGTTGTTTAAGCTACGAACACAAACTAATCTAGAGTGTTGCACGAATTTTGTAAGAAGTTTATTTTGAAATTAAAGTGTCATGATCAGTGACGTAGAATGCTTTGAAATATATAAAAAATTGGTGGTTCATTTCGATCCACTGGTAAAGAGTCATCTTCAAGAAAAGAAAATATGATTGTTTCCGTAAATTTTGATTTTCTAAATCTATGTTGGTAATCCGAAAATGCTTCGTGTTTACGGAGATAAGTTTCCATACGTACGTAAAGAAATGTTTTTTAAAGATTGTGTTAACTTCAAACAGAAACTACTCGTTTTTTTTAAAAATATATGACTTTTTTCAAAGATCGAATTCTTTAGAACAACTTGCATTTAAGAACCTTGAACCAGTACTAACTTTTTGTCTGTATATATATATATATATATATATATATATATATATATATATATATATATATATATATCAGGAGAAAATTTAAAGAAAAAATTTGAAGCCACTTTTGAGAAAATATTTCTTTGAAAATGTCTGTTATGATAGATTATTGACGAGCTTATGTTTTTCAGCAAGGTTCATGTGGCAACCATGCCGGGACAAATGTTTTGCTGAGAGAAAATTAAAGTAAATACGCGTGTGTGTTTGTGTGTGTGTGCGAGAAAGTGAAAAGTGTGACATTTGTTTCTCTCAGATGGTTTTAATTGTTGGTTTGCGTGCTTAATCTCTCTGCACAGTGTTGGCCTGCTGTCCCCGAAGGGCAGAGTCGAGACCACAATATTACTGTTTTGAGCGGCACATGAGTGTCTTCGTGTGGGTGTTTAACTCTGCAGTCACATCCTTGAGAAAGTAACAAGTTTGGCAAAAATTATGTTTTTGGACGAAGGTGATAATGCTGTCACTAGAAAAGTATTGGATTCTGCACAAATGAATGAAAATAACGAAGATCAAATTGCACAATAATGAACTTCATGATCAAGGGAAACATTTAAGTGATCAAAAAAATAAAAAGAACGTACGTTATCTTTATGGTCACAACTGCTGACTGAAAATTATTGTCCATGGTAGGCAGATGGTGTCTTGGTCTTACATGAGTAAAAACGATATTCTCGCCAAAGAAGTTCGATAGAACTGGTGCCTAGGAATACAACGACGGCCTTACAACTATCGAAATTAAGTGTAAATAGGAATTTTCACTTTCTCGGAATATGGTTTTCATTTTATACTTGGAAAAAATATGGGAACAATTTTTCAAACTAATTAGGAGAGAAAATGTTTTGAAGATGTGTGTAACATGTGACTTACATAAAGCTGGCCTCCTAATGCCCTCATCAGAGGCTAGTGATCATCATATTCGCATAAATTCAGCTTCGAAAAAACGTTTCTGCAGCCTTATCCGAGCAAGAATAATACGCCGTGCATTTCAAGCTGACCTTGCCGGCCAATTAGCCGCCAGCATTGGATAGTCGCCATTACGCGTGCGAGCAGGCGACGGCGCGGAGCGCGCATTGGCTGCGTGTTGAATGCAGCCGCCGACGCCGGAGCACGTGATATGCGGCGAGCATGCCGGGAGGCGAGAGCGAGGCGAGGCGAGAGCAGTGGAGAGAGCGGGAGCGCGGGAGAAGGCGGGAGCGAGAGCGGAGCAGAGCGGAGAGCGGGAGAGCGGGGAGAGCGGAGAGCGGGAGGCAGGGGAGAGCGGGAGAGCGGGGAGCGGGAGAGCGGGAGAGCGAGAGCGGGAGAGCGGGAGAGCGGGGAGAGCGGGGAGCAGGAGAGCGGGAGGCGGGAGAGCGGGAGAGCGGGAGAGCGGGGAGAGGGAGAGCGGGAGAGCGGGGAGGCAGGGAGAGCGGGAGAGCAGGGAGGCAGGGAGAGCGGGGAGAGCGGGAGAGCGGGAGGCGGAGGCGGGAGAGCGGGAGGCGGGAGGAGGGGAGAGCGGGGAGGCGGGAGAGCGGGAGAGCGGGAGAGCAGGGAGAGCGGGGAGAGAGGGGGGCAGGGAGCAGGGAGAGCGGGAGGCGAGAGCGGGAGAGCGGGAGAGCGGAGGCAGGGAGCAGGGGGAGAGGCAGGGAGAGCAGGGAGAGCGGGAGAGCAGGGAGAGCGGGAGAGCGGGAGGAGGAGAGCGGGGAGAGCGGGAGAGCGGGGAGAGCGGGGAGAGCGGGAGGGCGGGAGGGCGGGAGAGCGGGAGAGCGGGAGAGCGGGGTTCGAGAGAGGATAAGGGAGATCACAACGGATGGGGACTGCTCCACCTCCACGGGCATGACTACGCTGATTGGAGAGGAGGCCATGAAAAAGGACAGAGCCGCGTGTGTGGAACGTGCTCTTCGTTATCGACCCTTAAGCTCTCGCCAGCCTACTTTTCTCGGCCTTCACACTTTACTTATTCGCGCTCCGACTCAATTCTCTACAGGCAGCCCACCTCCAACATCTTTTATTTTTAAATATGCGTTAATACCTTCAATCAGTTTGATATGCAGGAAGATACATTTTAATATTATTCAAACTTGACACAAAAAAATTCATTAGTAAGTTGTCCTGTGTTTGATATATGAAAAGTCAAATCTATATGAAACAGATGTGCATAACTTTACCTGTTTTACCTTCAGATGGTGTCACTCGTTTCAGGTGAAATCCATCGTAGTCATCCATTTTGAATTCAGTGTCAGACGGTGAGTTGCTATCACACACCCTGCATACGTAGATCGAAAAAAAATAAATAAACGTTTATTCAAATTAGGAAATTCAGAAGGATTTGTGATTGCACACTACAATAAAGACAACAAAATGAGACTCATCAACAACAAACATGTTTCTTTAATTCTAATATTAAAAAGTGGCTTTGAGTAACTGATACAATAATGTTTGTTTTAATTGCGCATACTTACGAAATCACTAATACGAATACTACACTAATATCGATAATTCTCCATGATACGATTGATTATATTGCATAAATATAATTCAATATATAAGCATATTTTCAAATGCTAAAAAGCATTTGAAGTGCACTGTGGAAACTACACTAAAATTAATGCAAAATAATAGAAATAATGAAGACTCTACAGTGTAGTACAAGGAGGAATGAAGCAGTGCAAGAATTTGTCTTATATTTAAGATATTTTAGATAATTTGCCAAAACATGTAGCCAGAGTCTGGTTAACTATCAAATGCGGTGTGTTTTAATGCCTATCAAGAAGAAAAGTATGAACTAGAAAATATTCTGAAGCCAAATAAATATTTCAAACAATATGAACACGTTTGGCAAATGAAATTGAAACTTTCTTCTCATCGCATTATCTGCTTCGCATTTGAATACCGAATAAGAAGCTTCACTATACGCACGTTTTGTTGAGGTCTCCTTTTGCTTGTAGTGGAAGCAGCAGGGCTGAGGGTGAGTTACTATATTGCTAGTAATGCAATCAAATCTGCAGTTCGTTTATCGTTGCAAATCGTTTTTCTATAATTCGGGATCGAAAATGTCTATTTTTTCAAATGTTGATGATCTCCCGCTTTTCTAAATTATTATTATTATTATTATTATTATTATTATTATTATTATTATTATTATTATTATTATTATTGTTGTTGTTGTTGTTCTAACTTTCAACAATTTATTAAAATTTTGGGATGGGATTCTGGTACTCAAGAAAACGTGCGCAAATATTCTTCGTCATACATAGTTTTTACTGTTTTTTGACCAAATAAATCGAATCAAATAAATCAAAGCTTTTATATTTTGCATGACTGCCCTGATAAAGGACACCGTAGGATACCTATCTTCGCAAACCCGTCTACGATGTGGCGTCGGCGAGTGTGACGCCAAGCGATCACCCCTTCCCCCGCGGGGGTTTACGTTTTCACCAAGATTTCATCAATCTGAAGCCTTGAAATTCCTGTCACTATCTATTTTGTGTCAATGTAGAGAAAATAAAATGCAGAGTACCACATACACCACCGTTAAGATCTATTACAGAAAACAACAATAGTTGTATTTTCTTAGAACAAATCAAAAGAATAAAACATGCTTATACTTGGAATTTTTTTCACTTTTTGAAGACAGCTTTTGGCAAATATTTTGATGCATTGAATCAACAAAATCTTGCAAACAAGATAATCAAAATCTTCTCATACGTACTGTGACGAGCTCATACTTGGAACAGCAGCATAACGTGGAATGATCTGAGAATGTATTCCACTGAATGTAGTACTGGCGGTTGTTGCAGGTTACGTTTAAATCACGTTATCGCATGTTAACACTTCATCATAATTTCAGGCTATATATGCCCTAGAAAAGTCTCAAATTGACCCAAGTAAAGCAGCGGTCTCAAATATGGCCACTTCGTAATTTTTTATCGCAAATTTAAATATTTCTGGAAGTGTTTCGTTCTAGTGAAAGAAAACCGTAGATCTTCTAATGGCTTAATCACATTCTATATTTAACTAAAATCAACTATAATATTTAAAAAAATTATAAAAATAATTTTGGGTTGTCCGCTCAGATGTGTGGCGTTATTGTCCCAAACTCATTGACACTTATCTGCAAATGTTTAATGATTAGAGTATAAATTTTCAATTTCTTTTAAATTCAACAATTGTGCGAAATGTTGTTTCAAACTGAAAAAACTGTTGTTTTGTCAGTTTTAAGCTCATTTAAATTCTGCAATATTTTCCATATTTTTGATTGATATTGCCTTTTCCTACATGTGCCAATATACAAAATCCGAGGAAAATTAATGTATTTTTTATACGCACGTTGCACGTTGATATTACTTAAACAAGTTCAATATTTACCTCCTCGCGATATCCTTATCAGTTCTGTTACATAACACTGATTCAACAAAACCGTATCGTTTGCCTCACATTCTGTGAAATGGGGACTATTTTTGTGTTGAACTTTGGAAACCAGATTGATGATGACTTACAAAGGAATCCCAACTCACTGATGAAACATGAAATGCGAGATACTACGACATGCTGCAAGCACAATATTAAAATAGATATACGAAGCAAAGCACTGTAGCTATCCAAGATCAAAAGAAAATTTAAGACTTTCACAGGACTCAATTTCAACCACTGATCTACAATTCATGCAGTACCATGATTATCTCATCTTATTCATTCAGCCAAGTACCAATGCTTATCTCCAGTACCTTCTGGTCACATGTCATACAAGTTTTTTACATTACATCGAAGTTCAAGAGGACTAAAGGAAGAAGACAAATTACTAAGGGACAGTGCAATATCACTAGACCGTGGAACTTCATGCAACTGCATATTTTCTCTGATATATCGAAAGGAAATGTAAATAACATTACCTTTCACCAAAAATAAAACAAATATAGCTCATTTTACTTTCTCGCATACATAGGTATATACGGAGTAATATACGTAGGATAGAGAAAGTTATGTAATGCTGCAAAAAATCGATTTCGAAATTTCAACGGAAATACACGTTTTGTGATCCCCTGATACCAAAAAAGGTTTTTTTTTTTTAAACGTCCATCCGTCCATCCGTACGTCTATCCATCTGTCCGTCCGTCTGTGAACATAACTAGCGCCTAAATTATATGTAGAATTTTTTCAAAATTGAAGAAAGCCCTGTCCATTTGGCTTTAATTGATGCTCTGAAATTTTGAAATACATTCTTTAACATTTGGGGGTACTTTACATAAAGGCCCAGGACATTTTCAAAATTAAATTAAACTTAAAAATAGAGTAAATACACTAATAATGGTGGCATGGGTTCAACTTTGACGGTTAACTCTGAATTTTCGAAAACTGCAAAAGTTTGAATATTTCGGTGTCTTCCTACAACTAAAAAATTGAAGAAACATTTTTCCTTCAAATGAAATTTGTTGTCCATAATTAGTTCTTTCATTGAGATGATATAGATTTTTTGAAAATTTTAGTAATTTTCGTGCAATAGTGCGTGGAATATTTGCAATTTTAAAAAATAACAAAAACAAGATTTTCTCAAAAAACTACAACTTTTGTCTTTACTTTTTTAGTAGAGGCAGTGCCAAATGTATCCTACATGATGACATAAACCCCATATGGATCTATTTTTTTGTATTTTCAAAAATTACAAAAGTGTAATTTTTTTGACTTGTCTCTCACTTTAGTAATATTAGAGGCGATTTCGTCAAGTTATTTATTTAAAGCACATTTGCTCATAAATACATGTCATAAAGTTTCTTTAAAACTCAAAAAGTTTTATGTAAAAATGAACTCAAAATTTCACATTTTCACAAACGTTCAAACGCCGTTTTTCACAAATGACTCCAAACTTTTCCTTCATCTTTCCCAATGGATAGTGCTAATTGCACTGTTTAAAATGATATTAAGTTAATTTTAATGTATTCTTTGTTCTTCAAAAATTACACAAATGTATTTTTTTTAATATATCTCTGGCCGCTAACATGCACATTGTATACATTATTGCGTATGTGAGTAGAAGTACTTCAAATGACTTAAAATAAAGTTTTTCGACAACTTCCATAGATTCTTGTGAAAAAGAGCTTCAAATTTCGTTTTGCAGTAATGCTTAACCGACATTTTCTTAGAAACGGCTTCACATTTATCAATGAAAATTTCTATTTAGAACAGGATTTTACTCTTCTTTTATATTCTTGAAGAAATATTTCAATTCTACTTTTAGGAAACCAAAAATTGGAGAAATTGTCAAAATGCACTTTGGGCGACGATAGATGGCAGCTGGCAATAGGATGAGGCAAGACCGTAAAGACAGTTCACACCAAGGAAATTAGAAAACTTTACTCCGAGAAAGTCTGTTCCGTCTGTAGCACCTCTAGTTTATTTTGCATAATTGCATCTTTCCGAGATTTCCCTTAACTACATATTGTAATATGTGCAACATATTTAAGTGCATATATTACAGGTTTTTGTATACAAGTGGGTGGAAGTCGAGTATTTTCGTGTATTTCTCCTTCAAAAGAAAAGTAAATTAAGCCATGACAATATTACAATATCAACATAATATTTTCGATAGTCTTCTGATAAGATTGTTTTCTCTAGAATCGATTTACTCCCTGTAACTTTAAATTCCGTGGTGGTAGCAGAAATCTTGTGATAATCCATAATGAGAGATAGGTATAATCATACTACAATAATTATTGTTGTGGATGATTATCCACAACAATAATTATTGTTTTTTGACGTAAAATAAATAAATAAATCCCCATCTCACATTTCTGTAACTTTATTCGTGCGCGTAAAGTAATGAACTTGACTGAATGTTACGGCATCTTGTAACGTTGGTTCTTTCACTTAATCATTTTTTTTTGTTTATTAAAATGTTTAGAAATATATTTTTATTTTACGCGTTTTGTACTATAGAGTAAAATGAAGATTACCTATAAAAATGGTGCTAACTACATTTTTCTTTATCGTATATTCTTAGTTTTAAGCCCATTTTAAGAGCATGTTTTTCCAATTATACGTGCAAGGTTGCATGCATATTTTTAACTTTTTTTAGTACATGAAGTTCTGGGGTCTAAATATCACTATTTTACAAGAAAAGCAAGAGAATGAGGCTAGCATACTACATGACAAAGAGAAGAACTCAAGCAATTATGTATGCGTCGTTGCATTACTTACGCTCAGTGTTACATGAAATATCTGCAAAACTATACCTTACCTGAAACAAAAAAGAAATTTTCAATCAGTTTAAAAAACATACACATAAAAATAATTGGGCTATGGAATATGAGATCACATGCAGTTTGTATAGAAGAGCCTGAAATAAAAGTCAAGGATATTATTTTATTCAATAAATGTTCCAACTTGCGCGTGATTTCATGTAATTAATGTTGCAAAGCTGTTGATTGTTCTAGGAAATTGCCGTCAGTTTAGACCACAGTGAAAACGAAATGCGTACTCTCCAACATCGATCTTCCTACTTCCTCGAAAGTGTTTAAAACCAAATAAAAGAATGATGCAGACACTATTGAAAATCATGATATTTCGAAAATTGCAAAAATTCAAAATTTTTTCGGCGTCTTCCTACTACTACAGTTATGAAGATATATCTCCCTGTTCCTTGAAGATAGATTTTGAATAGGGTCACGTTAATTTTTCGAAAATTTGAGTACTTGTCGTGTAATTTTGCGTGAGAGTTCTGGCAAGAAAGTACGAGCTAATTCAGCACGACTAGTTACATTTAGGAGTTGACCCCCACAGGGCGCGTGCGCTAGGCGCAAAATGTTCTCGCCTGACATGGATGCAAGGGACATCCCCTTCACTTCGACGTCCCTGTTCTAAACCAGTCATTACTACCAGTCCGAATTTTTATAGTTCTCAGATTCACTCATCACAACAGGATAATTTCTCTAAAATGTGTAAAGAAATTATGAGATTCGTAGTAAAGAGAAGGACCAATTTATTGTACATCATTTTGTGCATTTAAAATTTATAATATTTCTACGTATTTTTAGCTACAAGGATCTCTTAAAATTTGTGGCCGCACTGTAGAAAACACTTATTAATTGTTTGTTTGGCAGACTTACAAATTTTCCCACTTTCTCTTTCCCTTTTACACATAACTCTTCAATAACAGTGAAATATGTTCAGTGCAGAAATGTACATTTTGATGGTTTATCAATTTTCACACTTACTGTATTGTAAGATTGGCTCTTTAAACGGCGCAAACAAAGCTTTTAACCAGTGTGCCCAATTCCCTTCCAGACAGTTAGTGATGCATCATGTGACAATATAATGTAACGTTCGTGTGGTGGTCTCCAAAATCCGTTAATCCATATCTTGAATGCCTCGAGAAATAAATTTTCATCAACTTACTTGCTTCGAAATATAAAAAATTCGCGTTATCGCGACCTTCGTGTTAACTACATTGAACTGTATAGTGAAAGTGAAATATTCAACGGCGGATCAATAAAAAGTATTTTTATATTTTGAAAATACAAAATACTATGAGAAAGTATTTGCGATACAAATACAAAATACATGATTAAATACGTATTTTTGATACAAAATACAAATTACAAAAGTATCGAATATCCGTATTTGAAATACATGTAATATCGATACATGCTCCTAGAAGGAAATATTTATTGATATTAAGCTACAAAAATGTTTCACATGAGACCGTTTGAAAGTGTTTTAGTGGTCTCAGTCACAGACACTCTGAAAAGTCACAACAACTTGGAAACCAGGAATGACCATGAGTTACAATGAACCGTACTCCACATGCAGATTAACCATAAAACAAAAGAGACTTCTCTTTTGTTTTATGCTGTAGAATAATGCTACTCTATGCTGAAAACATAATATTAAACCGTAAACTTGTTTGTTAAGAATCTTCATTTTTACTTTATTATTTCCCTAGTTTGCTTAAAATTTAAGTATTACTACTTCAGAATTAATATTAATGAGATTCATCATTGAAAAGAACCCAAGGAGTTATGTTTCGTCCGCGTGATGGTACCAGACCTTTCCAATACCGTCTTCATCAAAATTGTAAATGCTTCCTTCAGCGATCGGTAGTCGTGACAGCCGAAAATTCTGTAATGTACGCGGGGACACACTCCAACTTCAATTAATGTACTAAGTGAAATCGACTCTTTATCATGCGTAACTTGTGAACATGTCAGTGTTTTATTTATTTATTTTAAAAAAGATAAAAACTGTGTGTGACGTGCTAGGGGGGGAGTGAATTCTGTGAACGCTTTCATAATTTTCTGATCCCTACCATAAGCCATATTCTGCTTGAAGTTTGAATACAGAAAGAAATGAGCGGTTTTGCAAGGATTGTTATCAAAATGTTCGCTCTAATGTAATAAAATATATTTTCAAGGGTAAATCATCTATAAAATTAGGCTCTTATCCCTCATCATGACCTTCATCAAGGAATAGTACTTCCTGCCACGAGAATATGGAGAATTTGAATAACTATATTTCCCACTGAATTGTAGAAGACGTGCACAGATAATGAAGTAACATTTAAGCCCAGCAGGAAAACAAGGGGCCATCTCAGCATTCGCTCAAAGGATCTGGGAAACGACGAATAACCTGATCGATATGGGGGTCATTGACCCAGAAGCTGAGAAGCTGCGGTACAGTACTTGTTACAGATTGTTTAGAATTAAACAGTCCAAATGGTAAATAATACATGGAATATCACTGCAAAAATAATGTTACTTTCCTGTTGATGCTCAGTAGTCTCTAATTGCATATAAACAGTTATGCAGCAGAAGCGATTTTACTTGGGATTTAATCTTTTCTATCGAATTTAATCGTTTAATGTCATCTGGAAAAGCGTTGTAAAATAGTGTACCTGTATTTTAGGTGATTTGTTTGTAGTGAGCTGTTGATACTGTCACCAGGTGAATATGATTACTACGTCGAGTGTTATAGTTATAGAAAATATGTTATTATAGGCGTTTTCTGAAAATATATTCCTGCCCTTAAGTAAGTCATTTTTGACAAAAAACACTGATTTGTAAACTTGATCACTGACAAGGTAATGATAAAATTCCTAGATGAATAAAGAGAGGCTTACAAGAACCACGTGGATGGAATTTGCTTATTATTCTACAATATTTTTTTGTAATATAAAAGTATGTGAGTTTTAATATGCATTTCTCCAGAATATTATGCAAAAGCTCAGGTGGGAATGAACATTCGCGATCTATACACGAGTAGTATGAAGGTTTAATTTGAAAGAATTCTGAACGCGTGGCAAAATGAACTTAATTTTGTGTTCCACCTTTCTATAAATGAGTTATCAGCTTTATAAGTTCACTTCGAGAACCCTTCTGGTGCAGTGCGTGCCCCAGACATGCATCTCAAAACAACGTGACCTCAAATTGTTTCAAAGGCATTTTTCGTGTCTTGCAAATTGGGAAAGAAAGTAAATAAGAACTCCGTAGCTGAGTGTGTCTTGTAATTGATCACTGACCAGATTGAGGTGCTATTGCCACAAGATATGTCACGTTCTCGCACTTACTATCACATGTAATGACGTGAGAGCAACGCTGTACTTTAACCCGCCGCATTTGTTGTGAACCATCTACATTTTCTTGGAAAAAGTATTATTTTTGAAGGTTTGTGTGGTTTTCGACTTTCCATAATCTCAATGTTAATTTGCAGGCTTAGAAAAAAACAATGTATTTAAACTGTGGTTATAGAACAGCCATGTATACATTAAGCAAAACTCCTGTGATTTTAAAATATTTATTTCTCAATTTTATAGAATGGTTTTATTTCTAATTATTCAATGTTTCACATTGGCAAATGCATGTGTCGCAAGTATGTTATAATACTTTTAAAGTTACGTTTTAAAGTTACAGCCACCGTGAACTACCTTCTGTTACCAATGTTTTCACTAGCATAGATGCCTCCAGAATACATTGTTTTCAAACTATAAAGCACATTGCAAACAAATAAATATAGATTTATGAAATTTTCTAACTTTGCGTTTGTGTTCTACCATCATTATGCTCCACGAATAACGGAAACTTGTAGGGAAAATTTGGATGAATTCATCAGAAATTCATCCTCTGAATAAAACAGAAATTACGCTCAAACCCACGAGCGCGTGTATGCCTGGATTTAAGGAGCACTTTATAAAAGAAACCATTTATGTATTTCTATTAGCGTCATTTTCGTACTCTGTAAAATGAATTCGAGCCACAGGCGAACAAGCACCTCCACGGAGGGGAGAAAGCGGGTACGGGAAGTTATTTCAACTGCTCTGATTCTTGTAGCAGTAGGTCCGCCACCCTGATGGAAACGCAGAACAAGAGGCAAAGCGAAATCAATGCGATAGCCCACAGCTGGAGGTTGCGATGTGGGGGAGTGAGAGAAGGTCGTGGGCGGGGAGAAGGTCGGCGAAGGAAATGCGAGAGGCGAGGGAGGACGGCGGAAGACCGAAGGGGTGGGCAAGCGGCAAGGCGGAGAGGGTGGCGAGGGGGCAGACCCAGGGTCGTGGAGGGGGCTCGCAGACACGAAGGGAAGCTAGTAACCCTTCAGGTTCCTCGTTGTTAACCCTCGCGCCGCCCGCCGGGCTCCCCTCGCGTTCGCCGGCGGCGGAGGCGCCGGCCGCGCGGGTTTACTCCCAGTTGTTCATCCCAAATCTCGGCCCCGCCATCATTCGCTCCCCGCCCCGCGCTGTGCTTTGCCACGTCGCGGTTTGCAATAAAGTTCAAGCGGGGCCGGAGCGGGGCCGGAGCGGGCCGGAGCGGCCGGAGCGGGGCCGGAGCGGGCCGGAGCGGGGCCGGAGCGGGGCCGGAGCGGGCCGGAGCGGGGCCGGAGCGGGCCGGAGCGGGGCCGGAGCGGGGCCGGAGCGGGGCCGGAGCGGGGCCGGAGCGGGGCCGGAGCGGGGCCGGAGCGGGGCCGAGCGGAAGACGGGGGCGCGGAGACGGGGTGAGATCGGAGCGGGGAATGGGAGCGGGGAACGTCTCAGGGGCCCCGGGCGCGGGCCCTGGGGGCAGTGGCGACGAGTTGCGAGGACTTCTCAAGGCGCTCCGGCCCCAAGCCGCATGCTAAATTCACGACCCCGCCGAGGGCCTCGTTCATTAATAGTTCCCTCATGATAATGCAATCAACATTTTACGCGTCTAAATGAACAAAGTTAGTAGGTAATGGCGAACAATCAGCAACGCATATCCCACGTTTTTATCAATACAAAACACAGAATGAGATAATACGAAACAATACTTTTAGTAAATGATCAGGCTTTGTCCACGTACTTAAAACATACTTCATTATAAATTGCTCCATTTTCTTCACAAATACGCTACACTAAATTTTAGTGATTTACACAAATATTCCATGAGAAACTTCCTTGATGTGCATTCTCGAATTACACAACACACGAGTGTTTAGAAGTAGAAGTCTTTCCGGATTCTGTGTTAAAGACTTGTGCGCTAGTATAATTGCGTCGACCCATATATTCCAAACGGTTCTGTTCAAAGGAATAAATCCAGATATTTCAAAAACAAACTTGTGGAACTATATTAGAACAAATTCTTTAGCATTATTTATTAGTTGCTATTATACTATTACTGAACCTGCGAAAGTGCTTTCAACCAAAAATATTTTTTCCCGCCAAAACTTGATCAGTCCACATAACTCGCCCTGAGTTTTACCGCTGCACCATACATTGCTCTGACGTATTCATCTGGACCGTTGCCTAAATATTCTTGTCTCAAGATGCAATTTTCGAAAAAATAATAAGTGTCCCTTGTTCTATACGTGGAGAAAATGTAAAGAAATAATTTGGAGCATTTTTTGAGAAATTGTTTTTTATAAATTGTATTAATTTCAATCAGAAATTACGAAAAAAGGTCTTGTTTTTCAAACAATTGTACTTGACCGGTTTTTTAAACTGCTGATTTTTAGAGCAAATTTTGTTTACGAAAAAATCTCTAAATTTATTTTTGTAGTTTTGACATGTTAACTTTTGAAACTACAATGTTATCTGCAAATATCTGCATTTCTCGAAAATAGAGATATTTTCCCGCAAATGAAACTAGCACCATTTTTTACCGTCCATTAGTATATACGAGGAGAAAATTTAAAGGTAGGGGCTGTTTTTGAGAAATAATTCTTTAAAAATTGCATATATATATATATATATATATATATATATATATATATATATATATATATATATATATATCACGAAATTAGTTAGTTATGGCGGATCTCAATTTTGCTCAAAGGCTTCTCAAGCCTAAGCTTGAGGATCTTTTACATGCAGTAAATCTACTAACATGGGACAGCCGGCTTTACTTCCCCTCCGAAGGAAGGCGTACCAAGGATTTTTTTCGCCCTTAAAAATCCACGGCTTCCATCGGGTACTCGGGTACAACAGTCCGATACGCTGACCGTTATACCACCGAATCCGCATTGTACTACCGAATCCGAAATTATGGGAAAACTATTCATGCATTTGAAAAATTGACCTTTTAGCAAGATTATCTTTAATGAATAGATTTCTATAAAGATGAATATATACTTCAGCATTATAATTGTAGGATGACGAAAAAAAATAGATCATTTGCAATTTTCGAAAAATTAGGGACTTAAACAAAAACGAGGACACCACCGTTCCTTTAAGAATTCTTTAGTTAATTTAAGGACAAAGTTTAATTAAAAATGTTTAGCCATTTTGCATAAAATTTTGACAATGTTGTGATTCTTCATTTAAAGTACCTCTAAAAAATCAAAATATCGGGGTAAAACTTATAGGGCATTAACATGGAAACGATAATTTGAATAATTGTATTTCCCACTGAATTCTAGAAGACGTGCACAGAAAATGAAGTTATATTTATGTCCAGAAGCAACACAAGGGGCCATCTCAGCATTTGCTCAATGGATCAGGGAAACTGGACGAAAAAACTGATCGAGATGGGGGTCATTGACCCGGAAGCTGTAGTACAATAGATGTTACAGGTTGTTTATACTCATTTATACAGTCCAAATGGTAAATAATACATTATGTATCATTGTTAAATTTTCTTGTGATGCTCAGTATAGTCTCTAATTGTATAGAAACAGTTATGCAGCAGATACGATTTCACTTGGAATTTAAAGTTTTCTATTGAATTTAATCGTTTAATGTCATCTGGCAAAGTGTTGTAAAATAATGTACATGTATTGTATGTGAATTTTTTGTAATGAGCTGTTGATACTGTCACCTGATGAATGTGATTTCTACGTCGAGTGTTATAGTAATAGACTTCGGCCTTTTTCTGAAAATATATTCCCCAGCCTGTCATTTTTTACAAAAACCACTGATTCGTAAATAAAAAGACACGGTAATGGTAGAATTGCTAGATTAATGAAGAGAGGCTTACATGAATCACGTGGGTGGGATTTGGTTATTATTCGTACAATTCGTTTTTGTAATCTAAAAGTCTGGGAGCTATAAGATGTATTTCCCCAGAATATTATGCCATATCTCAGGCGGGCTTGATATATGCTATATGCGAAGCTTGAATCTCATTTTATTAGAAAATTTTTGGTTTTTAGAAAAATTTCATTTGAAGTCATTTGAAGCACGTTAACTAAAAAATGAAGTAGTGTTTACAAAGTGCTGAAAATGTGCATGTTAACGGCGTGAGATATATTTGAAAAAATTACGTTTGTGAAATATTTGAAAAACAAAATAATATCCGAAAATGAATTTATGTCGCAATAAGCAGTGTAATTAACACAAATTAGAAGTTGGAAACATTTTTTAAAAATTAGCAGCCATTTTAAAGAAAATAGCAATTGAGCGTTTCTGAAAATGCGGAATTTTGAACTCATTTTAACAGAAAACTCTTGCGTTTTCTAGAAACTATATGACATTATTTAAAGCACATGTACTCACAAATGCTGTAATGTCAACAAATTGCCGCTATTGTTAATATCAACGACGTGAGAGAAGCGCATGTCATATTCCGCGTATATGTCATCTTATGGAGTGCATTTACCACTATTCCTACCAAAAGTTTAAAGAAAAAAATTGGAGTCTTCTTGAGAAAATCTTGTTTTTGTAATTTTTTAAAAATTGCACATATTACAAGCAATATTGTGCGAAAACGACTTAAAGATTCAAAAAATATACGTGACCTAAATGAAAGAACTAATAATGACCAATAAATTTCATTTCAGGGAAAAATCCCTATCTTCAATTTTGTAGTTGTTGGAAGTCGCCGAAAAAATTCAAAGTTTGGCAGTTTTATAAAATTCTCAGTTAAAAGAAAAGAATTGGACCCGTCTGCGAGACAATTTTGAAAATGTCTTGGGGGCTTCATGTAAAGTACTCCCAAATTTTAAAGAATGTTTTTCAAAATCTCAAAGCATTGACTCCAGCGAAATGAATAGGGGTTTCTCCAATTTTGAAAAGATCGTACGCATGGTTTCCGCGGTACATCGCTTCAAATTTTGAACTTACAAAAACGCTTAACGCAATTATCTTAGAAACGGACCAAAAATGTTCAGTAAAAAGCTGTTTAGCAGTTGCTATTTAGGTCGAGGTTTTTATCCTTCATTAATATTCTTAAAATAATATTTTGGTTCTACTATTTGGATACCGAAAAATTGAGAAAATTAAAAAAAAATGGCGGGATGTGATGGCAACAGGCAAGAAGCAGGGACATGACTGTACGGTACTAGCTCACACCAAGGAAATTAGAAATCTTTACTACGAGGTAGTCTGTGCTATTCTGTAGCACCACTAGTTCGGTATCAGAAGACACCAAAACGTGTATTTCCGTTTATATGTCGAAATCGATTTTCCTAAGCTTTACGTAACTTTCTATATACTATATTACTCCGTATATTCGTATATATATGAGAAAGTAACTAGAGGTGCTGCAGAATATACAACATAGACTTTCTCGAAGTTCTGTTTTCTAATTTCCTTGGTGTGTATTGGCTTTACGGTGTACTCCCATCTTGCTAGCTGCCATCTACCGCCATCAGAAGTACATTTTTTAAAAATTGACTCACTCTTTCGGTTTTTTAATAGATCGAAATATTACTTCAAGGATATATGAGAAGAGTAAAACCTCGTCCTAAATAGCAATTTTCATTCCAAAGATTTAGAGCCGTTTTTAAGAAAATGGCGTTTAAGCATTACTGTAAATGTGAAATTCGAAACTCTTTTTAAGAGGAATCTATTGAGTTTTCGAACACTTCATCTGAATTCTTTTGAAACATTTTTACCTAGAAATGCAATAATGTATACACATCGATGGAAATGTTCATTTTAACGGCGTGAGAGTTATTTAAAAAAAAACATTTGTGTAATTTTTGAAAAAACAAAAGAATAGACGAATATTTAATTTATATAATCTTATAGAGTGAATTTAGCACTATCCCTTCCAAAAGTTTAAACAAAATATTTGGTGCCGTTCTTGGGAAAATCTTGTTTTTGCAATTTTTTGAAGTATCAAATATTGCACACACTATTCCATGAAAAATACTGAAATTTTTAAAACAAGTCAACATGATTTTAATGAAAGAACTACTTATGAACAACAAATTTCATTTAAAGGAGAAACCTCTCTCTTCAATTATGTAGTTGTAGGAATACGCCGAAAAATCGAACTTATGCCATTTTTAAAACTTCGGAAATAACTGTGAGGTACGGACGAACGAACGAACGAACAGACGGACGGACGGACGTTTTGAAAAAAAATACACTTTTTCGGTATCAGGGGACCCCAAAACGTGTATTTCCGTTGAAATCTCGAAATCCATTTTCCACAGCATTACATAACTTTCTCTATAATATGTATAGAGAGAAAGATACGAGAAAGTAAAAATATAACACCCTAGGTAGTGATAAGGGCTATGTGGGCAAACAAAACTCCATTTGATCACAATGAGAGAAACAGAAGAAACAGTGAAAAAAAGTGGTAATGAAGATGTCATCTCTAAGAAAACACAATATTCTGGATCTGAAATGGATTGGAAGAATGCCTATATTTTAGACCATGAACCAAACTGGTATAAGAGAATGTTAGAAATGTTTCAAAAATGTTATCTATAACAAAAATCTCTAATAAAAATTGAACAATTTTGAATGATTGGAATGACACTTCTAATCTTAATCTTCTTTAGACACAATGTTCGTTTCCGAAACTTCTTCCTATGAAATTCTCAAAATAATCGGTAAACTAAAAAATAAATATTCGTCCGGTTTAGATGAATTCCCGGATTCTTTGTTAAAGACTTGTGCGTATGCCATTATACACCCGTTAACTCACATATTTAATGCATCTTTATGCACTGAAACGTTTCCCGATATTTTCAAAACAGCTAAATTAAGCCGCTTTTAAAAAAGGCAACAAAAATGGAATTCAAAATTATCGGCCCATTTCCTTCTATCAGTTTTTTCAAAAATATTAGAGAGACTTTTTTACGTACGAATGGAAACCTTTCTCAGTAAACACGACGCGCTTTCAGATTGCCAACATGGATTTAGAAAATCAAAATCAACGGAAACAGCTATATTTTCTTTTCTTAAAGATGTCGCCTCATCATTGGATCAAAACGAGGCACCTATTGGATTATTTTTAGATCTCTCAAAGCTTTTGACGTCATTGATCATGACATTTTACTTTCCAAATTACCTTCATATGGAATTCGTGGTATTGCTCTAGATTGGTTATGTTCGTACCTTAAACAACGATCTCAGAGAGTTGAAATACCTTACTGGAATGATGGAACATTACGTACGCACCTTTCCGACTCCTTGCCCGTTGCATGTGGAGTTCCTCAAGGATCGATTTTAGGCCCTATTCTGTTCCTACTTTACGTAAACGATATGCCCTCGACGATTCGAAACGGAAAACGGTTCTCTTTGCGGATGATACGAACATCCTTTGAAATAAAGAAACAGTAAATAGTGCAATATCAGATGTTTCAAATTGGTTCCGAAATAACAAATTAATAGTAAACGAAAAGAAAACGGTTTTAATGCAGTTTTCCATTTCAAATAAACAATTCTGTGCTCCATTGAAAATGAACGGTGTACCATTGACTGATGTTAAGGCAACAAAATTTTTAGGTCTCTCAATTCAGTCAAACCTTAAATGGAACGTCCATTTAAATGAATTGAACACAAAATTAAGTTCATTACGCTACGCGTTCAGAATTCTTGCAAATTCAGTCAGCCTTCATACTGCTCGTTGTGTATACTTCAGAATGTTCATTCCGCCTGAGATATGGCATAATATTCTGGGGAAATACATCTTATAGCTCCCAGGCTTTTAGATTACAAAAACGAATTGTACGAATAATAACCAAATCCCACCCACGTGATTCATGTAAGCCTCTCTTCATTAATCTAGGAATTCTACCATTACCGTGTCTTTTTATTTACGAATCAGAGATTTTGTAAAAAATGACTTGCTGAAGGGCGGGAATATATTTTCAGAAAATGCCGAAGTCTATTACTACGAGGTAGGGTCAAAAAGTTCCCGGAATGGTCGCTTACAGTCAAGTATTTGTTAGCTGAAAGGGAAATTTTTGTTTGTGAGGTTGGCATAACTGTTAGTGAATATGCTTTTGAGGTTAGCAGGCAGTTGTAGTTGGTTCCGTGCGTTCGGTGTTTAATATTGTAGATCGTAGTTTCTTTCTTTCGTCGGATTGTGCAATGTCGTCATTAGAGCAGCGTGGCAATATTAAATTCTGTGTGTTGCTGGAGAAATCAACCTCGGAGACTCTTGAGATGCTAAAAAAAGCATACGGAAATTCTGCGATGAAGAAAACAGCAGTTTACGAGTGGCATAAGCGTTTTCGCGACGGTCGCACAACAATTGAAGATGACGTTCGGACTGGGCGGCCTTCCACTTCCACTACAGACGACAATGTTGAGCGCGTTCGACAAATTGTGCGTGCGGACAGGCGAACATCCATCAATCCTATTGCCTCTGAAGTTGGTATTTCACATGGGAGTGTTCACAGCATTCTTCATAATGACTTGAACATGCATCGTGTTTGCTTGCACATTGTTCCAAAAATGTTATCCCCTGAGCAAAAGGAAATGAGAGTGACCATGTCCAGGGACTTGATTGAAATGGCTGATGCAGATGACAGCTTCCTGCGCAAAATTGTTACAGGTGATGAGACATGCCGGGGTAAGGTGATGTTGGAGGTGTTTTTATTACCGTGGAGTGATTCATTATGAATTTATTCCTGAAGGGAGAACAGTAAATAAAGAATTGTACACAGAGATCTTAAAACGGCTACGAGATGCAATTCGACGAAAACGACCTGAAAAATGGGCAGAGAATGACTGAAACAATACCTTGCCAAGGATAATGTTACCACTCTGGAACATCCACCATATTCTCCCGATCTCGCACCACCAGATTTCTACCTGTTTCCAAGGTTAAAAATGACATTGAAGGGACATCGTTTTGCTGATTCGTCAGAGGTGATTGAAAATGCGACGGAGCGGCTGAAGGAACTTTCAAAAAACGGCTATCAAGAGTATTTCCAACAATTATATGAACGGTGGAATAAATGTGTAGATGCAGGAGGAGAGTATTTTGAAGGGAAATAATGTAAGAATGTTATAAATATTTTTAATAAATTTTTAATAACCAATTCCGGGTACTTTTTGACCCTACTTCGTATAACACTCGACGTAGAAATCATATTCACCAGGTGACAGTATCAACAGCTCATTACAAAAAATTCACATACAATACATGTACATTATTTTACAACACTTTGCCAGATGTCATTAAACGATTAACTTCAATAGAAAACTTTAAATCCCAAGTGAAATCGTTTCTGCTGCATAACTGTTTCTATACAATTAGAGACTATACTGAGCATCACAAGAAAAGTAACATTAATTTTAACAATGATACATAATGCATTATTTACCATTTGGACTGTATAAATGAGTATAAACAACCTGTAACAACTATTGTACTACAGCTTCCGGGTCAATGACCCCATCTCGATCAGTTTTTTCGTCCAGTTTCCCTGATCCATTGAGCGAATGCTGAGATGGCCCCTTGTTTTGCTTTTGGACATAAATGTAACTTCATTTTCTGTGCACGTCTTCTAGAATTCAGTGGGAAACACAATTCTTCAAATTATCGTTTCCATGTTGTCGCGGCAGGAAATAATAAGAGCCACAATTTATTGCTTATTTATCCTTGAAAATAGATTTTATTACATGGGAGTTTTTTGTTGTTTTTTCTCCCTTTCAAAATTCAAAATTTATTGCTTATTTATCCTTGAAAATAGATTTTATTACAATGGAGTTTTTTTGTTTTTTTTTCTCCCTTTCAAAATTCAAAATGTATTGCTTATTTATCCTTGAAAATAGATTTTACTACATGGGAGTTTTTGTTTTTTTTCTCCCTTTCAAAATTCAAAATTTAAGTAGTATATGACTTAGTGTAGGGATCACAGAATTTTGAAAATGTGCACACAGATCACGTTTCCCCATAGCACGTCATACGCAGTTTTTAACTGTTTTTTTGACGTAAAATAAATAAATAAATAAATAAATAATAACATGTAAGACAAAATAATTTTAACATTTTATAAACCTGTTTATTACAAAAACTGCTCCTTTTAAGTGTTTGGTGGCAAATGTTTCATTACCTCATTTTATTTATAATATAATTTTTCTGTTTTTGTAAACACTCTTATAACTTTTTATATTCCGCTGTTTCTTTGTAATTTCGTACATTTCAAAATATTCAGTAACCTCTTATCTTGCGTACATGATGTTTGCTCTTCCTTAAATGATTAATTATTGCATTAATCTGGTCACTAAGTCCACAGCTTGGTTCCACAAGCCAACTGTATAATTTTCACAGCCTTTCCATGGAAAGCATGAATATTTTTTCAAAAGAAGTGTTGTTGAACATATTATCTCTAAACATGTACAATGTGGTGGACATGAATTGGATTGTAACAATATGTATTCTTTTAGCGGTGAATTGTCATTGGCATTGAAAATGAAATAATTGAAGGGGTTAACTGTGCCACCAAAATTTTGTTGACAATAACAACGTTTTGAATTATTTCTGTGTGACAATGACCGTGAATCAAACTGATATGAGGCTGTTTTCCGAAATATTAATCTTAACATCTATGACAAATAATCAACATGTGTGATATAACCTTAAATATTTACAAGTAATCCGCTAACAACATATTTATAGTTAACGTAGCATTTTGCGAATGTTGAAAATACAAATTTGACTTTCAACACTGTTGTAAAAAATTGTTTTGGGACACTGTTTTTTCAGATACCGAAGATGTACTCACATTGGAGACAGAAAGTCTATCATTAAATATAATATTTTAAATTGCTTATTATATGATTTTTAGAAGAATGAAACCCGACATATTTTAGACATCTACCAATAACTTTTAATGATTTTATCAATAAATCACGCTGTACAAGGTAAATTTCAGGGCATTGCTGTCAAGACCAATTCATTCCATTATTCATCGAAGTTCCCTTTCCGCATTATTGCTAGTTTTACGAGAGCTTTCACTACCTTCCGAAGAGAAACAGTTTAAATCTAGTACGGGGAGCGGTAGCGCAGTGCATCAACTGATGTCACTGCAGCGCTTCTGACCGGGAGGTCCTAGGTTCGAATCCTGACGGCGGCAGGATTTTCGACACTAGCTTTTCAGCTAGGTCGAATTCAGTCGCTGCCTGCATTCTAGCGGCCGGCTGCTCTGATCTGTAGTTTTCCGTGGTTTCTCCGATCAACACCAGGCGAATACCGGAGCAGTACCCTATCAAACGGGCCACGGACCGCGCGCTATCTGTCCTTCCTCTTCCTTGTCGTGTCCCCTCCCCCCCCCACACACACACTAACGTGCACTACACTACCACATATTCCGGGAGACCGGTCGGGAGCTTAGAGTTTGTCCCGGCTGGGGTGGTGCCCCGCTGGTGGGAGAGTTCTGGTTAGGGGGAAACCCCAGTAGCCGACGGAAAGTCGGCGACGGATCTCGCCATCCAGCGGGGGAAGAGCGTCATCTTCAGAGTTTACTAGGCACGTTTTTACTAGACATTATTAACATATATTTGGAAACGAGACGCTGTGCAAGTCAGAACGTAAAAACGGGAAAATCGCTTTAAACAGACATTTACGCTGCTTCTGAGGGCCCTGTAGAAATAAACCTGTTCACAGATTGCCCTAAATAACCTCAGAAGAATACGAATGTTTTTCTGCTCTTTGGCTGCTGTCCATCGAGGCGCTAATTTGGAAAGGCATCACAACGAAGGGCAACCGTTGCTATCTTTGTTTCGTACAATCTTCTGCAAACCTCTACCAGAGATATACTTTTTCATCAATTTTATGAAATAGTCAATTTTCTTTTAATATTACTGCTAACGTTTCATTATTAGTCTTTATTATTCACATAATTGTGATTCGTAATTCTCCAATTTTAATTGCAAGTGTTGGTTGAAGTATTTTATAATCTGAAACCAAATAAAGAATACATGAGTTTTTTTTCGTAATATTAAATGGAAAGAAAATAAGAAAGATGGCCAACATTGCGAATAATGATTTGACATTCACAACGAGAATTATTGTTTTTTGTGAACGGGAAGAAAAGAAAATTAAAGATTATGTTTCATCTATAAATAACCTGTTCATGTTGTTGCTTCAGTTAACCAAGAACCTATAAGCATGTTTTTGAAATATCCATTACAACACGTGTTTTGTGAACCGATAAAGTAATTAATTTCTCGGATTCTATTGAAGAAACCTTCCTAATACGCATATGTGATGTTTAGAAGCACAAATATTTTTCTCTCTTTCTTTTTCTCTCTATTATGTTAAGTATAATACAAAAGGTAATGGAATTAATTAAAAAACAAATTTATTTTTAATATACAATTGAAAAAAAATTGACTTTCAGGCTAACTAAAGACTATTGAAATACAATTCGTTGAAACAAATGATCTTCCCCGTAGAATGCTGAGAACCGTCGTCGATGTACCTGTCGGCTAGCGGGATTTTTACCAATCATGTGTCTCCTACAAGCGGGGCACCGCCTTAGCCAGGACAAGCTCTAAGGTCCCGACGACTCTCCCAGCATGCGCGGTAGTGTAGGGCATGTAAGTGTATGTGTAAGTAAGGGGTGAGGATAGGAAGGAGAGGAAGGAGGAGGGCAAGGAGGAGGAAGGAAGCGCGGCCCGTTTATTTGTTTATTTACCGGGTATTCGCCTGGTATTAATCGGAGAAACCACAGAAAACTACCGATCAAACAGCCGGCCTCTAGACTTCTCATCCAGACACCGATTTAATTCGACCCAGCTAGATAGCTAGTGTCGAAAATCCTGCCCCCATCGGCACTCGAACCCACGACCTACCGATCAGAGCAATGCAGACATCAGTCGATGCCCTGAGCCACCTCTCCCGGTCGCAGCTTCGGCTACATAAGTCCCTTTTCATTGAGCTTGGAATCTTACTGTTGCCTTGCCTATTAATTTATGAATATGTAGTTTTTGTCAAAAATGACTTTCTCAACGGTGGGACACATTTTCATGAATGAAGATATTTATAATTACAACACACCTCATAAGGATCACATTCTTCAATTATCAATATCATCAGCTCACTACAAGTAGTCCATGTACAATACATGTACGTTTCTTTACCAGATATTTCCAGATGACATTAAACAATAACCAGCGAGACTTCAACGGAAATTACACCTGCGCCATTTTTAAGAATCCTTTATTCTATAGGTGGAAAAGGTTAAGGAAAAAATTTAATTGCATCAACTTCAAGCAGGAATTACGCGAAAACTACTCTTTAAAATAAAATTACATGGCTTTTTCGGTTCTACTTTTTAGATCAGATTTCAAGCAAACGTCTCCCTTCCATCTCTGATTATTCCTTTTGTTCTTGTTTATATTATTGTCGATTTCCAATTATAAATACTATGTTTACGTTAATCTGCTCCCTCCATCTTAATACATACCTCCTCCTTAAAATGAAGATGTATATATTTACAATGGGAATTTTCTCCCTTTAATGGTATTTGTCTTTTTAATTTTTTATAATGTTACTTTTTAAAACAACTGTTGCTCAATTTAACATGTTTTGCTGCGTTCTCTCCCATTTATTAATATATTATTTACTTGTATATTTTTAAAAAATATTGCTTAATTCAACATGTTTTGGCACGTTCTCACCCGTGTATTTATAGATTTTGTTCTTGCTACATACTTTTTACTTATAGGGCCTAATTGTTTTTCTCATAATTTCATCTTCGATTACTATGGAATTTTATTTTTAATTCTTTTATTTTAAACTATATCATAAAAATTTGTTTGTATATCTTTTTATTTTCAAACATAAGTATATAATAAATTAAAATCACTCAATTTACACATTTAAATGCTAGTTCATTTTTCTTTCTGAACAAATATATTATTTTCTTTCGTAAATACCCAACTGAGCGGTAGGTCAGTGCATCAACTGATGTCACTGCAGTGCTTGAGACCGGGAGGACCTAGGTTCGAGTCCTGACGGCGGCATGATTTTCGACACTAGCTTTTCAGCTAGGTTGAATTCAGTCGCCGTCTGGAGGAGAATTCTATCGGTCGACTGCTGTGAAAATCCCGGTAGTTTACCGTGATTTCTCCGATCAACACCAGGCGACTGCCGGAGCAGTACCATACCAAAAGGGTCCGGACCGCGCGCGATCTTTTCTTCCTTTTCCTTGTTCTATCCTCACACTATCTTCTATCAACACACACACACTTACACTAACATGCACTACACTACCACATATTCCTGGAGACTGGTCGGGAACTTAGAGCTTGTCCCGGCTGGGGCGGTGCCTCGCTGGTGGTAGAGTCCTGGTTAGGGGGAAACCCCACCAGTTGACGGTAGGTCGCCGCCGGATCTCGCCATCCAGCGGGGGAAAATCGTCATCTCCAGAGAGAAAAAAAAACATGCACTTCACTAACGGGGCTAATGACCAAAGCAGTTGACGCACCCGGAAACACGAAAAAATCAATCTTTTGAAAATAATCAAAAATTTACACGTTTCTGGAGTGATTATATGTTTCTGAAATGCAAATTTTTGCATTGAAAATATTTTTTTTAAACCAACTTTTAAGTTCTTATTGCGGCTTAGCCATTCCAAATCTCGAAGGAGTTTATTAGACAAAATGTGCTTAACATTATCTTAAGAGCTTTTTTGCATAGTTTCGTTGTTTCCTCCCTAAACATCTGTATAAGTTATGTCTGGAATTATTTTTATACGGTTTTTCCAAGTTATGATGAGACGGTAGCCCAAAATTATAATAATGTTAAATGTTAAAATACGTAAATATATGACTCATTTTCTCAGGAACTACTGGACGGATTTAAATTATTTTGCCCTTCTTATTAAGTTACCCATGAAGAGTAATCAGGTCCTCAGTAAAAGTTTTTATTTATGTTCAGAAGATATTCATATATTATTTTTCAACAGTCGATTTTTTCTTTTAAAAGTGCAAAAAGTTCCTAACGCATGGGATAGAAAAGAAATAATCATGAATGACGATCCGCATCTTTAGTATAACATGATTTATCGTCACTAAACATTTCGTGCAGATATCTTTAACATTTTCTGAGATAATGGAGTAAACGTTGGAAAATTTTAACTTTCCAGCAAATGACACTTAAAGTTTTGAGAGAAGCATATTATGTGAGGAAAAAGTTAAAACTTGGTTATCTGTCATTTTTAAGCTTCCTAATATATATAATGATTTATCCCTCTACTTTCACAAATTTATTGTTAAGAAAGGCAAAAAGTAGGCTCAAATCATGAAACGTGTATTGAGCTGAAAAAAAGAAAAGGAATTCGGTATAACAAATGCCCGTGTTGCGTAAAGTGAAGTTCGTGAAATCACGGTGGTTAAGCCACTCGCGACATCGTGAGGTCCTGGATGCGTGGCCGTCTGGGAATCCCCGGGATCTAACGGCGCCGAGCCCCTGGATCAAGGGATAAGGAACAATGGCTGACTTCGACTGACGATGACTGACTAGGTGAAATGATTGTAGATTTCTCCACCTTAAGTTTCACGCCAGTACGTGGTTTTACAGAACGTTGTTACAGATTCACGTAACAACTTAAAAAACAAAAAAAAACAATAAGACCACATCAGCTAGAAACCTTGTAGAGAACCTTGTTATAAACGATGTCAGAGAAGTGAAAGTTCGGGCAAAAAGTGGCTGCTGATTTCAACCAATATTTTTCGAGAATTGTTGCTGATCTCACTGCGGGTCTTAAGCCACCAAATTCAACATCAGACGATTTCACAAAACTTTTCGACACGCAGTTTGTTTCCGATATTTCTTCCTAATCAATTCTCAAAACAACTGGTAGGGAAAAATGTCGTTCCTACGGTCAGATGTACCTATGGACAAAGCATGATTTTGAAGAGTAAGTGAGAGAAATTTCAGGTTGTTATTTTCCCTACACAGCCATTGCCATTTCGTTTATTCAAATGCACGATTTTGTGGTGGGTGCGGTTTCGTCTTTTTTTTTTTTTGAATACATGTAATTGGTGAACAGTAAACATTTCCGCATTTCTCTTTCATCAATTTTGTAGCTATTTCTATTATTTTACGAAAATTGAAGTAGACCTAGTAGTGGTTAGGCGGAAGAGCAGGCCCTATGGCCTGAGCCTCGCCATTAATAAAGACACTATTATTATTATTATTACCTACACTTACCAGCATATAATGAAGTTAATTCAAGGTGTATACTTCTTTCCCACAGATAACCTACAATTAAAAGTAGCCATGTTCATACATAGTTTAGTACCTAGGGACAGTGACTGTTGATGTACCGAGGGTCATCCCTAGGTATAGATTTAAAAACAGTACTTTTAAACCAAAACAACTTCTACCAATTATGTAACTTGCAAAGGAAATAGGATATATGTTTGCTGCCTTTGAGAACAACCGAACACAGGTGGGTCAAGGAGCTTAAATTCTATATGCTCCATGTCAACTTCATATGTTGTCTCTGATTCATACGGTTGTCTCTGATTGGTGCAACATCCCAAGGGGTGGAACGGACGCTGTCTCAGGGGGAGAGGGCTAGTTCGTTTACGTACGAGGCGAAAATATTGTCATATTTCCCTGCCGAAGGAGAGATTTTGAATGCGCGTACGACGAAACAATTTTTCTCAGCGGGGGTTTCCGTCCAGATTTATGGTCAATAGACCAATAAATATTTAGCATTTTAGCAACAATTGTTCTAAATTTTTGCAATCGATTTGTAACTCCAGTCGAAGTGCAATTTTCAGATGCTCATTTGAGGCACAATTTACGAACCCTTCCCGGTCGTTCTAACGCATATTCCGAATTTGTTTATAAAATTATAAATTGTTGCAAAATTGTTAATTCACAATTTTCGGCTTTTTGGCATCGGGCCCTCCTTTAAATTTGCAAAAGTTGGAAATTGTTTATAAATTTGCAAAAGTTGCAAAAAATATTGTTGCATCTGAATGGCGTTTAAACGCGATACAAAATCCCGGAATCCGATCGCTGCTATCATTTTCGTTCTCGAGATATATGTAATTGTTTATAAGAAATTATTATCTTAGAATGACCCCATTTGTTTTCACTTAACACAAGCATACTGAAAAAAACAGTTCACCCATGTTCCGCTTTTGCTTGCTACGCTTAAAAAACACTTAGCTTATAAACAAATTCTGTGCCAATTTAATTACGCTAAATCCGTCTTTTTATGGCAGTATCAATATAACTTTTATTTTGTTTTTATATTCTCTTTTAAATGCTGCAATTTGCAAGTCGATATATTTATCAAATAAAGAGGAAACTGGTTATATACAAATTATTTTTCAATGTTCATTACGTCGAAGTGAGTGTTTCTGCTTTTCTATCAAAGGGATGTTGAGCAACCGAATAGCTGTATTATTAATTTTTTCAAATGCTACTTTTAAAACCGTGAGTTAGAAACTATATATTTCTCTTATTTACCCATTACCATGAAAAAAAATAGGGAAACATACTATTAGCTGTTTGCTGTAAACTGTATTGAATTGGATAAATGGAATGTTAAAGTTTTCAAATAAAGAAATATTTATTTTGTGTGTTGAAAGATCACATGAGTGGAATCACACATCACAATATTTACATAAGTATAGAAATTTCTAAATGAACCTATAAAAAACTGTAAGTTAATATTTTCAATTCAATTTATCATTCAATAAGTCAGAATCATTTTTCTAAAACTGTTAATTTGATGATTTCATTGTATAATATTCAAATCAGAGCTAAAAGCATCATGTGCTAAATCTACGCATTGTTAATACATGTTTTTAAACAACATTAATATATTTAATATACATTTAAAACGTTTTTTACGTTGGCGAACGTTTCAATGAAATTTCATGGATTCCTAGATGCTTGAAAATAAATACTTGTAAAATTAAATTATTGTAGCGTGTAAAAATATAACAAACTCACGTACTTGGTGAAACGCGTAAAACAAAGCAAAACAGATGTTATAACAATTCAACGAGATTTACCGATTGTTTACAGTTTAGTAAATATCAATGCTCTAGCATTTCCCAGTGAAAATACATAGAACGAACTTGGTGGCCAAGTGATATGACCTTCCCAACACAGACTACATTTCAGTATCGTCAGAGTTCGAAGGTGGTTTGTTGGCCGCTACTCTCCACTCTACGAATCTATCAAAACCTTAAATTTTGCACGTAGCGGTTTATTAAATGGAAAGGGGCCATTCAAGGTATCTAATGTGCAATCTTTGAAAACTATCCCTAAGAAATTATTATATACATTATAAACTATTATATATACCAGTGGCGGCTCGTGGGTATTCGCACGTTCGCATGTGCACACCCAAATTAATTCTGTGCCATTTCTCTTAAACATCTCTTAACAAGAGGAGAATACAAGTCCTCTCAGAGCATTCCCGAAACATGTTATTTCAAAACACGCGCCATTCGGAAGCTGCGATTGCCGGTCCGTCCGCCTTTCTTTCGTGAAAGCCTGCGGGAGCACACTCGGGAGAATGCGACCGAGGAAACGGCGTCCTAGGCTGACACTGGGCTGCAGGGGAAGGAGGGGAACAACGGTGGCTTATGGAGGACTGGAGCAAACCCGGCGCGGTGCTCTATCTACGGCACAGGCGCAGTGGCGATCTCGGGAAAAGCCTTGACGTGTCTCGAAGATATAACACTCGAGTAACACAAGTTTTTAACAGAAATATGACATTGAACGAAGAAAGTGTGAGATATCTCTCCACTTAAATGAGCTTTCGCACTAGCGCGCGAAACGCGAACGCATTGCTGTGCACTGTTGCATTCATAAAAATGTTAATAGTATATAATATGTGTATTCTCTTGTGTTTTAAAGTGAGTAGCAATTACAGAACCATTCCGAAGTATTCAAACCCTAGTGTATTTTGTAAACGTAAGTATTAGGCTACGTTTCAATGTGTTTTGAAAAACCGAAATCAGAGAGTTCTTTTTCTGTCAAGGGTGTTTGTGCAACTAACAATGAATAGCGTTGAAAATATGAAACGTAAGAAATCAATGATTTCAATGAAAAAGCCACAGAAAAAAATGCTGAAAAGAAACAATGGAATGGAATTGTTCGGCATGCTATCAGATGTCCTAAGATGATTTGTGTTTAATTGTCATTATTAATGTTAATGTGTGTCAATGCATGCATGTAGTGTGTATCGTCAGAGTTCGAAGGTGGTTTGTTGACCGCTACTTTCCATTCTACGAAACTACCGAAACCTTGAAGTTTGGACGACCATCTGTATAGGGAGGACATAGCGGTTTATTAAACGAAAACTAGTATCTAATGTGCAATCGTTGAAAACGTTTAACCATTATAAACTACACCTAAGAAAAATTTCAAATAAACAATGTTAATGATCATCAGCTTTACATTGCTTTTACTATTTAAATGTTTTCAACACCCCAAAACCTACAGAAAACCGATATTTTTCCAGGTTATTATAAAACCAATTCAATAAATATAATCATTTATTCACGTTATAATTTGTAAAACACTCAAAATATCTAATATATTATTTGATTCATGTCTTCATCGGAGGTCTGAGATTAAAAAAACTGATAAGCAGAGAAAATTAAAGTAATTGTGAGTAATTGATGAAGTTGAATGATCAAATGAAAAACAATGTCTCTCTTCATTTATAATGCATCTATAAAATTATTATAATAAGTTTATATAATAATATTTTTGTGATTCATGTGCTCCTGTGTGAATCGCGTAGTACACGTGATTCGTATGGTCCAGTTTCTCAGAATAATACAAAACCTGCTAGACACATCCATTAAAATAATAGTTGCGAATAGTTATTTACGACATGAGTATATAAGATATCTTATTACAATACGAAATAAAAATAATACTAAATATCATTAATCATATAATTAATAATTCATTCAAACTATAATTTTTGTTTAAATTTGACTCCTTGTCCTGCGAAAGATGACATCTACAGTACTTATGTTAACAGTTCTGTCATGGGTTTGTTCTAATATTACTGCAGTACGCAAATTATTATTTTTGGTATTAACGAAGCATAGATACAGGGCTTGATTTCTGTCGGAACGCGACGGAACGGCGTTCCGGTTCCTCGGAAATAATTACTAAATTGTATTACATAACTATTGCTATTAATAAATTATTTGAGGCGCGTTCAGGGACCTAAGATTTTAAAAATAAAGCACTGGATATATGAGTCATAATAACTCTTATGACAACACTGATCTCAGTTTCGTCTAGTTTGACTTTAGACAATCAAAGTGAATGGTCTAAGTTTATTACCTAAATAAAGTTTATCTTAAACAAACTATTTACACAGTGTTTTATGTTCAAAAAGTGATGTTGTATTTTCATGTACTTTCACGTCTTATTCGTAATCCCAAGTTTATTCACCTAAATAAAGTTTAATTTCAAAAAAGAAACAAAAAAACAACACCTATTCCACCAGAAAATATTTTCTACGCGACGGGATTCGATCTCGGGTCTTTAAAGTTAACTCGCCGGTCACGTTTCTCCCTATACCACCATGTACACGAGAAGACTTCCTCCTTTCCTATGCGAAAGGAAAGCGAAGCATTTGCATTTGCAGTTTTCAAAAGTGTTTAATTTACATTAATTCAAGATTTATTTTTAAAAAGAGATTTCATGAAACTAAATTCTCTAGCGTTAATATTGATTCTCGACAATGTTAATAGGTATTTGATTGAAATGTTCGAAAATTCTGATCGTTCGCCCAGAATTGAACGTACGGCATTTTTAAACGTCTCCTGCTTCGAGGAATAGATTTACAGAAAAATTGGAGCTCTTTTTGAGAAAATTTGAAAAATATAATGTGGTTAGGTGTATAGAACCTTCAAAATTAAAAGATTCGTTTCAAATTTGAAGATTCGTAATATTAGCCAGTTCGTTCAAGGAATATCCATTTGGGTGTTTATTCCATGTTTATTTTAGGCTCTAGAATTACGGATTGTCAAAGAGGTTTTGGGGGAAAATCACTTTCTCGTGTTCAAAAAACAAGCGTTTTGACAGCCCTGTGTATAGAAAATAATACAAGAACAATACCGACAATCCACTTTTTTCGAAGGAGCGACTTACAAAACGTGTTTTCTGTAAAATTTCGACACGTCCTTCTCAGATTACGAACTCTCTTACACTAGTTAAACGTGGAGATTAAAAAGTTCCAGCGTTACTAGGATTTGAACTTGGGTCCCTTAAGTTTGTGGGTCTGGCTCGACGGCACTGTGCTACCACAGACTTCTAACCACGCTGTTCAGGCACACTTATTACGAAAATAAATGATATAGTGATATTCATTGCACTTAGATTTTTAATTAGATAAATGTGCTACACGTGTCAAAGATGTAAATTTCACATTAAGAATGGAAACGTAGAAAACCCACGCAACTACATAGCTCATTTTACGTAGAAATATTTTCAACCAGAAGCTAAGTTCTCTAGAACTCGGTGTGCAGGTAGTTCCCGCTCTTATCTTTCGGCGGCAATCGCCAAGGTTGAAGTACATCACAGATGAAAGTTGCGATAACGTAGACTTCAACACGGGCGCACATGCAGTCGTTCTGAAGTCAGAATTGCAATAGCGGTATATTTATTCTTGATTCATAAAAATATTAATACACTAAAATAAGTAGTGGCACCTCAAAAACACATGCTTTATGTGCTATTTATAATGGATACAAATGATTATAACTATGCAATTAACCGCAAAATTGTTTCTACTCGCAAAAAGTATTTGCCATGGATGGGATTCGATCTTATGTTCACAACTTCCTCCAGCAGTGGACTTACCCCCTTACCCATTACACCACAGAAACTCTTATGACACTTCTCTGTCACAAAGATTATTTTAAACTGTCATATATCACAGATTTGACTAAAAAAGAACGTGCGGCGTTTAGGTGCCTGTGTTAACTACAGACGGAAACAGTCAGACGTTTTGTCGTAAATAGATTTTTTAAAAACAAGGACCCACAAAACATGGATTCTGACTACAAACGTATTGGAGGAAGTAATTTACTATATATAGGAACAACATTTATCCACTTTGTCGCTACCAGAGCTCGAAATTGAGTTTTTCGTCGAAAAATCGCCGTTTCCCGGCGCATGATTACAATACTTTTTCTTCTTACTACGTAATTACCAGAAAATAAGAAAAAAATGTTTTTCGTTGTTTCTATTCAACGAAAATTTACAATCAGTTTCAAATTTGAAAAAATCAGCAAATAGTATGATGAGATTTATATTATAAAATAATAAAAAAAAAGAACTATTATATATTAAATAAGAAAGGAACCTCCTTTCTTTACTTGGTATTCTTCGCAAATCTATAAGAAAAACATAATAAAAGCATTATTTCAATAATATTCGAATATAATTCTAGAGGATCTATGAGGAAAACTATTAATGCCAGGCCCTGGTAACGAAAAAAGGGTTAACTCATGTTGTGAAATATAGAAAAAAATCCTTTAACTCGTGTTACCAGAAACCGAAGCTTTGTGGGTCGTTGATACAGAAAAATCGAATGACGTCGAAAAGCCTGTCTGTTCGTGTGTCTGTTATTGTGCCTGTTCTTGTGTCTGTTCGTGTGTCTATTCGTGTGTCTGTTCGTGTGTCTGTTCGTGTGTCTGTTCTTGTGTCTGTTCTTCTGTCTATTCTTGTGTCTGTTCTTATATCTGTTCTTGTGTCTGTTCGTGTCTGTAAATTTTCAAAAAAAAATATTGACCTTATTGACAGAACTATTTATGGACAATAAATTTAATTTGAAAGAAAAATCTGTCTTCAATTCTAGAGTTGTAGGAAGATAGCAAAAAATTCAAATTTCTGCAATTTTTTAAAATTCAGAGTTAACAGTGGCAATGGGACCTATGACGCATTTATAAGTGTATTTTACTCTATTCTTAGAAGAAATTTAAAGAAAAATTTGGAGCCGTTTTGGAGAAAATTTTGAAAATGACGGGGGGCTTCATGTAATATTCCCTCAAATTTATATAGAATGTTTTTTAAAATCTCAAAGCTTCAACTAGAGTCACATCGACAAGGGATTCTTCAATTTCGAAAAGATCGTACGAATGGTTTTGGCGCTAGAAGTGTTCACAGACGGACGCACAGACGGACAGACGCAGACAGACATACCGACGGACGGAAAAGACCCACAAAACAGGAATTATGGTTACACCACGTTTTAGAGATTTTTTCTGTTAATTTAGTAACTGGATTTAGGAACTTCTTTATTTTCTGGGCCCGGCAATGCATTTTTTTCTGTCGAAAATTCGCCGTTTTCTTCGCGCAGCATTACATAATTTTCTCTATACTACGTATATTACTCCGTATATATATATATATATATATATATATATATATATATATATATATACGTATACGAGAAAGTAAAAAGTTACGTAATGCTACGGAGGAAATCGGCTAATTTTCGACATAAAAAACTGTAATTTCCGGGCCCTGGTATCAAAATAAGTGGATAAATTCAGTTGATAAATATAGAATAAAATCCCTTTAACATGTGGTGTAGCCAGAATCCAGGTTTGGTGGGTAGTTAATACGGAAAAAACGATTAATGGCAAAACGTCTTTCCTCTGTGAAAAATGCTAGCGGCTAAACTGTTCAAGAATTTTCCAAATTCCTTTAAATTAATTTTTTTGGTAAAAAACATGTGGTGTAGCCAAATAAAGAAAAAGGCATGAACTTTTTGATTAAATTTTATTGCCGGATAGCGTAATGGACGCTTTAAGAGGATGGCCCAGATGATTTACGTTCATATACTGAATTTTTCGAAAAATGCAACAAAACAATTCTTTTTCGGAGTCTTCCTACAACTTAAACACTGAAGATAGTTTGTTTCCTTAAGGAAATGTGTTCATCAAAAAAGATCTTAAATATTCCTTTAAATAATCAGTCCTTTAAAAAAGATCACGTACAATTGTTTAAAAATATAAATACTTTAGATAATTTTACAAATTTTTGAAATAGCAAATTTGAATTTCCCCCGCTCCGTTTGACGAGTTGTCATTCTGAATTTCTTTTGAATTCTGCTGATTGTCGGGACGGACATGGAGCTATTACGACGCTGTATATTTCATTTATTTAATGTCAAAAACAGTTAAAAATTGTATGTAATGTACTGCGAGGAGAAATGTATTCAGTGAACGTTTTCTTAAATTTGGCTATCCCCGTACCCTAACGCAAGATGAATTCTACAAGATGAATTCTGAGTACAGTAAGAAACGAGCGTAAACGCGAGTCGCACGAGCGTTTACTCTTCGAGTTGCATCGATTTAATTGAAATTATCCCAATGAGGTTTTCTCTCTTAATAATAGTATTTAAATATAACATGAAAGAAAAACAGAAAATACCGTAATTTTGAAGGAACATTTATTACAAAAATTTGATATTTCGTTGTTATAATATTCAACTATGGATATATGAGATGTATTTCCGAAAAGTTCATTGTTGGCGACATCAATGGGAAAGATATAACATACGGCGGCTTTGGCCGGTATTACACTATAAAAGATATATGACATATATCTTTGATGAAGAACTTTGTGGAAGTCTTTGAACTTTGATGAGAAAACTTTGACAAGAAATTTGATGAGCGTATTACATTTCGACCAATATTTTATGTAGGTTAGATAGATAGATAGATAGATAGATAGATAGATAGATAGATAGATAGATAGATAGATAGATAGATAGATAGATATTTATTATTCTGCGGGTAGGTATATACAACCTGGTGGCAGAACTCTACAATTAACATATTACTAATATTAACTTTAAATTACTTAACAACGTAACATTAAATTCTTTAAAGACATAATAATAATAATAATAATAATAATAATAATATGATAACAATAATAGAATTAACTACATTTATGGTTGACCTGCACAGTTATTTTAAACTATTAAATACAAGATTACACGACTTTTTAATTACACTTCACTTTCACTTCACTTCACTTCACTTCACAACATTTGAAATTAACTTCTCTTTCTACTTCTATATTGCACTACACTGCACAACACGTCACAACACTTCAATACAATACCACTTTGAATATAATTATATATTTAGAACAGGAACGCATTTAATAGTAATTAACACAATAATAATAGGAATAAAACTATCAATAATAATCAAATAATAACTGATATAATAATACAACTTACTAAATTAATGAAGTTTACAAATACCATTAGTTAATTTATTTTTAAATCTTTGAACACCTAGAGGAAAGGGTTCCAAGACTGTCGCAGGTAACTTATTCCAGTCCGTTTGTGTTCTATTTGTAAATGAAAATTTTCCAATATCTGTTCTCTGTGGTCTAAACTGAATTTTGTATTTGTGATACCCTCTACTAAAGTACGAAGGTCTACCCAATCGGATGTAGATATCTTTCCAAGCTGGATAACCGGCATACGTTTTGTATAGGGCACAGAGTCTTGCCTTAACTCTCCTAATTTCCAGACACTCCCATTCTACATTCTTCCTATTCCCTCGGAAAGTAAATTTATACGCTCTTCTCTGTACTCTATTCAAATATTCCTTTTGGGAATTTCTATACGGGTCCCAACAAACAGCCCCGTATTCCATTAATGGACGAACTAGAGATAAATAAGCTAATTCTCTCGCTTTCGCAGTACTCTTTTTTAGTATTCGCATAGTAAAATGCAAGGACCTCCCGGCTTTCCCTACGACACAATTAACCTGATTTTCCCAACTCAATTTGCTATGAAAAATTATCCCCAGGTACTTACAAGACATGACTCTTGGAATGTTTTCGTTGCCTAAACGGTATTGAGTTTCATTATATTTGCGGCCCCTACCAAACGTGATGGTTTTGATTTGCGAACTATTTATTGTCATGTCATTTTCTTTCGCCCAAAAATGCAATCTGTCTAGATCACCCTGCAAAATATCCTCGTCTACATTTGATTGAATAACTCGATATATTATACAGTCATCTGCAAATAGCCGCACCTTTGAATATAAATTGTCTGGTAGGTCATTCACAAACGCGAAAAACAGGAGAGGTCCAATAACGCTTCCTTGAGGGATCCCTGAAGTTACTTTTGCTTGAGTCGAAAATTGTTGTCCAACTCGGACTTTCTGTTTCCTATCTCGAAGAAGCTCATCAATCCACGCCACAACTCTGGGGTCAATACCCGGAATAGGTTTGCTCGCGATTTGCGATGAATTACGCACAAATAGTTGTGTTTTGCTACTTCATGTTTTATTATAACTAATCAATGGTTAATGCTAATGTAGTAAAAGGTAAATAAGAAAACGTTTGCCGGTGAGTCTTTAGAACAACGCCATGGTGAGGTTATGGGTCGCACATTGTGCAGCATTAATTAAAGACCTTCGAACTGAAGAATTATTTGAGGATGGATGAGGAAACATTCAATTTTCTTTGTCGTTCTTCCTTCTTTCGAAATTCAGTCCTCTGATTTGGAAGTTTTAAAAAATTATCTCCCTGAACTGGGCATTTTCCAAACACTATATTTTCCACTTCACGGGAAAATGTGTCCTACAAGCGTTAATTCGTTTGGGGGTTTTCAAATTTTCTCAAAAATGGCCCCAAATTTTTCTTTAAATTTCTTCTAAGAATAGAGTACATTTATAAAGGCGACATAGGTCCCATTTCCACTGTTAACTTTAATTTTGAAAATTGGAAAATTTGAATTTTTTCGGCGTTTTCCTACAACTCTAAAATTGAACACAATTTTGCTTTCAAATGAAATTTGTTGTCCATAAATAAGTCTTTCAATAAGGTCCTATAATTTTTTTTTAAATTACAGACAGACGAAGAGACACAAAAACAGACACATTAACAGACACACGAACATACAGGCTTTTCGCCGTCATTCGATTTTTCTGTATCAACGACCCACAAAACATTGGTTTCTGGCAACACGAGTTAAAGGATGTTTTTCTACATTTCACAACATTAGTGAACCCTTTTTTCGTTACCAGGGCCCGGCATTAACAGTTTTCTAATAGATTCTAAACAATAGTATTAGAATTTTGTTGAAATAATGACTTTTTTATGTTTTTATAGATTTGTGAAGAATACAAGTAAAGAACAGAAGGTTCTTATTGTATTTCATTTCATATTGTTAATAAATCTCATTTTAATATTTACTGAATATTGCCCCTTTGGAATTGATTGAAAATTTTCGTTGAATAGAAACAATGAAAAACATTTTTTTCTTCCTTTCTGGTAATTATGTCGTAAGAAGAAAAAGTATTGCGCTGAGAGACGGCCATTTTTCCACAAAACCTCTAAATTCCGATCTCTGGTCACGACAAAGTTGATAAATGTTATTCCTGTACATAGTGAATTACTTCAATACGTTTGTAGACAGAATCCATGTTTTGTGGGTCCTGTTTACTAAAAAATCTATTTACGACAAAACGTCTGTCTGTCCGTCTGTAGTTAACACAAGCATCTAAACGCCGCACGTTCGTTTTTAGTCAAATCTGTGATACATGACAGTTTAAAATCATCTTTGTGAGAGACAAGAGTCATAAGAGTTTCTGTGGTATAACAGGTAAGCGCACTGTTGGAAGCTTAGGCACGTAGATCGAATCATCCACGGCGAATAATTTTTGCGGTTAACTGTATAGTTAACCGCAAAACAATTTTGCGGTGAATTGTATAGTTATAATCATTCGTATCCAATATAAATATCACATAAAGCATGTGTTTTTGAGGCGCCACTACTTATTTTAGTGTGTTAATGTTTTAAAAAATCACGTTTAAATATGCTCCTATTGCGATTCTGGCTTCAGAACGTTTGCATGCCTGCCCGTGTTGAGCTCTAGCGTTATCGCAACTTTCATCTGTGACGTACTTCAACCTTGACCATAGTCGCCGAAAGATAAGACCGGGAACGACTTCCACAGAGCGTTCTAAAGACCACCGCTTCTGGTTGAAAATATTTCTTAGTAAAATGAGCTGGGAAATGTTCTTGCGTGGGTTGTAATCGTTTGAATTCTTATTGCGAATTTGATACCTTTGACACATGTACAACATTTCTCTAATAAAAAATCTAAGTGCAATGAATATCACGTTACTATTCTTTTCGTAATAAGTGTGCTTAGACAGCATGTTCAAAAATATCTGTGATAGCACAGTGCGGTCGAGCCAGGCCTACAGACTATAGGGTCTGCGTTCAAATCCCAGGAACGCTGGAATATTTTTACCTCCACGTGTAAAGAGAGTTACGTAATGCTGTAGGAGGAAGTGTCGAAATTTTCACAGAAAACACGTTTTGTAAGTAGCAAGTTCGAAAAAACTTGGATTGTTGGTGTTGTTCTTTCATTTTCTATACACAAGTCTGTCAAAACGCTTGTTTTTTGAACCCGAAAAAGTGATTTTCCAAAAAACCTCTTTGTCAATCCGTCTTCGCGTGAGTAATTCTAGAGCCTCAAGTAAACATGATTTTCATAAAAATTTATATTCTTTGAACGATCTTGCTAATATTACGAATCTTCGAATTTGAAACGAATCTTTTAATTTTGAAGGTACTTTACACCAAACCTCATCATCTTTACATAATTTTCTCAAAGAGAGCTCAATTTTTCTGTAAATCCATTCCTCGAAGCACAAGATGTTTAAAGATGGCGTGCGTTTAATTTTGGGCGAACGATCTGAATTTTCGAAAATTTCAAACAAATACCTATTAACATTGTCGAAAACCAATATTAACGCTAGAGATTTTTGTTTCATGAAATCTCTTTTTAAAAATAGATATTAAATTAATGTAAATTAAATACTCCACTCTTTTCTAGTAATGATTGCTGCTATTGGATCTAACCGCTTCCTTGTTCTTTGGATGGATACTGCTTTTTTTAAATTTTTTCCAACAGTATTATCTCAAAAGTACTGGAGTTGATGGGATGGTGTTAGCTTCTATTGTAGGCCTGGTTCCTTGTGATTCCAGTGAAAAATCTGCAACTGCACTGAAACAGTAGAAGCTCCCGCCAATTGATAATCATAAGTGAATCACCATGTACTGGGTAGGGAGGAGAACGAGGAATCTTTATGAATTGTCGCCTGCCCTTTCCTTCTCAGATAAATACTTGGATAGTTTATCAACATCCAATCGGAATTTTAGCGCGTTTGATGTAATATTAAACATAAAAATTCCTTAATTTTTATCGTATCAAAATAGCCCCGACACCCGTATCACATTAGCCTCTTAAGTTGTATCATATTAGCCCCACAAATTTGAGGATGTATATATATCATGACACGATTAATATTATTGCATTATATTAACGCAGAAAAAAAGATTAATTCTTTCTTAATGATAACCTGTTTTCAAAAATATCGTGTCGTAAAAAATAACGAAGTAACATCAAAAGTTTTATATCACGGCGGTAAAGTTTTTGACAGGAAAAATTTACAGATAAGTAACAACTCTTAAAGTGTATTATATTAGCCCCAATTTTCTACTGTATAATATTAACTCCAACTGATCTTATTAACATTGTCGAAAAACGATCTTAACGCTAGAGATTTTTGTTTAGTGAAATCTCTTTTTAAAAATATATTTTGTATTAATATAAATTAAACACTCTGTTTTTTTCAAACTGCAAATGCAAATGCGTCACTTTCTTTTCGCATCTGAAAGGAGGCAGTTTTGTCGTGTACCTGGTGGTGCAGCGGGAACCGTGTCAGACCAGTTAACTTTAAAGACCCGAGTTCGAATCCCGGCGAGTAGAAAATATTTTATGCTGCAGTAGGTGATTTTTCTTGTTTCTTTTTTGCAGGTTCACATAGTTCGTGTTGAATATTGCCTAGCAATTACGAATAATACGTGAAAATACATGCTGTTGAAGCAACACTTGTTTTTGAACATAAAACACTATCGAAATAGTATGTATAGTAAGGTAAACTTTATTTAGGTGAGTAAACTTAGACCATTCACTTTGATTCTCTAAATTAAAACTTGACGTAACTGAGAACAGTGTCGTCATAAGAGTTATTATGATACATATATCCAATGCTTTATTTTTAAAATCTTAGGCCCCGAAACGCGCCTCAAATTAATTATTAATATAATAGCAATAGTCATTTATATATACTATAATTTAATAATTATTTCCAAACAACCAGAACGCCGTTCCGTCGCGTACCAACAAAAATCAAGCCCTGTATATACAGGATATTCGGGGAGGTATCGTCGAATCTTAAAAAAAAAGCTGTTAAGACAATTTTAAGCATATTTTGTCTAATAAACTACACGGATATTCCAAATGACTCAGGCGCAATAAGCATTCAAACGTTGGTTTGGATATATGTTTTCTAGCCAACTATTTGCGCTGTAGAAGCATATAGACACTTCATTAATATCTAAATTGTTTATTATTAACAAAATAAATTAATATATTTGATCAGAAAGAAAAATTAACCTAGAAATAAAAAAAGCACCCAATTTTCACAGTTCGACTGCTTTTTTATTTCGGTTACGTTTTCTTTCTGGACTAATATATTAAATTATATTTTTAATAATAAACATGTTACATGTTTCTGGTCTGTTTATATGATTCTAGAATGCAAATTTTTGCGTAGAAACCATATTTGCAAACCAACATTTGCGTGTTTATTGCAGCTCAGCCATTCAGAATATACATGTCGTTTATTAGACAAAGTAAGATTAAAATTGTCTAAACAGCTATTTTTCAAAGTTTCGACATTTCCATCCCCGATACTCTGTATATCCATGCTTCTTTAAAACCAAAAAGAATAATTTGCGTACTGCAAACTAATTAATTAAACCCATAGCAGTAGAACTGTTAACATAAGTACTGTCATATATCTTTCGCAGGATAAGGAATCAAATTTAAACAAAAATTATAGTTCACATGAATTTTGACAAATTGCGTCTTACCTTCTATGATATTTAAATGGTAAAATTATATTACAATATTCAATTGGTTAACAGTTTCGGCTGAAGAGTCTTGTTTGATAATTCTCCAATTTCGTATTATAATAAGATATCTAACGATACTCACGTCGTAAATAACTATTTGACAACTATTATGTTTAGTGTATGTGTCTAGCAGGTTTTGTATTAATCTGAGAAACTGGATCATACGAATCACGTTTACTACGTTATTCACACAGGAGCACATGAATCTCAAAAAAATATTTAATAATATAATCCTTGCTGATGAATCAACGTTTTAATGATGATTTTAATTTTGAAAATTTTCATTAGTTTGGATGTTTAAATATAAGTGTTACATGTAATTACATGTCTGTGAAACAAAATAGCATTATATGAAGCAAGAAACATTGTTTTTCATTTGATCATTCAACTTCATCAATTACTCACAATTACTTTAATTTTCTCTGCTTATCAGTTTTTTAATCTCAGATCTTCGATAAAGACATGAATCAAATAACATCGTAGATATTTAAGTGTTTTAAAAATAATAACGTGAATAAATGCTTATATTTATTGAATTGGTTTTATAATAACCTGTAAAAACATGGGTTTTCTGTAGGTTTTGGGGATGTTGAAAACATTCAAATAGTAAAGGCAATGTTAAGGATATTTATAATGTTATATATAATTGTGTATATATCAGTGGCGGCTCGTGGTCATGCGATTAGGGTGTGCAACGTTTTTCTTCTTTTTCCCACACTCTCTCTTCCTCCCTCTCTCTCTCTCTCTCTCTCTCTCTCTCTCTCTCTCTCTCTCTCACGTACACACTACATGCATGCATTGACACACATTAACATTAATAATGACAATTAAACACAAATCATCTTATGACATCTGATAGCATGCCGAACAATTCCATTCCATTGTTTCTTTTCAGCAATTTTTTTCTGTGGCTTTTCATTGAAATCATTGATTTCTTACGTTTCATATTTTCAACGCTATTCATTGTTAGTTGCACAAACACCCTTGACAGAAAAGAACTCTCTGATTTCGGTTTTTCAAAACACATTGAAACGTAGCCTAATACTTACGTTTACAAAATACACTAGGGGTTTGAATACTTCGGAATGGTTCTGTAATTGCTACTCACTTTAAAACACAAGAGAATACACATATTATATACTATTAACATTTTTATGAATGCAACAGTGCACAGCAATGCGTTCGCGTTTCGCGCGCTAGTGCAAAGCTCATTTAAGGGGAAAGATATCTCACACTTTCTTCGTTCAATGTCATACTTCTGTAAAACTTGTGCTACTCGAGTGTTATATCTTCGAGACACGTCAAGGCTTTTCCCGAGATTGCCACTGCGCCTGTGCCGTAGATAGAGCACCGCGCCGGGTTTGCTCCAGTCCTCCATAAGCCACCGTTGTTCCCCTCCTTCCCCTGCAGCCCAGTGTCAGCCTAGGACGCCGTTTCCTCGGTCGCATTCTCCCGAGTGTGCTCCCCGCAGGCTTTCACGAAAGAAAGGCGGACGGACCGGCAATCACAGCTTCGAATGGCGCGTGTTTTGAAATAACATGTTTCAGGAATGCTCTGGAGAGGACTTGTATTCTCCTCTTGTTAAGAGATGTTTAAGAGAAATGGCACAGAATTAATTTGGGTGTGCACATGCGAACGTGCGAATACCCACGAGCCGCCACTGGTATATATAATAGTTTATAATGTATATAATAATTTCTTAGGGATAGTTTTCAAAGATTGCACATTAGATACCTTGAATGGCCCTTTCCATTTAATAAACCGCTACGTGCAAAATTTAAGGTTTGATAGATTCGTAGAGTGGAGAGTAGCGGCCAACAAACCACCTTCGAACTCTGACGATACTGAAATGTAGTCTGTGTTGGGAAAGGTCATATCACTTGGCCACCAAGTTCGTTCTATGTATTTTCACTGGAAATGCTAGAGCATTGATATTTACTAAACTGTAAACAATCGGTAAATCTCGTTGAATTTTTATAACATCTGTTTTGCTTTGTTTTACGCGTTTCACCAAGTACGTGAGTTTGTTATATTTTACACGCTACAATAATTTAATTTTACAAGTATTTATTTTCAAGCATCTAGGGAATCCATGAAATTTCATTGAAACGTTCGCCAACGTAAAAACGTTTTAAATGTATATTAAATATATTAATGTTGTTTAAAAACATGTATTAACAATGCGTAGATTTAGCACATGATGCTTTTAGCTCTGATTTGAATATTATACAATGAAATCATCAAATTAACAGTTTTAGAAAAATGATTCTGACTTATTGAATGATAAATTGAATTGAAAATATTAACTTACAGTTTTTTATAGGTTCATTTAGAAATTTCTATACTTATGTAAATATTGTGATGTGTGATTCCACTCATGTGATCTTTCAACACACAAAATAAATATTTCTTTATTTGAAAACTTTAACATTCCATTTATCCAATTCAATACAGTTTACAGCAAACAGCTAATAGTATGTTTCCCTATTTTTTTTCATGGTAATGGGTAAATAAGAGAAATATATAGTTTCTAACTCACGGTTTTAAAAGTAGCATTTGAAAAAATTAATAATACAGCTATTCGTTGCTCAACATCCTTTGATAGAAAAGCAGAAACACTCACTTCGACGTAATGAACATTGAAAAATAATTTGTATATAACCAGTTTCCTCTTTATTTGATAAATATATCGACTTGCAAATTGCAGCATTTAAAAGAGAATATAAAAACAAAATAAAAGTTATATTGATACTCGCCATAAAAAGACGGATTTAGCGTAATTAAATTGGCCACAGAATTTGTTTATAAGCTAAGTGTTTTTTAAGCGTAGCAAGCAAAAGCGGAACATGGGTGAACTGTTTTTTTCAGTATGCTTGTGTTAAGTGAAAACAAATGGGGTCATTCTAAGATAATAATTTCTTATAAACAATTACATATATCTCGAGAACGAAAATGATAGCAGCGATCGGATTCCGGGATTTTGTATCGCGTTTAAACGCCATTCAGATGCAACAATATTTTTTGCAACTTTTGCAAATTTATAAACAATTTCCAACTTTTGCAAATTTAAAGGGGAGGGCCCCCGATGCCAAAAAGCCGAAAATTGTGAATTAACAATTTTGAACAATTTATAATTTTATAAACAAATTCGGAATATGCGTTAGAACGACCGGGAAGGGTTCGTAAATTGTGCCTCAAATGAGCATCTGAAAATTGCACTTCGACTGGAGTTACAAATCGATTGCAAAAATTTAGAACAATTGTTGCTAAAATGCTAAATATTTATTGGTCTATTGACCATAAATCTGGACGGAAACCCCCGCTGAGAAAAATTGTTTCGTCGTACGCGCATTCAAAATCTCTCCTTCGGCAGGGAAATATGACAATATTTTCGCCTCGTACGTAAACGAACTAGCCCTCTCCCCCTGAGACAGCGTCCGTTCCACCCCTTGGGATGTTGCACCAATCAGAGACAACCATATGAATCAGAGACAACATATGAAGTTGACATGGAGGATATAGAATTTAAGCTCCTTGACCCACCTGTGTTCGGTTGTTCTCAAAGGCAGCAAACATATATCCTATTTCCTTTGCAAGTTACATAATTGGTTGAAGTTGTTTTGGTTTAAAAGTGCTCTTTTTAAATCGTGTGAAGGCGACATAGAACATAAGCTCCATATCCAATGGTTGCAATTAAGGACAGCAAAAATTTTTTTTCCCTTTACTTACTATTATTTATAATGAAGGTTAAAGATCCTTTTGTTTAATAAATGTTATTTTGATATTCTCTCAACATATAGTTATTCACTTGTAGTTTTTTTTCTCTCCATTGTCTCTATTACATCAGAACGAGTAGCTAGGGACACATTATAGAATATTATAGAATATTCTTAAACAAATATTATTACACATAAATATGCTGAGATGTGTAGCATCCCAGAAATAAGACCATCAACAATGTCATATCCCAAAGAAGGGGGGAATTAAAAAATGAAACGTGTCCCTAGGTGCGACCGTTTCCGCTAAACTTAAAAATCAATTTCGACCTGTTTAGATGAATTTCTAAATTGTTTGGTACAGAATTACGCGCCTGTCATTATACAGACACGCAATCACATATTTAATGCATCATTGTTCACCGATACATATCCATATAATTTCAAAACAGCTAAGTTCATGCTTCCTCCGTTTGTAACCTCGACACCAGGGAAATTTCTGAAAGCCAATTATTTAAGAACCATTAGTTTACCTCAGCGTACGAATGATTGAGTATTGAAGTTGTCGGTGTTACCTCGTCTGGGCGAAAAGATTGTTTTCTGTTGCAATTCGGGCGTAATACAATGTCAGACAAAGCTCCGCGCCAAAAACTCTGTTCACGAAGTCTACACTACCGTTACCAATCGTCAATATATAATTTTTCAATGCAGCCAAGATGTGAATTACTTTGCCTTTTTGCTGATGAGGCTTGTGAAACTCTTTGTGAAACCGCTCAGCTCAAGATTCTCAGTTGACCTTAGTGGCGTCTTATTTGGAAATGTATCTGATGCTCAGAAATTGTTAACAATACGAAATTCTACCTGTGGTCGCCGGTTCCCAGTAGCTGGCGCAATCTCACGAGCGTCTTTGAAAGCAGTCCAAAGCAGTTTCAGTGCTTCCAAAGAGTTTCATAAATCGCCTTTCTCTCTGGAAGCCCGCCTGTGGTTTTTACAGAAAAAAAATTGTACGTCCAACGCGGGACGTTTAATATGTATACCCTTTGCTGTTAGTTAGCGGCAAGGAATTGTTATAAATGATTGAATTCCAAGTACGCCGCCAAATTTGAATTAATTTTAGCTGCCTAGGTGCCAACAGTGGTAAGAATTATATTCAAAATTATAATAATTTCTATTCCTTTTGGGTCAGTTTTTGAAATATGTCAGAACGCAATGTTACGTACGAGTGGAAACCTTTATCAGCAAAGACGTTACGTAAACACAGAAGAGTTTTCAATTCCCAAAATGGATCTTGAATATCAAATTGAGGACTGGAATTCTCGAAGGTGTTAAATTGAAAAACTTTTTAAAATAGAATTAATGTTTGAATTTATTAATTATGTTGATTGACATTTATACAAGGAACTATGCCAGTCTAACTATTCTTACCTGGCTACTTACGAGTATAATATTAAGAATATGTAAATAATATTGAGCTATAGTGCATTTATATAAATATTTAAATCTAAATTTAGGAAAAGTAGTTATCTCATATATGGATTTCCTTTGAAAGGTGTTATGTCAGTGGCATTACAAAAACATTTTTGAAACAATAATAAACCGAATAATAAAATACTATGATTAATAACTAAAACTGGGATAAAACTTAAACAGTACGAAATATGAACACTTTTCACTGCTGTTTCTGAAGGATTTCCATGCAAAAGGACTTTGCTTCTTCAGGAAATTAGTCCAACATTGACAGTAGATATTTCTTCTTCTCAGCAGTGATACTGTTTTGGACTTTTGCTACAGATATTTCAGATTTCTGTACGTCTCTCATCGTCATTCCTTTTTTCAAAATATGAATTATAAAGAGAATTATAAACAAGGTGGTGATTGATTTCGCGACAATGTTATTAATAACGTAACGGCTTTTAGAGTAGAGTAGCGGAAGTAAGCAGGTGTTTCCCGAGCATGAATTGAATAGCATCCTCTGTGGCGCCCCAAAGGTCGCGGCCAAGAATCGTGGTCCTCTGGCCGGGGAGCGGGCGCAGCGTGGCAGCCGTTGGCGCGGCCTCTTTCGGCAGCCGCAGCAATAGTTTCGCATGGAAGCTAAATTAATGATATGGGCGTTGTCAGCACTAGGGCCAGACAGTAAATCAATTATTAGTGCGGAAATGCTGACAGCCCGCAGGGAAGGCCAGGAAATCAGCCGCCGCAGAGAGCGGAAGCGAGGAGTGGTGAGGCAGCGCAGCCGCGCCGGGGTGGCTGGGGGTGGGAGGGGGCGGGGGCGGGGCAGGGGCCCTCAGGGGCGCGGCTGGGACGGCGGCGGCGGCTACACGGGGCAAGCGAACGCAACTCCCGCAAGAACTTCTCCTTTTACGAAGTAGAATTGCTTTATGACGTAACACTTTAGAAGTACGATATTTATTCAACGCAGTTCACGATTGTGTTTACGCCAGTCATTTCCCGTCCAAGTTCCTCAGTTCCTCAGGTAACTTTAATAATACATTGATGGATCACAGATGTATTCTAGGGTATTAAGTAGGGATAGGTGGGACCCACTCATTCAATGAGCAATATCTGGCGTTCTACACTCCTTTTATAGACGTTACAGATCTACACCATTTTTAAGCCTTCAAATTAATTGCATTATTTCACACCCTCTTTGAAAGTACTTTGACTTTTAACTTGGATATTTTTCTTCGAATAGGGTGTAAAATATTAGAAATCGTATTTTGATAGGTGTTCTACGTGGACCATGCACAGCACAGATTATAGTCCTCATTCTTTAATACCAAAACCATTACCATTAATAACCTACTTGAAGTTAGGCAAAACTCAATTGTATATTGGGGTTATATTTAATAGTACACCTAATGGAATAACTGATTTGACGGTTTCATATCATTTTGAGGAAGGAATTTTAGACAGAAAATCACCTATTGCAAGGCTTTGTTAACGAAAAAGTGGATAAATATTGTTCCTACAAGTAGTAAATTACTTCATCTAACACGATGTGTAGTCAGAATGCACATTTTGTGGGTCCTTGATACCTAAAAATCGATTGACGGCAAAACATGTCTTTCCGTCTGGGGTCAAATCTAGCGCCTAAACCGTTTAGCCCATTTTCTACAAAATTGATATTTCTCAATCGATTTAAAGGGTCTTCTTATTTTGAAACGAACATTTTCATTTTGGAGGAACTTTATATGAAGCCCCAACAACATTTTTAAAAATTTATCAAAAATGGTTCCAATTTCGTAGATTTAACTTTGTCCCTGGGTAACGTAAAATACTGTTAAACGAATGACGCAGGTCTAATTTTCGTTGTAATATCTGATTTTTATAAAATTGCAAAAGTTCAAACTTTTTCGTGTCTTCCTAAAACTTCAAGTCTGAAGATTGATATTTATTTCTGAATGAAATCTGTTTTTAAAGACTGATCTTGAAATGACGTCATGTTCAATTTTTCGAAATTATGGTGTTTTCGCGTAATTTTGCGTGGAATTCAGTGGAATTTTTAAACACTTTTTTCTCAAAAAGCTCAATTTTTTCGTTAAATATCGCCTCGTATGTATAAAAGGACGATAAAAAGAGTGGTGCTGGTCTCATACTCGTAGAACTCTCTGTATTTTCGATTAATTAATTATTTCGCGTTTCCTGGCGCGTCTACTCCTTAGGTTATTCGTCTCGTAAGTGTAGTCTATGTTTCTTCCACGAGAGATGGTAAGATCTTCCTCCACTGGATGGTGAGATGCGGCCCGGTTCTACAGGTTGGCTAGTGGGGTTTTCCTCAACCACGTATCTCCCACCTGCGGGGCACCGCTCTAGCCGGGCGAAGCTGTAAGATCCCGAATGGTCTCCTGAAATGAATGGTGATGTTGTACATGTTACTGCATATGCGTGTAAGTGGTAAGGATATGACAAGGAAGGGAAAGGAAGTATCGCGTGCTGCTTGGCCCATTTGTCAGCGTACAGCTCAGGACTTCGCTTGATGTTGACCGGGGAAACCACGGATAATACCGATCAGAGTAATCAACCGCCGGAATTCTCTTTCAGACAGCGGTTGAATTCGATCTAGGCTATTTAGCTGGTGTCGAAAATTATGCCACCGTCGGGAGTCGATCCTAAGACCGAAAGATGTTGTCGATAAATGTCATTTACTGAGGGTTTTAATACAGAAGAAAGTTGAAAATGGAAAGGGTCGCTATTCAAAAGGGATACATGAGGGTGCCTTAGATTGCTCTTATCGGCTCGGGCCCAGGTGGTGCGCGGCCCTCAAGGAGGCCAAATATTTGAATAAAAATAGTAAAAAATATCATTACTAAAATATTATATTTGAGATTGGTGCAATTAGGAAGAATTCCAAATCCAAGGTAATAGTATTGCCAAAGTAAAAGGATTATTAGGAAGTCTCTTATTGCATCAAGATTCATTAGAAATAATTATTCAAGAAATCACCACTACATTAGGAACGGAGTCGTCCTAATAACAAAAATCAATCCACCAACCTTTGGATACCGAAAGAAAAAGTAAAGCCCCTGGTAGACTATCTCCTCCTGAATATGTCCTCGGCACGTTACGGCGCCAGTAAAGTAACACTTATCTTTTAACACTTCTCTTCAAACAATGTGATACTTAAACATGGCTAGGGAAATCAAGCGCGTAGTGAAGGATTGCCAATCTTCTGGGCATACAAAATTTCCTAACAGAAAATGTGCAGGTGCAATTACTTCCATTATTCCCGTCAGTAAAAACGATATTTTCCGAGTGTGTGTGTGTATATATATATATATTATATATATATATATATATATATATATATATATATATATATATATATATATATATATATTGTGACCATCCGTTTGCCGAGGTCTCGGAAAACGGAGCACATCAATATTCAAGAATAAGATGAGCTGTTTGAACGCGCCAACGCGCATGAATACAATCCGAAAATGAAAACTACGAACTATATCCGTAAGGGAGCGTCTCGGTAGAGTATGCGACACCGAGAGTCGGGAGAAAGAAAGCTTTCTTTTCTGAAGTAACAGCTGGAGAGTGAGGACCTACCGATCACGGGAAGGCGGCACCTCGTACTGCTACGGACTTCAGGACTGCATCTACGATAAAAACTCTTCAAGACATTCGAGGAGGTAATTATCATATTACAAGGCATTAAAACAATTCATCAGGAAAAGGATGAAAGTATAAGTGACGCATTTAAAATCTTTGTAAGAGAGAGGAGTGAATAGCATGAAACTAACGAGGCCATTCATTTCTTTTCTTTGCAGTTTTTTATTTTTATATTTATTCTTCTTATACGATAGACTCAGTTGTCGTATTGTAGATTCTTTTAAATATGGAATTAAAAGCTAGTTACATTCTATAAAAGAATACGAAAGAGTATCAACGGAAAACGAGACGGAGGCCACATCGTGAGTTGAACAACGGTACTGGAAAGGGGCGACGTGCGGTTCTGCAGAGGGCGGCTTTGCTCCGACCGAGCTGCAAGGACAAGGACACCGAGCGACTGGAAGAGTCGACGCCGTAGATTTCTCTACGCCGTGAAAAGACACAGTAAGGTCGTGCCAACTTGAACAATTTGTAGATATTAGAAGGAATAATTTGTTTCGGAAAGAAAGTATTAGTACAGGTTCTTTATACCGATATTCTGTAAAAATAGAATCAATCTTTTCTTTCAAGAAAACTTAGCTAATTGTAAAGTTGCAACTAGGAATTTACGACTGGAATGATTAGGCAAAGTTTTAAGTATTCTTTGAAATTGATTTAAATGAGAGAAAGGAAACAGTGTAGTTAATTATTGAGAGTGTAAGTTGTTTTCTTTTTTTCAGCAGGACAAAATTCTTGTATATGTAAAGTGTTTTATGTTCATTTACTGTAACAGCAATTTAATTAGAATATACTTAAGTAAGTGGAAAGTGATTCGACTTGAGTTTCTGTGTAAATGCATTCAATCCACAACGGCCCACATGACCCTGATCCCCGCTATTCTAATTGTATTTTTTATTTTGCGCCCACCTTGAAAACCCATTCTGAGCTAGCCGGCGGAGGGGTGGGTCGCTACTGGCGCCCACAAGCGGGGCTCGATTATTGGATGCATTTACCAAAACTCGATTTGAAAAAAAAACTGAGACCAAAATTTGGTGGAACCAAAATTTCTAGTACAATTGAATCACAATTCACTAAGATTGCTGAACAGGTTACAGAGAACAAAAAAAAAAAGTGTTGTGTAAAAGTGTGTTTTTTCTGGAGTGTTTTTCAAAAAGGGTATTATATGAAAGTGTTATCTGTTCGAGATAGTGTTTGGTATTGGTGTGTGTAATAATTTGTAAAAAGTACAATTGAATCACAATTCACTAAGATTGCTGAACATAGGCAGTTAATACAGTCAAAATGGCAGATAAATATAACGCGGCTAGGAATTTAACTACCGTTGAAGGATCGTCTGGGGATTCAGATAGCGATAGGAAGTGGGAGGACAAGCTCCAAGTACCATGATCGCGAAAGAAACGGTAGAAGTAGAACAAGGAACGTCAGGAGAAACTAGCATGGCCTCGCCGACGGAATCACAACAAACGCCAACACAAGATCCGGATGAGGAACAACGAAACCTCGACAGGGCAAATTTAATGATGCAACGATTAATAGGACAATTCATGCAGCAATTAGATACGAGGTTAGGAATGCAGAATGAAAAGACAGAGGAAAACATAAAGAAATTAGGGACTAACTTAGAAACAAAATTAGAGGAGAATAGAAACAAAATTCACGGAACTGGGTCATGAATTAGAAGAGAAGATTGACTCAAGAGAAAGGATTTGAAAATAGGATCGAAATGCAATCAGATCTTATAACCACCGTGTCCGACAGGCAGACTGAGATAGAACAAGGTGTAGAGAAGTTTCAAAAAATAGTTACTGAACAAGTTAAGGGTTTCTGCTTAGTAAATTAGATAGTGGAATAAAAGCTCTTTCGGGAGATGGAGATGGGGTTCTACAACACCAAATTACAGCATGTACGAATGACGTTGTAGAATTGAAAAATCAAATTGAAAATTTACCATCGAGGGGAGGAAGCGTTCCGCACACGTATTTTTCATTACCGTGTACTCCTAAATTTAGTGCAGCGGGAGATGAAAATCCATGCGTATTTATGAGGCAGGTGGATAATTCTTTCTTTAAATTATGTTCCGGACAATAAGAAAACTCACATAGTCTATCAGATGATGCAGGGTAATGCACGAATATGGGCAGATAGTTTAGGAGAATTACCAAAAACTATGACAGAATTTAAAGAAAAATTTTACTCAAGATACTGGAACAATGAAACTCAAATTAATTTCAAAGTTAATGTAATGTATGGTACGTGGCAGAAAGGTACGATGTCCATGCAAGAATATGCAGAGGAGAAGTTAGCTAGTTTCAAATTATGTACCTGACGACCCCTGGATGACGAAATTGTCTGTTTGTTAACACGTCATTTTCCGTCAGCTACACAAAATTTGCTTAAGAATCTTGCCAATGTCCACGGAAAAGTTAATAACGCAGCTGGATTGTATGATGCGACTTTCGTGTACAATGAGGGTTACAGAGAGCAAGGCAAATGTTAGTGGTCCGGTAGAAAGCCAAGACAGCAGGCAGCAGCACATTATGTAAGCAAATCAGAGAAAAGAGGAACTTACAAATCGGAACAGCACGTAGAAGAACAGACCTATGCTAGTCAAGATAGGACGCCGTCTAAGGATAGGAATAGAAAAAATTCTATTGATAGAGGAGTTTTCCAAAACAGAAATACTAAACCCAGTACATCTCGTGGACATGAGACGGAAAATTAGAAAGGTTTGTTTCGACACGCCATCCCGCCGCAAACCTAATAGAAGAATCTAGGAAGAAGAGGTGAGATATTATCGATCAAATTAATCTCATTTGATGACGAACCGTGGAACGAAGAAGAACAAAAGCAGATCGGATCCAGGCGACAGTGTCCAAGCTTAAGGTTAAATGTCAGGTGTTGATACGTCAGTACTAGTGGATACAGGTTGTGCGACCTCCGTCATAGCGGAAAGTTTGTTGAATGAATTGAAAACCAGGAGTGGAGGTACACATTGCCTGCCGTAAAGTCTTTTCTGATAGGTGCAAATCGGAAAGAATCAAAGCCAATAACAAGACAAGTTTATTTGGATATAGAGATAGCAAGAATAAGTATCAAGTGTGTGCCTAGTAGCGCCGGAATTTTTATATCCGCTCATACTGGGGATCGATTTCATGAAACAATATGGGGTTGTTATCAACTTAGAAAAATACCATAACGTTAAAACCGAATAATCAACAGGATCTCGAATTTGATTCGTTCACATGGAATTATTGGGAGGCGAATTGTTTAAAGGAAGAAGAAGTGAAGCTGAAAATTCGTTCGCATGTGCAGGAAATTCTAATCTTAATGAAAATCAGAAGAAACAATTAATTGAAGTATTACTTAGGAATCAGAAAGTGTTTTGCAAAAACAAGAATCCAGTAAAAGATTTTCAATTCGAAATAGAACTAACAGATAAAACGCCATTCACGGTTACCAATATGTCATTCCAGAAAAACATAAGGAGGAGGTGGATAAGCTCATTGCTACAATGGTTAAAGATGATATTATCATGAAGTCCAAAACCTCTTATCTAAGTCCGATAGTGCTCGTAGAAAAGAGTAATGGGAAGATAAGGTTGTGTTTAGATGCAAGACGATTGAATCGTTACCCTACCGTACAGAGACAGACCGTTGCGTGTAGAGGATTTAACTAATCAATTATCCGGCATCAAGTGGTTGAGTTCAACCGACTTCACTGCATCGTATTGGCAAATAGCGATAGCACCTGAATGTAGACAATATACAGGATTTATTCCCGGGGGAATTTCGTATGTTTTCAAAAGAATGCCATTTGGACTCAAGAACAGTGCATCTGCTCTTGTGCAATGTTTAGACAATATCATTGACAGAGAAATGTCTAGCGATGCTTTTATCTATATTGATGACGTGCTCGTGTATTCGAAGACATTTGAAGAACACATGAACAAGCTAGATATTTTGCTGAAACGTCTCATTGAAAATAATTAATTTGGAAAGTAATTTTTGCACTAAACAAGTTAAATTCCGGTTTACAGTCAACGGAGTCAAGATGAACTTGGAGAAAATGCAAGAAATAGATAAGATTGCACCGCCTAAAAACACGAAACAACTCAAAAGTTTATTAGGTTGCGTGAACTATTACTCAAGGTTTATTCCGAATTTCGCCATACACACTGCAATATTTCTTCAGTTGTTGCGAAAGCACACTAGATGGAAGTGTAGAATAAATGTCAAGAGAAAGAATAAAAGAATAAAGACGAAAGAAGAAGGAGAAGAAGAAAGAAGAAGAAGAAGGAGAAGGAAGAAACAAGATAGCTCGACATTCCAGAATCAAGACAGAAGAAAGGAAGAGCATCAAGTTTGGTTAAAAGATTTTTCGGCATATGAAATCAAATTCCACAAAATCTTTTTCCGAAAGAAGGGTTATGGACCATCCGTTTGCCGAGGTCTCGAAAACGGAGCACATCAATATTCAAGAATAAGATGAGTTGTTTGAACGCGCGCCAACGCGCATGAATACAATCCGAAAATGAAAACTACGAACTATATCCGTAAGGGGGCGTCTCGGTAGAGTATGCGACACCGAGAGTCGGGAGAAAGAAAGCTTTCTTTTTGAAGTAACAGCTGGAGAGTGAGGACCCACTGATCACGGGGAAAGGGGGCACTCGTACTGCTACGGACTTCAGGACTGCATCTACGATAAAACTCTTCAAGACATTCGAGGAGGTAATTATCATATTAAAAGGGATTAAAACAATTCATCAGAAAAGGATGAAAGTATAATGACGCATTTAAAATCTTGTAAGAGAGAGGAGTGTGAATAGCATGAAACTAACGAGGCCATTCATTTCTTTTCTTTGCAGTTTTTTTTTTTATATTTATTCTTCTTATACGATAGACTCAGTTGTCGTATTGTAGATTCTTTTAAATATGGAATTAAAAGCTAGTTACATTCTATAAAAGAATACGAAAAGAGTATCAACGGAAAACGAGACGGAGGCCACATCGTGAGTTGAACAACGGTACTGGAAAGGGGCGACCGTGCGGTTCTGCAGAGGGGCGGCTTTGTTCCGACCGAGCTGCAAGGACAAGGACACCGAGCGACTGAAGAGTCGACGCCGTAGATTTCTACGCCGTGAAAAGACACAGTAAGGTCGTGCCAACTTGAACAATTTGTAGATATTAGAAGGAATAATTTGTTTCGGAAAGAAAGTATTAGTACAGGTTCTTTATACCGATATTCTGTAAAAAATAGAATCAATCTTTTTTCAAGAAAAAATTAGCTAATTGTAAAGTTGCAACTAGGAATTTACGACTGAAAAGATTAGGCAAAGTTTTAAGTATTCTTGAAATTGATTTAAATGAGAGAAAGGAAACAGTGTAGTTAATATTGAGAGTGTAAGTTGTTTTTTTTTCAGCAGGACAAAATTTTGTATATGTAAAGTGTTTTATGTTCATTTACTGTAACAGCAATTTAATTAGAATATACTTAAGTAAGTGGAAAGTGATTCGACTTGAGTTTCTGTGTAAATGCATTCAATCCACAACGGCCCACATGACCCTGATCCCGCTATTCTAATTGTATTTTTTTATTTTGCGCCCACCTTGAAAACCCATTCTGCGCTAGCTGGCTGGAGGGGTGGGTCGCAATATATACCATGATGATACTGAGTGTGTGTGTGTGTGTGTGTCTCTCTCTCTCTCTCTCTCTCTCTCTATATATATATATATATATATATATATATATATATATATATATATAATGATGATTATGATTTTCTCGTATTTGACATGTTTTTTCTAATTGTTCAAAGATGTTACATTAATATTGAGATTATTGTTATAATTCTGAAAGACATCAATTATAATTTAAACATATATGTTGCCCTATATATATATATATATATATATATATATATACTGCACCCTTCCGAAATCTAGAAAGGGCAACATATATGTTTAAATTATAATTGATGTCTTTTCGAAATTTATGCAACAATGTGCTCAATAATCTTAATGTAAACATCTGTTTGAAACAATTAGAAGAAAACATGTCAAAATTGCGGGAAATTATGCAGGGATTCTGTCGGATCATGGTACACAATTTACAAGCGAACGATAGAAAAGTACTTTCATAGAGAAATGATATTTATCCAGCGTATGCTTCAATTAGACACCTTCAGTCTAATCCAAGTGAAAGGACTATGAACTAATAAGCGAGAATTTGCCGAACGTACTGTAGCAATCATAATAAAGAGTGGAACGACCTTATCCCGTTCATCACTAAATGGCTAAACTTTATTCCTCAAGATAGTAGAGGTATCACCCCAAACGACGCTCATTTCGTCAGAATTCAAGTCGTGGAATATTTAGACTGAAAGGACGACTCGAAAGTCGGACACCAGATATCACCCACACATTGGTATATTGTCTGAGGGACCTATAAGAAATGTGAAGGAGAAAACTTATGCTTTTCAAATTGTTCAGCGAGGGAAGCTCAGAGTCCCGCGAGTATCTAATCCTTAAATGAAGTTGTTTTCCAAATTTCCTAATCTCTTCGAGAGACTTTAGCTCGTCCGAAGAATTACTTCTCTAAATGTAGCGGAATTGGTAACTGAAAATGACCAAATAATTGGTTATTTGAAATTTTGAAAACTTAGGCCGTGTTAAATCTTAAGTCGTGAAAAACGTAAGATTTTTCAAAGAAAATGAAATTCTTAAGGAAGGGGTCAATGAGACGAACTTCCTATGAGTCAGCTCACCACGCTCGCCATCACCTGCGCGGCGGGCGCTGTGTCATACTGCCCTCTCCTCAACCACACCAGTGGAATGGAGCAATATCTCCGAGATTCATTTTGAATATATGCTAGGTTCATTTTTCAAAATTGTAGGACCGTAAAAAAAATAATGAAAATTTCAAGGCGATGTCGAGAATTTGGATTTAATTTTATGCATTTCTCCTAAATGTTATAAACAGATTCTTCAATTTTTTGTTTTGAAAGCACGTTTTGTTTATCACATAGACAGACAAAACATCAGGGAAATCTCGATAATTAAGGCATAAAGGTACATTTACTTTATCTGATAGAGAGACATTTTTGACAGCACTACCATTTTGGATAACCAACCCAAAATATCTATCACACAGACAGACAAAACATCAGGGAAATCTCGACAATTAAGGCATAAAGGTACATTTACTTTATCTGATAGAGAGTATTTTTGGCAGCACTAACAGTTTGGATAACCAACCCAGAAAATATTCAAGATTAATATTAGAGCTATTACATATCAATATATCTAAAAGCACTATATAAAATACCGTATAATTTCTTTCAATAAATTGTATTGTTTCTAATTTGTCAGAAAATGTTGGAAATCAACCAATTACTTCCATTTTTTATTGTTGTCAAGATTATTCCTCTTTTCCATTATGCCACTTTTCTGCGCTTACCAATGATTTTATGAAGCTTTTGAAAGAAACAGATTTAGCAGTATGGCGGTCATTTATTGACGTCTCATCAGTATGGTATTGCATCCATTTATCAAAATGGATCACGGAGGGTCCAAAAGATGACCGCCATACTTGTACCTATGATACGTACGTACATGGCCTAGTGGACGAAACGTTATGGCGGGCAATGAAAAACAATTCTCTACCATTAGATGAAAACATTAGCTTTGAGCTCGTAATACAAGAGAGCATTAAAAAAATGTCACTTTGAATTGAATATGGCGTAGAGTTTGAGACGCCACATCGGTATGGCAAACAACTCCTTCACCCTTTGGCAATCTAACGAACAATATACAACAAGAATTAGCTGTGTACGCATTCCCCAATGGTATATTTTTTTAGACACATTTAAAAAATTGTGCAGCGCAACGCCGACTCATGCAGGTCGCCATACTTGCGTTTCCATGTTCCTCATAATACTGGCTAACTGCTCAAAACGTTTTAGCTTTGAGCTTATCATACGTGGATTTTCTTGGTGGCTCCCGTTCTAACAACAGGAAAAGGGGTTAGTAGCGGCGGAGTCAGAAAGAAGGTTGAGTGGCGATGCCATGTTCTGCTGTTTCAA